>JBAMBS010002579.1:177500-618329 GCA_037044455.1 Zygothrica quintamaculata | reverse complement strand
ATAAAAGTTAATAAGTGCTATGTTTTTTTTAGTAAAAAAACATTATTAATGAATCCTTTTTCTAGGTACTACCATTTCCTGTACTTGAACATAAAACTTGGCATCCATGAACTCTACACTGGGCCGATCACCGTAGTTTTCATACCAAGTTGTGGTAAATAAATAAAAACCCATTGGAAATATTGGAAATAAATTATGATCAATATAGAAATTTCGTGCCCATACATGACCCTGCGTGTAAAGTATATAAAATTAATATTTAATAATTATTAATTACTCAATTAATTAATACTTTTTGTATGCAAGATCGGTTTAAATTTGTAAACTGCTTGATCATCTTCCACATTATTTTAGAGTAAGGTGTAAACTGCCTTTTAGATACAAAATCGCACATGTTAAATTTCACATTAATTAGAAAGGGATGGTATGCATTATTATAATCCTTCTTAAAGACTTGCACGTGTACCTATTCATATATTTATGATATAATTATAGTTATTTTTTATTATTTTATTTGAATTTACCGATCCATTACGAATTGGCAAAACGAGATCAGCATCCATTCCGCATAAAGATTTATTCCAGTCTTTGGCCTTCAATGTGCAAGTTAAATTTTCCATAAATTTAGGATTGGGATTACATATTAAATTTGTTGTTTTGTATACCACCAGAGAATCACAGTTCTATAAAGGAACTTTGGCGAAATATTCAAAATCCTTAATGAAATTTTCAAATTTTACCCCTTTTAGCAGCTGTATACTGAGCACAAGTAACACCAATAGGAAAATCATTTTCACGACTGTTCGTAAAATTCATTTTGTTGGCTAATATATATTTTAAATAGCTTATTCAATAGAACATTGTTATGATTCGATTTTAATTGATATAGAAAATCAGTTTGATAAAAGGTAGAGCAGTAATTATTTTCAAATTAATTTTATTTTATTCTATATATGGAAAATATTATGTTAAATTGTTTGTAAGCAGGACATAAAATAGCGAGAAATAAAGTGAATTTAGTTGATCATAAAGTGTCATGGTATAAACATTAGTGAATATAGACTTAACTCTTCTCAATCAAGCTAACAACTTTTTAAAACTATTTAATATTTATAAAGTTATCTTTTACTTAAAGATAATTGCTTTTGAAAGAGAATTTATATTTGAAATGTTGCAAGTGACAAATGGATATCGCAGCGCGTTCAATGTTTAGATATAAAAAATAATTGGTGGTCAATCAAGCATTAACTACATCAACAAGTTCAATCAAAAGCTTAAATCAATTTTAAATAACTAATATTTTATAATAGGTAATTGAAAAATATTTCTTGGGTGAACAAAAACATAAGATGATTTGCCAAAATCTTCAAATAATAAATAAAAGTTTATACTTTTCTTCAGTTGAATAATTTATTAATTAATTCTTTTTTCTTCTTTCTGGATACTACCATTTCCTTCACATGAATATAAAATTTTACATTTACGAACTCTTCACTGATCTTATCAACGAAGTTTTCATACCAATTTATGGTAAATAAGTAAAAACCCATTGGAAATACTGGAAATAAATTATTATCAATATAGAAATTGCGTGCCATTATATGACCCTGCGTTTTAAGTATTTAAAAGAGAATTAAATTTATTATATAAATATTAATAAATAAGTAATTCATTATACCCTTTGTACGCAAGTTCGGTTAAAATTTGTAAACTGCTTGATCATCTTCCACATTATTTTAGAGTAAGGTGTAAACTGCCTTTTTGACACAAAATCGCACATATTAAATTTCACATTAATTAGAAAGGGATGGTATGCATTATTATAATCCTTCTTAAAGACTTGCACGTGTACCTATTCATATATTTATGATATAATTATAGTTATTTTTTATTATTTTATTTGAATTTACCGATCCATTACGAATTGGCATAACGAGATCAGCATCCATTATATAAGGATTTATTCCAATCTTTGGCCTTTAATATGCATGTTAAATTTTCCATAAATTTAGGATTGGCATTACATACTAAATTTGTTGTTTTATATACCACCAGAGGATCAAAGTTCTATAAAGGAACTTTGGCGAAATATTCAAAATCTTTAAAAAAAAATTCAAATTTTACCCCTTTTAGCAGCTGTATACTGAGCACAAGTAACACCAATAGGAAAATCATTTTTACGACTATTCGTAAAATTCAATTTGTTGGCTAATATATATATTAAAACTATTGATAGTTTACATAAGTATAATACACTTTTTTAAATGTGTATGATTTGTTTATAATTGATATAAAAGATCATTTCGACAAAACATTGTAGTAGGTGATTATATTCCAATTATATTTACATTCTCCATATATATAAATTATGTCAAAATAGACTCAAAATGAGGAGAAATTAGATGATTATAAATTGTCATGGTATAATCATTAGTGAAAATAGACTTAACTCTTCTGAATCAAACTAATAACTTTTCAAAACTATTCAATATTTATATATTTATCTTTTACTTGAAAGAGAATGTATGTAAGAAATGGTGCAAGTGACAAATAGATGGCGCTGCGCGTTTAATGTTAAATATAAAATGATATTGGTGGTTGATCAAATATTAAATACATCGACAATTTCGAGCAAAATTATGGATTGTAATGAATTATCTCCAAGTATTAAGCAATTTATTTTATTTAAGTTTGAATATTATTTAAAATGGATAAACTTCTATTAATATTTTATTCAAATCAATAATTCTTTTATTTGCTTTTGATAGAAACTATAGTTGGTTAATTCTTTTTTCTAGATTTCACCATTTCCTTCACTTGCATGTAAAATTTAGCAGTTAAGAACTCTTCACTGGCTTGATCCTCAAAGTTTTCATACCAATTAAAAGTAAATAAATAGAAACCCAAGGGAAATACTGGTAAAATCATATTATCAACATAGAAATTACGTAGCGTCAGATGACCCTGCGATATAAACATATAAAAGAAAATTTTTAATTTTATAATTTTTGGATTACGCAATCAATTTATACCATTTGTACGCAAGATTGGTTTAAATTTGTAAACTCTTTCATTACTTTCCACATTATTTTAGAGTAAGGTGTAAATTTCCTTTTAGATACATAATCGCACATATTAAATTTTACATCGATCAGAAATGGATGATATGCATTATTGTAATCCTTTTTAAATACTTGCATGTGCACCTATTCATATATTAATAATATATTTATAATCATTTTAAGTATTGTTTCTTTTTTACTAATTTTCTATTTACCGAAGCATTACGTATCGGTGCAATAAGATCAAAATCTATTTCACACACAGATTTATTCCAATCTTTTGCTTTTATTATACAAGTTAAATTTTCCATGAATTTCGGATTGGATTGACATATTAAATTTGTCGATTTATATACCACTAGCGGATCACAGTTCTATGAAGGAAAGGATATATAGCAAATACTATCTAGACATATTCAAAATAAATTTCAAATGATATTCAAATTTTACCACTTGCAGTAGCTGAGTGCAGAGCCCAAACAACACCAACCGGAAAAACATTTCGACAACTGTTGGAAAAATTCATATTGCTGGCTTATATATTTAAATGGTATTAAATATAGTTAATACATAATATAGTTACTAATTTATAAATATAATTTGTTTTTAATGGATGTAAAAAACAATTTAACAACGCCTACGGTAGACTATTGGGCCTCATTATATATGTCTGCATATTTTTTTATTAACTATCTATAAAGTATCTATAGAAAGTATTATATATAACTGATATAAAATGTTAAATAAATATGCGAGCATTTAGTTGGTAATAAGCTATACTGGAATGAATATAAATGATAATCACGATTATCAACACTCGTGCCCTTAAAGAATATACTTTACAGGGACGAAAATGCTTCCTTCTGCATATTATATATATTTATATAAATATTTATTCATTAATTCATAATATATAAAAATGTAATATGCATACTATTAAACAACGCTTTTAATATTTTTTTTTCTTTTAATTTTAACTTTATCCATAACTTCCACATAGAACTTAATGGTATTAATATGATCAGTTGGTTGATGATCCAAATTTTCAGTGAAATTAAAAAGAAGTTGATAGAAACCTAAGGGGAAAATAGGTACAGTATTTTCATCTAAATACAAGTTTTTGGCATATAAATGCCCAGTTAGGGGACAAGTGTGATTTATATTTGTAAATTGTTGCAGGACTTTCCAGACCATAATGCCATATAGAGGAAAATATTGCTTTGAAATGACATTGCACAAATTTATATAGACATCGATAAGAAATGGTTGATAATGATTTGTATAATCCCTTTTAAAGAGTTTTGTATGTATCTGTAAATAAAATGTATTACAAATTGTTTATATATATAAGTATATAGTCTATATATATACTTATATATATATATATATATGTGTTTGAAAACGACTCACAAGCACTTTTCTATAAGGTGTTGCAAGATGAGCATCAATTTGTGCTAATCCTTTGTTCCAATTTACAGCTTTAATGGCACAGGAAACATTTCGAAGTCGTTTCGGATTGGGTGAACATTCAATTTTGGTAAATTTATAAGTTATATCTTGTTCACAAAACTAAAAGGAAACTTATTTAAAGAAAAAAGTAAAGTTTAGTTGCTGACTAAAAATACCACATGCCAAATAATCCATGGCAGAAAAAAGACAGTTAACTTCAAATACATGATCACAACTAAAGGTGGCTAAAAGGTTTAAAGAGCTGTTGCAATGTTAAACAAATAATTTAAAATTGATCTGTTTTTAAATATAGGTGAAATGAAGTGACTTCTATTCTTAGCATTATTAACATTAAATGTATTCTAATTGTAGATATTATAATTATATGAGCTAAATAAGTCATTGGCAATGTGTATTAACTGTTATTAAAAACATTATAAGCTTTTGGATTAGTGGTAACTGTCAGTGGAGCTGATGAAATGGCCTAAAGGTATTGACAAAAAATTTACAGCTGTATGAAAATTCTGTGAAATGCCAGTAAAGTGTTGGCAGAGTAGTGGAAATTGGTTTAAAATGTTAACGTTAACGTTAACGTTGGCAGGCAGCAAAATATTGCATAATTTACAGATGGCCAAAAGCGGAAATATTGACATGGATATGGCAGTATGACGCTGTCATTATGCCAGTGAATATTGCTCAACGACAAGTTTGTCTGCTTTAATTAATTAAACTTGATTAACGGAAATTTTATGATTGTCCATTGGCAGCAGGAGGCAATCAATCATGGCCTTGGCTATTGGCCACTTTGAGGCAAACAACGTTGGCCAACATTGCCACCGTTGCCAATGTCGCAGCCAAATGGCCAAGCGTGTGGCTATGTTAATTATTTTGCATTAAATATTTATGAGTTTGGGACTACCAAAAGGGCTGCTACTGCTGCTACTGCTGTTGCTGCTGACTAACAGCACAAAAAAGAAAATATAATGAAAAACGAAGTGTAAAATTAATTAAGCATGTGAAAAACAAACGCACAAAAGCAACAAAAACAACAATTATAACAAAATATAAAATACAATATAATAAAACACCCTCAACATTATTCAGTATGACAAAAGAGCAAATAGTTTATATATTGTTGTTGTTGCACCTTTTTCCCTTAACGGTTCACTGAACAAAACAAACTTTTCTTTTTTTTTTTTTTGCTTTTGTGAACAAAATTGTTGATTTAATGGCTGACTTACTTTACAGATTAACCAAAAAAAAAACTACCATTTAAATATATATATATAAATAAATATTCTTTTTTCCATTACACAAACACCGAGATAAAAGGTCCAATAAAGTCGCCGTTTCGCATACACTTCAATTACAACGAGTTCAAACACGATAAGCCAGCAGCTCACAATTTCTGATAAGAAATAGATTTACCTTTTTGACTACTCTCTGTATATGCCCGATCTATAAGCATGTGATAATTTTCTATATCTAAAACCCAAAACCACAATGACAGCTGCATTTTAATATGATATTTCACCCATTCAAATAGATCGAACTATATCTGTTATCATGGTGCGTTTGAAAGAAAAATATTGTATGCTTTAATGCAGCATATGTACAATAGGTGGCGCTGAATGCCAAATAAATTTCAGTTCGGTTTTCGAAAGTCAACGTGCATATTTCATATGATAACATTTCATGCAAGTTGCAAGTGAAGAAAGCAATATCACATATAAATATATAACTACATTATGCTATATATTCATATCAAATTATTTCCATATCTTTACTTTCACTAGGTAAACATTTAGTGTCATAGTTTACAGCAAACTTATATAAAATATTTTGTTTGCTTTTTATAGTGGATATTGATATTTTTATGTTTGTAACAAATGTATTGTTTTAATAGATTGTAAAATTTATATCACATAAATTATATACATATATATGTATAGGTTTTTTTTTTCTATATATATCAGCATAATGTATGTGATTAAACACAGTTCAAGTGGCATACGCCTAGAGCCAAGCCTAAATGTTACATCAATTGAATAAATCGTACTAAAAAAATATATATATGGAAAAATGTTAATGATTTTGTGACCTGCATTTTATTTAACTATTTTTATGTAATCGTTTTTTCTTGTTACAATTTCCATTTATTTGGAATTTATACATTCATATTTAATCACCTAGAAAATCAACATGCAACAAATACGTTTTGCTTTTAGTGTTAATTATGTTGATTGAATAATAGCAAAAAAAAAAACAACAGAAAGAATGAGGCTTCCAGCAAATTAGTCAGTTAACAAGAGTTTTTGAACTAAATTGTTAAATATAGCTAGAAAATAATTAACTGCTTTTAAAATGAGCTTAATTAATATTAAAATTGTATTTATAAAAATTAAAAGTGGATGCCAGGTGCTTTTTAGTGTAAAAAAATCTGATGTTTAATTTAATAGGTTAAACGTTAAGGTAAAAAGTTAATTACTTTAGCCAACAACTAAATCAAGGTTGTAGTACAGAGTTTAGTTGTCAAATTAACTCTTAGCTGAACTAATTAAAAAATGAATCAGTTATTAATAAGTTTATATTGTAGGGGGTAATTGGATGCTCTATACAACAAAGCTACTTGACCAATGTGAAGATATAGTATGCAGATTCCCCCAAAAAGGAATTAGATGAAAGGATAACTGATTATTTCAATTCTGCAGGTAGATTTCCTGGTAAAGCAGTCAATACTCTGACAGATTAAGGACACATGTTAACAGGCTAAAGAAGTTGTCAATGGACAAATGATAAAGGTTTGTTCTGATATGTTGATAGTAACGTAAAATCATTAGCATAGTTTTAGGCTGAATATTTCCCTAATCCAGCCGTTATACTTCGATACTTACTCTAAACAGAATGAGAGTGAAATTTAAAGAGACTTGGGTAGATCTAATATGTCTATTAGATGTATGTTTAAATTTAGCCCAGTTAATTGGTTGTTCAAACATTTTATTGTGTCTGAAATAAGTTGGTAAAATTTTCACATGTGACAGCTGGCTGACAAACTGAACTGGAATCAACTGACTGAAATCAACTGAACTGTCAACAATATCACTTTTTAGCCTGTTTCAATTAGCGCTAATTTAAAATGCCAACATGTTTTGTTGTATGAATCAATGCTGTGAATATATACACAAAAAAAAAAAGAAAGAAAATATAGAGATAGAAGAGAAAAAAAGAATACATAAGAGTAGCAGCAAAGAAAAATAGAAAATACAACCCCAATTTTCCACTTGACCCCCATCAAAGTTGTTGTTATTGTTGTTATTTTAGTTGTCAGTTAGATAGCTAAGTGTTGATTTGGCTTCATTTTGGGTTTTGCTGTTGTGTGTTGGTTGTATGTTGTCTGTTGTCTGTTGTTTGGCTGTCACTAACTGGTCCATGTGAGTTTTACTGTTTTACTGTTTTAGTATTTTACTGTAAAACAAAAAGGTTATCCCATGTCTTTCAGTCTAAACAAAAAGTGTCAGGGCGCAAAATCTCAGTCAAATATTCAATTTGTTAGTGCAAAAATCACGCATAATAATCATAATAAAAGTAATAATAATAATAATAATGATATAAAAAAAATGAAGACCTTTGACCTAAATGAGCATTCAACCATGTTAAATCATCAAGTCTACTTCTTATGCATAAAATATTATAGATTTTACTTTAGAATATATATATATATATCTATATACATATGTATCCTAAGTATAGCTCATGTATTTTTTATTGAAGTTAAATTCTCATCGTATGCTAAACTCCATTTCGCGAAACAAATGAGCTTATAATGCGTATACGCAGAGTAGGCACAGCAGGTTGCCACGCAAAACGGTTTACTGTAGGGCACATTTGCAGATTTTATGACGCACATAATCATTATAATCATCAGCGTACACATGATCAGCACACATACACACACACATACACATACATATGCCCTAATGCACATTGACAAATGTTTGAGTTGCTTGCCAAAACATGAAAACACATTTGTCTACCCGCAGGCGTTCTCTATAGACTCTTATATAAACCATGTATATATATATATATATATAGTATATACATGTGTGTGTGTGAGTGTGTGTATATATATGTTTAGCTTATATTGAGTAAAGTGCAAGTGTTGCGCGCACTTTAAAAGCAACAACATGCCTGGGGGCATGCGTCTTCTGGTAACTTCTAATAGGCCAACCATTTGTACGCACTTCCCAGCTGACTGCGTCTTAATTCCACACGCAATTAAATTAAATAACACCATAATTAATTACCTCCTACATACGTAGCATATATATATATATATATATATATATATATATATATATATAGTATACCAAAAGAATGTACAGTTAGTGTGCTTCTGGGTGTGTAGAAGTTTTAGCTGGTTTGATTTGTTGTTAGCAACATTCTATGTTGGCACACGCAAAGGCCTCAAAGAAGGTGTTAATGCTTGCCAAAGAAACAACATTCATTAAACTTTGTCTATGTGTGTATATGTATCTTTGTGTGTGTGTGTGTGTGTATGTTTAGGTGTATCTTTTGTCTGTCTGTGTGTGTATTGTTGTATGTGCGACGGACTTGAAATAAAGAATGATTTATGTTACACAAAATGCCGTCCACGCATGTTTCTTTCTCACCAAATAAACTTTGACCTCGGATGTTAAGTTTGTTTGGTTAACCTTCTCCCACACCACTTTTTCGTTAGCTATACTGTAGGGAGGTTTGAGTTCATTTGAAACAGCAAACAGTATGCATTTCATACTTGAATGTACTTCAGTTAAGAGCTCATTAAGCCAGGTTCAATGCGATAAGCTATTGAACAAAACTAAAACGGTTAATGCCTTGGTCTCTGCTACTGTCAGTAGCCATAAACTGTAACATAAATTAAAAACATTCTGATTTCAAAAGGGATCAAAATTGAAAGAGGGAGAGTGGGAGTTAAAACAGCTCACAAATCAATGGGCTATAAGCCATAATGCAACTTATATCAATTTGGCAATAACTGTGCAAATGGCTGCATTGAGTGCCAATATATAAGTTAATACTTATATATATATTTATATACAACGCTGTAGCAAGTGTGTTGGCCATCAAAAGTCTTGTCAGAAAAGTTATCAATTTGGGGCCAGAAGTGGTTATCATTGAGCATTAAAGGAGCACTGACTGAAGGACTCGTAAGGCCCTGTTATACACTTTGGCATCAAAAATTGGATGCATAAATGCGCTTAATGTTAACGAGTGGATAACGAGTGGCAGCAGAAGTTACTGCTGATAATATTGCAACTGCTTTTTTGCAACAACAGCAGCAGCAACAACCTTTACACAGCTTATAGTCTCCTTAGTACCTTATGCCCCACTCACATTATCCTTTCTTTCATCCTGAAGCTGAATTGCTATCATCGCGCCCGTTTTATCTGCTGCTGTTGAAATATGCCCACGTCCGTTGTTGGTCGCCATATTTTCCGGCCATGCGGCTCCGTATTGCATGTGCTCTGCTCTTTTCATTCTTTACTGTCTGTTGCAGCATAAAAGCCGTTCAAGCGTGCAACATAAAACCAGCAACAAGAACAAAGTAAGCCAAGAAAAAACAATACACAACAGGTAAATGAATATTGTTCTGCTTTTGTTGCCTTTCTACAACACTTTTCTTTTTCCCTTTCTTTTGTTTTCTTTTTTGTTTTTTTTTTTTGCAAGGTGGCAACACTACACAGATGGTTTATTAAATCAACAAAAGTTTATACTAAATGCTCTTGGCCAGTTAAGTGCTTGCGACCTTGAACAGGGTTAAACATTAAGGCTAATAAATCATAAACTGCTTCTGCCTTTTGTGCAACAATTTCAATAGGCAAAGTCAAAACTATACAAGGGGCTTAAAAAAATATCATTAGAGACTAGAAAGTATATAAAAATATATGACTTAAGTTTAATACGAGCATTGACTTTATGCTGGCTAAGACAATATGAAGTGGCAACAGGATTAAGGCCAAGATTTGATATGCGTTACGACTGTCAAAAGAGTTTCCTATGGAAACTTGATTAATTTTACAGTTTTGCTTAGCAATTTTCCTCTTAATACTTAACAATATATAGTTAATAGTTACTAAAGTTTATTATACCAAAAGTTAAACTAACTGTTAACAACTTCTTAACCTTTTTGAACCACTTCTAGCCTTGTTTGTATTGTTGCCAAAAGCATTTGTTGAACTATAATAAAACAATTTTTCCTACTATTATTATCATATAGATCATAGCTAAACAAACTAATTTGTTGTTTACCCATAAAGAGTCTATATGTACAGTAGCAGGGGGATAACTGTACATATATCAATATTTCTATATTTATTATATATATGTATTAGTATAAGTATAAGTAGAGAAATGTCAGAATGCGTCTTTATCAGTTTTGTTGCGCGTTGCGCAAATATTTGCAAAAGCGAAGGCAGAAAAAGAAAGAAGGAATTCAGCTCGTTAAATATAGGGTAAAGCCGATTATGCCACACGTTGTGGCATGCCAATGCCAGCAGGCAGTAGGCAGCAAGCACCCAGGTTGGGGTCTGCACTCTGACTTGACAGCCGCTGTGGCAGCAACCAGAGCTGATTAATGAGCTGCAAATGATGTTATGCGCCAGCGCTCTCAGTCTGTGTAAATCACAAACAATAGGGCATGTGCCGTATAGACAAGGGGCAGAGGGAGGGGCAAGTGTGTGTAAGAGATCCAGCTGTGTTGTATGTGCACCATGTATTGGTAATATGCAGCGTGCAACATGCAATGCAACAATATAGCAAATATGTTGCTAATGATGTTGTTGATGTTGTTCCTGTTGAAGTTGTTGTTGTTGTTGATGTTGTTGGCATTGGCATTGTTCAAGTGCGCAACCAAACAGTTTCCACTTGCCATTTTGGCACTTTAGCACTTTGGATACATTTCACTTGTTGCATTGCAACAACAGCTGCTGCTGTTGCGCTTATTCTTCACGCTTGTCATTTAAATAGCCGATGAGTGCTGCATAGACTGAAGCGCACAAAACTGTATCACTTGACACTTTCAATGGTCGCAACATAAACACATAAATACACTTTTATACCACACACACACATACCATACACATACATACATATACTCCCAAGGCGCCAAACTTTTGCAAATGCCACGCACAATTGGCAGACGACAGAAATCAGCTTTAGATGCCGCAACAAAGAGGCAAGTGGCAACTTTTTATGCATACATTATATAAATATATATATGTATGCATGTGTGTGTGCAGCATATGCTTAACAGCAATGCCAAAAACTTGTGCGTGGCAGATAAAAAAAAAACAGGGGCAACTCCCAAAAGGAGACGCAGAGTTGAAAAAAAAGGAATTGCCACTTAAATGGGATAAATACGTTCAAAAGTTGTGCTAGACTCAGTTAAAGTACAAACACACACACAGCCTTACACACCCTCACACACACACACACACACACACCGAACCATATATGCATTTTGGGTTTTGGCCATGAAAGCAGCTTAGGGTATAATAAGTACTTGCAACTGCAACAAGCTGCAACAAAGGCAAATGTGAGTCGTTTTTACAAGTAGCCCAAAAAAAAATTGGAGGAAAGAAAAGAAAAATAAGCAAAAAATTTGCTAACAAGCAGAAATCTCAACAAAATGCTAAGCATTCGATGTGGGCGTTTAGCTTGCATGTGGGTGTGGTCTGTTATAGCAGGCATTAAGCGGGTTATATAAGATTTGTTGTTCTTGTTTGTTACCTTTTGACATGGTTCTGTTTTTGCTCTCAATGCACTCGATGCCATCAAGAATATTAAAAATTTGTTTGCCAAACAACAAGAAAAGAAAGAAAAAAAACTTTTATTATTGAAATCTTTGCTGCCTCTTACTTTTGTATATAAAACTTATATACACATATATATATAGCATATATATATAGATATAAATACATAATTAGTAAGAAACCTCAATTAAATCCAAAGTTAATAGCTAATAGAAGCAACGCTTTTGGCCATGGCTCAAAATTTTGCCAAATACGACTTAAATTGCTTTGTTTAATTATAGATCAAAGCAGTTGCTTAGATTTACTCTTTTAGCAGTTAACTTACTTCTACATATAGCCTTTAATAAGCAAAAAGAAAGAGTATTAATAAACTACTATAAAACAGTTCCATTTTGAGCTCGAATAAGGGCAACTTTTCGTTGTATTCTCAGCACCCGAAAATTGCTTTTGTTACCATTATTTAAACTCAATTCTAATTTCTTTTTATATATATTATAGTGTATATATTTAGTCTGCTATCCCCTATATGTCAAAGTTTTTTCCTAATGGAATTCACAGAAATTTACGTGGGAACGTGAAAGTTGTTGATTAGAATATAAGCAAAAACTTCTCTTAACGCATTTCATTTTCTGGTTTGTTTTTTTTATTTTTGTTTTTTTAGTTAATTGTAGGCTTACGATATTAATAATATCGATATTCATTATGATTAATAGACTTGCAAATGAATTTTTAAAGAAAGCATCTGGCATATAAATCATGAATCTCATTCCAAATTCATACAAGTTATGCGGCAACATCTGTTGAAGATGGCAACATTGCGACGTCAGCGGCTGCTGTGGATTTTGATGTTTATTTTATTGCTGCAGGAACCAGTTTTAGGTGAATATAGTATTAGTTTCAATGAACTATTAACTAAAATATATATAATACAATATTATAGGGAGGTATTTACTATTGAGACCATTCGATGCAGAACAGCAACAAACTGCACCAGAGGCTCGCTCTGTGTCCAATGGATTGGCAGCATTGACAGGATATACATTGGGTCTAAGTAAGGCTCTATTGGGTGTCTTTATCTATGATGTGATTACGGCAAATATTACGGATGTTGAAAGTGAAATACGTAGTGGAAATGTACAACAGGTTTGCTTTAATACACGCACCATGCAGGGTATGGAACCATTGGGAAGCAACGATTATAATCCATATGATGATGATGATGTCTATGAGAATGAATGGGGCAGACAAACAGATATAGAGACAGATATAGATATAGATACAGATATAGATGTAGATACAATCAGCAGTATTGATACAATAGATGACACAATCAGCAGCAGGGCTGAGAATTCAAATGTTGCCACTTGTCTTATAATATATGGAAATGGATAAGAAACTGGTTTTTATTCTTATTGTTTAGCAGCGGTTGGCCCAATTCTTATATGGCCAAGCTCAGGGTCAAGAGAGGGTAAACTTTTAAAGTATTTTGCATATATGCAAAATTTGCCAGTTTGTTACAACTTTCTTTGGGATTTCTGTATGAAAAATATGTGCATAAAAGTTGCGCAAAACTTGGCATTTGTTTCAGTCAACACGCGTTTAGTTTCTGGTCAAGATCATTGTACTATTATGGCTCATTCGGCACTTTGGGCTTTTGCCTTGATCACCTTTGGAGCTTTGTGCACACCCATTGCAGGTGAGTTGCAGCACACAGACAGTTGCCACCTATTGGAATAACTATATGGATTAATAAATTGCAGCAAGTCGTCTGGCTTTGCGTCCACTCTCGCCGCAGGAACTGCGTCTTGCCCTAAAGCAGGTGAGCGGTAGCGATATGGAAGTTAGACCAGATGGTCGCTCCGTTGCCTCAGCTATTGCTGGCATTAAGGGCTTTGCTTTGGGCATAACCAAGGGCATTGGTGGCGCCGTGCTTTTCGATGTGGCAACATCTAATGAAACGCTGGCCTATGTTAATTATCTGTTGGAGTCAGTGAACTCTGGCACAGAGACTGTTAATGTGGATACTGGCACACAGCAAGAAGTATGTTTCGGTGGCAACAATGGTGTATTTAGAAGTGTGCCTCTGGAACGTCGCAATTATGATGATGATGGTGTGGAGGATAAGAACAATGATAATGACGATGATATTGTGGATAATGATGATGATGATGATGAAGAGCAGCAAAATGATGAACAGGAACAGGATCAGGATCAAGATTACAATTCATCTGTTGAGGCAGAACAAGTGCGTCAATCTGATTTAGATTTGGACCTGGATTTGGATCCCATTAGCCCGGCTATAACCTGCCTTGTAGTGAATCGAGGACGCACGTTGTTCCGACATCGCCGTAGCGCCAAGCAAAAGAATAATGCCACGCCCAGAGAATACCCAGATAAACCAATTATCAAATTGCCACAATAATCAAATTATGTTTAATTATTTATTTGTATAAATCTAAAATATGTTTTAAAGTGAGAATGAGTTTTCATTGAACTAAAAGCTGCCTGATGATCGCATGATGTGTCAGAAAATATAATGTGGCTTTAGATAAATGATATCCTGGCATGCGGATAGGACTAGGCCAAAGTTAGTATCTGCCTAAAAGGCCCTTTTAAAGCTATCAAATATAAACCTCAAACCTGATTGAATTTCTCGCTTGGCTGATTTAATCAAAATCAGCCGGCAGCCAATATCTTGGTCAGAAGGCAGCACGACGGGGTCGGTGTTATATGGGTAATGTAAAAGGTTTTACCAATGCATATGTCACCATTTGCAATGTCATGCCTAGACACATACACACACACACACACGCACAGACATAAACATACATAAACATACACCCACAGAGACGGCATAAATAGAAATTAATGCAAACAGCCACGCAGAAGACAACCAGAGCGACATCATCAACACCCAACATACCGTGGAATGCCTTCGGCCAGGCTCACAACACAGACATATATACAGTCAAACATATATACACACACACACACATACATACAGCTTATGTAAACATTGAAATGTCATTGCCGCCGAGGGCAGTGTCCAGTGCCCATAAATCCTGCCCAGCAATTTATTAACTTTAACACTAGCCAATGTCAGTTGAAGTTCTTCACCGCACCGCAAATACCACCGTCTCCGTTTGCTTCCCTACCCCGCTCTCCTTTACTACTACCTACAGTGTTATCCAGTGTAGACGAGACAAGAGTGAGAATGCGGCTTGTCTCATTTGATTTGCCATTGATTTTGATATGAAATTTATGTGGTTGAAGGATCCCAAAAATTGACCCCAGCTGTTGACTGCCGTCTAACATTTATTTCGCCTTTCCTCTTTTTGGCTAATACACTTGGCTGGGACATATAGCATTATGGAAACTATTAACCATTTTTCTGCTTGTCTCTCTTGTTCTGTTCGTTACTCCCTGTCATTTATCTAGCAGTTTTTACTGGATTTACGCAAATGTTTTTATTATTATCTGCGTTTGGTGTCGTTGCACTGCATTAGTTCTCGTTTATTATTTATGATAATGCGTTAAGAGCTATTAGCTGATTTGTGTATATACATATAAAACAGGCTTTAATTGTTAAGCTTTTTTCTTCACATTGCTTTAAGTTATATGAAAATAATGTTTGTATTAAACTCAAAATTATGGCTAAAACTTTAAATTTATATGGATAATATGAGACTTTAGTGTGTCTACAAAAGGTTACGAATAACTGTAGAAAATGGTCTTAATAGTTAAAGCAAATGCTGGAATACTCAACTACTGTTAGTTGTTAATATATTGTAGAAACTAATAACAACCACATAAAGGCTTAAAGTATACAATATATCAGTTCTTGCATAGGTCAAGCAGTCAGCGCTTTGTTTTTTTTACCACAAAACAATAGCCTATGGCTATTCTTATAACTTGTTATGGCTTATATATATTGTTTGGTTTGAATCTAACGAAAATGGATTATGTTTATTTATATTAAAATATCTGCAGAATAGAATATGTCTAAAGCAAACAGGACACTCCATAAGCAGCCATAACTATTGCAGAAATTTGCTCTAAATCTCAACTGCAATGTAAAGATTCTGCAGAGAACTATTGCTACATAGAGTTATATAATTATATAGTTATATATAGCTCAAATCTGGTAAATATATAAATAAATATATACTTTATATATATACTTATATATATATATGCTTGTTCCGTAAATATATTGTAGCTACAAAGCAACCGAAATGTAAATTGGTCAAATGTCAAAATCAAATCAAAAAGCAATTAGACCTCACTCAAAGCTTCAATGCCACAAACACACACTTGAATACAAATAACGTATACAAACACATACTAACACACACATACACAAATACATATACAAACACTTAACACATGTGTTAAAAGAAGAAGTCAGTGGAAAAAGCATAGATAGAAGAGACCAACGCAGTGAGTATCCAAGTTGATGACCCGCCCAGGACCTGTGGACCAAGCGACAAAGTATTAGGAGCACTGGAAGCAACGCCAACTAGCAACTAGCAACAAGCAACGGGCAACTGGCAACTGGCAACTGGCAATGGTAGCACTAAATGCGCTAAATTACAAACTAAACGCCGCAAGTGCCGCCCTTTGGGGCATGGCTAGGATTTCACAAATGAACGCCTCTATGTGAGACATAGAGGTGGGGGCATAAGCAGGCGTTGTGCTGCAAATATCAAGGCAGTAGCCAAAATGGTGCGGCAAGTGGCAAGTGGTAAGTGGTAAGAGGCAAAGCCAAACTGTCGACAGTCGATGACATTTGAGCGATAAGAAAAACTGTTGTGTGGCTTAGAAAAGGTTCAACAGCAAACCAATGTTTAGGTTATACTACAGGGGGTGAGAGGAATGCGAGGTGATGGGTCAGGTCTAAGGCCAAAGGCAAATGTTGCCATTGCTGTTTGTATTTAGTATGCAGGCGTGTATGTGCACATACACACACACACACACTAACACACATGTATGTAGTAGGCGCGTATAAATAGCAAATGTTGTTTGTTGGCACTGAAAATATTTTTTTCTCTCTCTCTCTTTCTGTTTTACAGTTATTTTTACAACATTGAAAATTGTTTTAAATGTTAATGTTGCTTGTTTGGTTGCCTGTTTGGTTGCTGCTACTACTGTTGCTTGGCATAATAAAATGAGGCGCACGCATTTCCTGCTGAAGCGAAAGAGGCAGAGAAAGAGAGTGAAAAAAAGGTAAAGGAAAAGGAAGCGAAAGGAAGGACGCAAACAGGGTACAGGCTTATAAGTCCCAGGGCAAACAAATAATTGAGACGCTTTTGCTACCCTCCAATAACACATACAACTTAATATACACACATACACCCCTATTACACACACGCACGCACACTCATACACACACACACACACACACATATTACTGACAAGTGCGCGCACTTGTGTTAAATTATGCGGGTTTGGTTTTTATTGCATTTGACGCTCATTTCTTTTGCATTGCTTTGTTTTCTGTTTTGCTTGTATAAATAGGGTATATACCCATTGAATGTGAACAAAAACAGGGCATATCTATAGTATGTAAAGGTTGGTAATAGAGAGAAGTATAGCATAGTTATGAGGGGGTTTTTATAGTTAACTGTTACAGATGCAACGCTAAGCAGAGCAGCTGTAGTTTGTTGTTAATTTGCTCCTTGCACCTGAAGGATCTATATCCTTTCTACTACTGATATGATGGTATACCTTTCCTATATACTGAGCATACTTTATACTTTGGCTAGTCAATGTATGACTTCTTATAAGCTTCGGCTTTTAGTAGTATAAATTTCAGTTCAGTTAAAGTTATCTTTCATTTCTAGGGTATCTATCCAGTCAGCTCTTTTTAAAAATACTTTCAATTACTGCATAGGGTATAGAATCAGAGTTGACTTTCGTCTCATCTGACATGTTACCTATATGAGATTTGTTTGACTTTACTCTTTGTTCTGTTTCGTTTTACTCAAAATCCCTTTTGGGAGATTCAAGTGTAAAGACTTCAGACCAGGTGTAGTCTTGGCCTGCAAATCCTGGCAAAAGAATCATTTGAAAAGTCGTCCAAGTTAAGAGACAGTGCGACAGAGAGAAAAATGAGAAATATGAATGTGCTTGTCATTTTTTACGCATCGTTGCCTTGACGAGTATACAAGACGCTGCTTGCGGATTGTGGCCTGGGATTAGGACGGTGGTGGGGTTGTATATATATATATATATATTTATATATATTTTTAAGAAACCAGCCGCTGCTTGGCATTTCAATTAATGGCACTTTTACTGAAGACCCCCTTAAGCACATACCCTTCAGCATAAGGGTCATCACATTCACATTCACTTTTACTTTCACACACACACACATTCACATTCACATACACATTCACATTTACTCGCTGACTGTTTGGTTATGTGGCTCAAATGTTGCTGCCTGCCGCTGCACTCTAATGAAGCCATCTCACGCCAAGTCCCCATAGACCCCACCGTAAAACCCATAACCATTGCTCACCCTTACCCTAGTTACACGCAGCCTAACTGGGCCCAGAACAACCCTCAGCAAGTGTCAACAACGTCGCGCGATATCATTGCAATTCGTGCGACACGTGACCGCAAGAAATCCGGATGAGAATCAGTTGGATGGTTGGCTGGTTGGCTGGTTGGACGGTTGGTTGGTCGATTGGACTGTTGAAGCTGTTGGTTGTTTGCTGGTTGCTTGCGCTGCTATTGCCGCCAGTTGAGTATCGGCCACGTCGCGTGGGTGCTTAATAGATTTTTGATTTGTTTTTGTGCGCCGCCACGACAAATCCAATTGTGCGCTTGTTCCTTTACCCCCCCCCCCCCCTCCCCCACTTCACTCCGCTCAGCTCAGCTCAGCGCGTGCGGTGCTGATTCGAATAATGATTTGCCAAATGCTTCAAATTTATGCGACTTCCCCAGTCTATATGGTAAATCAATACGGTATCGTGTTAAAGCAACCGAATAATTCAATAAAGAAATCACGCAAAAACAACCCAAAACAATACACAAAGCTCACAAAACAAATGTGTAGAGTGCACGACATGATGAGACCCTGTAAACGGGATATTGTTGCAGACAAGAATACAAACTTGCAGTACATATAGAAGTGAGATTTGGAATGTGTATATGTATAAGTAGAATTGAGATTAATTATAGTAATGAATGCATTTCATATGAAGGGAAAGTTTTTGTCTCTTTGGTGTTTGCCTGGTGAACATTTAATAACAGTAAACGCTCTGCAGTTGAATCAACTCCTTTTCAATTATACTTTCAGCAAATTTTAACACTTTCTAGTTCTTGGCTTAAATTAGAGCCCTGCAGCTAACACCTAAACAAGTCGAGTTCAGCTCAAACTTCAGACAATGCCAGCAACTCTTCAACTTCTGCTTCGGCAGTTAAAGCTGATCTAGTTTAGGCATAGATATATGTTTTATATAAGCCAGTATTTGTCAACTGTTGATTGCATGTTCTTGCCTTAATTCCATTATACACTTGCACTACACACTTTAGGGCTAAAGGGTATTAAGCCAAAAGATGCATGCAGCGGCGTCTAATGCTGGATTTGCTTTACCGCCTGATTTGGCCTGTCCAAATGTCAAGTTTTGGCCAGCTTTGCTTAGCCGCTGGCTAGGATTAAAAAAAAAAACGTAACAAAGAAAAAGGAAGCAAAGAATGAAGAGGAAAAAAAGTTTGTTACGCTGTCTGCTTTGTTTTTTTTTTCGCTTTTATTTTGTGTCTTGTTTGCCTTCCACGAATTGTTTCAATTAAAAAGTTTATTGTCTCGTTTTTCGCTATGTCTTAAACATATTCTAGTTGGGCAGACGGTTGAGGGGGGAGACTGTTACTAATCGGCTTTTAGCGTGGGCAGCATGCGATTGACACGTGCTTGCAACAAAATAAATATATAAAGAAGAAGATGTAGAAGCAGAAGTGGGTGCTAATTGCGACCGTAAGTACCGTTGTTTTGTGGGTTGAGAAGCAACGACAAGTTCTCAACTTTTTGACTCTAAGTCAAAGTCTAAAAGGAAACATGTTATAATTTAGTCTTTTGTCCTTGACAAAGCATTTTGTAAATAACTTTTAAATTTCAATTGCATAATAAGCACACATACACACACACACACACAGACACATATTGAGGCTAATTGAGAATTGAAATTGGTCAAGCAATTAATTAAACAGAGCGGAAAAGCAGTCGAAAAAAAGCAACAAAAGTTTCCGCCTTATCGACGCATCGTTCAAATATTTCGTGGCGCTAATTAATTTAATTGATTCAAGCAGTTCACAGCTGACCATATGTGTGTGTCTGTGTGTGTGTATATACATATATATAAATGTGTCTGTGTATGTGCAGCTAACTGTATTATCTCACTGTTTGTTTGTTTAAATGAAATTGACTTGTAATTAAAAAGTTTTGCAAATTGATTGAAAAACGAACTCAATCCCTCACTCCCTAACTCCCCTTCTCCCTCTCTATCTGTCTCTCGCTCTGTATGTTGCTTTGTCTATATGCGTCTATTTGGCAACAATAAAACCACACAAAAAAACAAAAAAAAACAAACTAAAGTCTGTTCCGTAAAAGGGGGCTAATTACAAGCATTAATTAAAAACTGCACTTTTATGTTGTTGTTTCCATTTCATCTTCTTCCTGGCAAGAGAGCATACTTTTTTGCCTTTTGCCGGCAAAGGAAATTTTCTCTTGATTTGGCAGTATAAGAGTATATTGTATACTCCACTCTTATACACCTTTTAACACTGACCTAGGTCATGGCACAGTTACTTAGTTTACAGTTTTACATTATGTTTTCTAATTGAGGCGGTCAGTTTTTTGTTTTCTTTTTCTTTTCTGATTGTTTTAATCACAATTTCAATTGAATAGGAATTTCATTAAGAAGAAGAAGTAGTAGAAGAAGGACTAAAAAAACAGGAATAAAGCTTAATTAGCGCCAGTTCAGTACAGAGCTAAGAGGAAATGTAAGTTTAAAACTATGAAAAGTTATTATAAATTATTTTTGCCATTTCAAAATAAAAAAAAATATTTTAAAAAAAGTTTTAGTAAAGCTTTAAAAGGTTTTAAGGCTTTTGCTTTATATCAGAAAAAGGATTTATTAATGATATAAATCGATATATATATATTTATAAATATTTAAATGCATTAATCCTTTCATAGCTTTTAATGCAATCGGATTTGCTTTGAACAAAAAAAATGTTATTGAACAATATAAAATGCATTAATTTATATTAAAAGCCTGAAAGTTCGGTTTAACTGCAACTTGATGCAAAGCAGACTTAATGTAAGTTTAATAGTTTACAGTTGAAAATGTTGAAAGTTTTTCATACTTTATGCAATATGGAAAACTGTATAGAAGGAAATATAAGAGGATTCTGGGAAGCTGTCAAGAAGTTCTTTTGTGTCTGTTCCAAGATAAGAGAATATAGAATAAATAGAAAATGTTGAATCTATATTAAATATTCTAAGAATTATTGTGTAAACGTAAATAGTAAATGGAGTAGAATTGCTTTGTATTTGCTTAGAATTTCCATAAGTGACTAGACTCTATTTAACACAGATATATATTGAAGTAATGGAACTATAATACGGTAATAAGCCACTCCTTCAACCTTTAATAGAAAAAATCATTTTGTGATCTAATATTAAATGTCATAAAACTATACATTACAACTCCTAGTCTAACAGTTTGGCCCTGCGGTATATGGATAGTTAAGAGTCCCACTGATAAATAATTTAGGTATTGATCTATGGTTAGCAAAGAGCCAGGGATTAAATGAGTATATAAATGATCTATATACATTATCTGATCTATAAAAATATTCACTGCGCTTTCTCTTAAATAAATAGCCTATTATGTGGGATGATCTGCTCGATCAGTTAGCATTTGATATGCATAAATGATGTTTATCCATATAGTTCCATTAGTTCCTATCTCTAATATAAAAACATTACCAAGAGATCTTCTCTTAATGAACACTCCAAAGTACTCAGACAAGTTTCACTAATAAATTTTATTCAATTAACTGCTTAAACATCAATGCAAATGTCTTGCCTTCTGCCCTTAAACTCTAATTCTTATATTCACAATTATTTCATATTAATTATAAAAAAATAAAATAAAATGCAATTTGCAACTTGAAAAATTGTTAAAAAGTCTACCAAAAACTAAAACAAGAACAAAATACAAACAAATGCAGCGATTTCCACTATAAACAAATGAAAAACCATCGAGTATGGTAAAGTATATGAGTAGGAGTACGAGTATGAGTACACGACTACGAGTATGAGTATGAGTATGAGTACACGAGTAGAACGCGACTTTAGAGTACTTCAAAGTTCGGTTGCAATTTCGTGCACCAATAATTTCACAAACAAAAACCACCAGCAACAGCAACAACAACAGCATCAACAGCAACAGCAGCCGCAACTCTTCAGTAACAGCAGCAGCCAAAGAGCGAGACAGCGAGAAGGCTCGCAACAACGAGAGAGCGCCGAAACAGTTGCTCTTCTTTGTATATTGCATCGTGTTCATATCAAGAAAACCGAAGTCTGTTCTGCTTCGGGTTTATTTTTCCGTTCGTGTGCGGTTTAACGAATGGCAAACGACGAACGCTGCTGCTTGACTGTTCGAGCTGTTAGTTCAATCCTGTGGCTCGAAAGTGATGCACGCGTTTCTTTGATTTATGTACGTGTTGCCGTTTTTAAGTGTGACCATAGTGTTGATAGATTAATGTACGGCGTCACTCCAAAGCGTTGTGTTTAGCTAGTTTTACGTTCTCTCCCCACAAAAAGACGGCTAACTAATGGTCCAAAAATCGTGTGCGTGTTAATGGCTAGTTAATGACAGGGTGATTAAGGTGCAATAAACAAACACACCTGCGAATACACACACTCACAAACAATGCATTAAACACTAAATGTGCGAAAGCAGCTAAAAACGAAAGTACTTTGTGTGCAAAAGAAAGTAACAGTTAAAAGTAAACAGCAAAAGAAAATTTCTCACACGATACACAACGACAAACAAGTTGGTAACTTTTGTGTGCTTGTAACAATATCCTTTAAACTGGCCACACCCCTTATAGCCCACAAAAAAAAAGGAAGTAATAAATAAGGCAAGTGGCATCAAGTTGCAAGTTGCAAGTGTTGATAAGTGATAAGCCGACAACAATAAGACAACAAGATAAATTACTTAAAATACTTTCAGCTATCTTAACTCAAATCTACAGATTTAAATAACAATTCTTGTGAGTGAGTGCCTGTGTGTCTCTGTGTGTATGTGTCAGTGTGCACATGGCGTATGATTTATGCGTTGTTCGTTGTTGTTGTGATTGTGACCACAAAAAACAAAAAAACAAAAAACATGTACAAAACGCCAAATTACATTAGAGGCAAAGCGTACAAATTGAATTCACAACAATTTGGATAAACAACAGAAAGTTTCAGGAACGTGAGAAACAAAAATAAAAGAAGAAATAATAATAGAAAGACAAGACAGCAAAATAAGAAATAACAACAAAAATAAAAGAAAAATATATATAAAAAGATAATATAAAAAAATATACATTTAAAAAAGATACAAGTCTCATTTTGTTATAGCTCCCGTGTGAGCGCTTAGCCAGGCAACTGAACGGCATTTGGAGGCGTTGAGGTTTCGTTTTTGTTGGCCTGATTTTAAGCTACTGACAAGGCTAAAAAAGACCGCAGCGAATTACGCGCTTTTAAGACACAAAGATACATAGACACAAAAGTGAACAGTCAACTACAAGTATCATAACAATAAAGTGCGGATAACAAGGCCTAAATAGAACCAAAACAGCAAAATGTTTGCCCGCCCAGCAAAGTTCAGAGCCAATTTCGGATTACTCAACTGGCTCATCAGTTGGCTGATGGTGTTGCCACTTTTTGTACTGCTACAAGGTGAGTGCAAGGCTTTTTAATTAAATAATCCAATTTATTTTCATTTAATTTCTAATTAAATTTAATTTGTACGCCATCTAACCATCTAACCGTTTGCCAACACCAACAAACGCAAGTCAGGCACGTCCTGTGACCCCAGTCACCCAATCATTCAGTCAACCTACAACCCGGCGGCACTAATTGCTGCCTGCGTTTTGTGTTTTTTCTTTTTTTTGTATTTCGCAGTTTGTTTTTTTGCGTCGCTTTGAATTTCTCATCTAATTTCCGGCTGGCAATACAAAGGATAAGCACAAAATGTCGTCTGGTATGGGCAAGAAGTCAAATCGGCGACGCGAATGTTTTACAATTGAAATTCTTTAAATTTGCTGAGAAGAATTTCAATTTTGGGGACAAAAGTTTCATTGTCTATCTTGAACTCTTCACCCCAAAAGTACAAGGGGTTGAAATAACCTGATGACTATTTCACACAATACTTGATGCTAATTGCTGCTGCTGCTGTGCTCAATTCTTGTATTTAAATTATATGCCCAAAAAAGTAGGCAACACATTTAAAGTTAGCCTTCAGTTTGCGGTTTGTAGGTTGCTCATATGCGCGTATCTTTCAATGTATTTAATTGCTGTGGTATGCATTTTGTTTACCCATTTATTCATGTGTGGCAAGGTCACGTGAACAGAACCTGTTATAACAGATCCTGACCCAATGGTAACTTAGTCCTGCCACTGTATGCTGGGCAACAACGCAGCTAAACACTTGTAGTCTAGAGCTCATGCCCTTGTTGCAGTTGTTAACTGGATTGCTGGCAGTTGAATACAGCTCTATGACCATCTCCATATGGCCCACATGTGTGCTCTTGTTGTCTGGCTCGCCAACTTTTTACACACACACACACACACACACACACACAGGCACATAGACACACTGAATCCTATAGTTGCACAGTCGCTTAGCAAAAACTCGCACTTTCTGTAACATTCACACAAAGTTTCATTTTCAATTCATGCTCGGCTTTTGGATTTTTACTAAAAAAGTAAAAAAAATAACACAGTGAAATAAAAAAATGATAGAGTTAGCATAAAACATACACATATAACGCAATATACACGCATTCACATACACACGCACAAGCGATGACAAACTAACGAGCATCAGGCACTTGTAAATTGCAGCGGTTGCCTTGGCTGCTTTAGTCCTTGTTATATGCTAGTTTCTAGCCAACCAAAGAGTATATAAAGTTTATAAATATTTATGTATATATTTTTGCAAAAATGTATGCCAAAATAAATACAAGTTTAAAAATTATAAAAATTTTTCTTAAAGTTTTTTAAATTCTCAAAAAATAAACAGCTTAATTAAAAGTTTTTGCTTTTTTTTGGGTAATTTTTAAGCAGAAAATCTGCTCATAATTTTGATATTTGTTTAAAATTTATGCAGCGAGACTTTAAAATAATAAAAGTATTGTACACTTACCTAATTCTTCACATTTTCTTGCGTCAAAAACGTTTTATTTTAATCTTTAAAGTATTCTGTAGCTGTGGAGTAAAGAGAAATGGGAGTTTAATAAGGTATTTTTAAAGAGTATTTTAAGAAATTATAGTCTTAATATATATATGAAAGCAGTTAACAAATTATACTAAAAAATACTTATATGTATTGTATTACTCTACCATATGTATATATATCACCATTTTTGTTAACCAATTTCTATAGGTCTCTTATCTAACTCTCCATTATATACAAAACTTTTTCTCAAAGGTTGCATGAGAGATAAGTTATAGAGAGAGATAAGTTTATGCACATTATAGCAAGTTAAGCATTAAAATTCATACAACTTAACTATGATTATGTAGCATTATAAGGAGAATATGTAAACGGATATCATTACTCGAAACTTGATCAACATCCAAAGGAGCCTTACAGATAACGCACAAAGTTTTTGGCCAACATTTCCTGTAACAACATTTTATCCTGCCGTTCGTCTTATTGTTTGTGTAAGTTTTATGTTGGATTATGTACGCTTTACGTGGAATGTTTTTTGTTTATGTTGTGTTGAAAGTTCCTTCTTTTTTTTATTGAATTTATAAAAGATTTAACATATAGTTAAACTCTGCATGTGTATGTATAGTATAAGATAGTTGTGCAAATGACATAAGTATATCATATACAGTATATTTTTTATTGTTCAGGGTCGTTGTCATGGTTGCAGTTGACACATGAAACAAGTTGCATTTGTATGTTTTTGTTGTGTGACGTTTGCAGCTGGACATATACACTTATATTATACAAGCAACAACGACGGTTAACCCACACAAAGACACACATACACACACGCAAGCATAGCATAAATATAAAGCAGTTGTTTAATATTGTTAGAGCAAAATTTAATAGCATTTAGAATGGCATCTAAATGTGGCAAATACATCAACATATTTTAACATTATGATTGTCATTATAATTGTCATTATCATTTTTATTATAATTTTCATTACAATTTTCATCAACGTTTTGTCTTCTGACTGTGTGAAATTGCGTTCTTCAGGCTTTGTAATTTTCAAATGAAATGCAATTTGCCGCTGCAAATTGTTGCAAGCTTTGCCATTTTCCTTTCCGTTTTCTCACTATCTATTTACCATTATATATAGCGTATAAGTGTGTGTATTTGTGTGTCTATAAATGTGTGTGCGTGTGCGTGTATTTCATTTTGCTAAAAGCTACTTGTCGTTGCGAAATAAAAGGCAAATAGAAATTACTCTGCAGCTTAAGTCATTCTTCACTCGTAATTGAAGTATACTCAAACAGTTTGCTATCTCTTTCTCTCTTTGTTTCTTTGTGTGTGTCACAGGTAAGAAAACAAGCAAAAGCACATAAAATATAAAACATAAAACATACAAAAAGCGTAAAAGTAATAATACATTTTCACAAATTATTAAGGTCTTATGAAATAAAATCAAATATGTAACAACATTTTGTTTAGAAAAATTGCATCAAAATTCATTTTCTTTGAAATAATTTTATATTTTAAATCATAAACTAAACATATCAATTTACTCTATAATACTCTTACATAAATTAATTAGTATTAAGTCTAAAATGTTTATCAAATTTGTTGTTTGAAATTCAATTCGTGTTTTCATTCCAAGCAAAACAAATGAGGAAATATTATATTATTGTCTAACTGTTGTTTAAGTTCTGTACACAAATTTTGTAGTAATATTTTATATGTTTAATAAACAGTTCCACATGGAACTAAAATCTATATATTTATATATATGTATATATATTACAAGAGAAAAACACATTTCATATTACAAAAGTTTGTTTGTTTAATAATTTGTTTGATAAGTTGCAAACATGAAATTGTTTTATAATTTGCAACAAAAACCTATTCAAAATGTTATCACATATTTAAGCTCTTCCATGCAAGTTCTTTTTATTCAGTTATTTCAACATTATTTGGCTTGGATATAAGCCGATTCACTATATAAATCTAATTAAACAAGTAAAAGTTTCGCTGTTAAATTTGCAGCAGAAACAGCAGCTGTAGGTCAATAGGATATATCATTCTGGCCATCATTGTGAGCTATTGGTATTTTCAATGCTGCTGACGTTGACATATGTTGAATAAGTCAGACCATGCCACAGGCTCTGTGTGTGTATGCAAGTGGGATTGTGTGTGTGTTTATGGGTTTAGCGACTAGTTTGAAAATAACGCACCACGAAATCCATTGCAACTTCAAAGCAGCTGCCACAGGACACACGGCGCAACATAGATATAGGCCAAGTGAGGTACACACCCACACAGACACACACAAATACTAACACATGTACTCTTTCGTTGGTAGCAAACATGAAAATTGCCATGTCTGGCATTGAATGGTTAACATTCATTCGCCCCAAACATAGGTATTTTTGGGTGTTGCATGTCATTCAACATAGGCAACTGGCTGTGTGCAACTATCAACTTGCTGCTTGCAACTTGCAGGTTGCTTCAAATGCAGTAAATGTCGAATATACGCTTCAGTACACACAATACACACACACTACACACACCACACACACCTGCAAATATTTGCATTTCAATAAATTAAATGTAATTCAATAATGAATTCATAAAAAACTTTTTTTTTGCATTGCTTCTATTGTTATTTATTTTTATTGTTGTTGTTTTATTAAATTTATTTGCACTTGCGGTTTTTCCCTTTTGTATTTTCATTCTTCCTCTTTTTTATTTTTTATATTTTATGTGTTTATTTAGTGCGCAAAATATGCGACGGATGCGGTAAATGTAAATTGCAGCTATTTGCACAGCTGTTCAACGTTTAACGCAAACAAATTGTTTGCCCTTCATAGTTTTGTTTTAATACCCTACAATACAATAAAAACACTAAAAGGTTTAACAAGACGCAAGGATGTGAAACATAATCATAGTTGAAGGAAAGCAAATAAATTGTACATTACACTTTGGCTGTACATATAACTAATTTATATACAAATAATTATAAGTTTTAATTTAATTTCATATAGTTTATATATATTTGCATCGATCAGCTAATTTATTTGATCACCATATTGTATAGATCACATTTTATCTAACAGATTTGTTAAGACACTATTTTTCTATTTTCGCTCTATACCTTAGCACAGGCATTGAACTGCTTGCAAGGCAAGTGGTGTACTGCTTTAAGTGCAAGTAGTGCACTGCTTGCAGACCTCCGCTGAATTGAGTTAGACTCTATGCTAGCGCTGAGTACGTGGTAGCTGCTAGTTTAGACTTCAGATTTGGTAGTTTTAAATAAAGTTATAGTAACCGTAATTGTTGTTGTTGTTGTTGTTGTTGTTGTTGTTGCTGTTAGCATTCAATGTGTTCACATTAAAATTATTTTGAAAATATATTTTTATATAATAAAATAATAAAAAGGAATAAAAAATATATTTTATGTACTTGCAATGATTTACAGCACGCGAAAGTCACTTTTGATTTTTGATTTAATATAAATATTTTATTACACTTTTATGCAGAAAATGGAAAAAATAAGTATGTATGTGTGTGTTTACTAGTGTTAAATTTGTTAAATGAAATATGTCAAAAGTAAACAGCTTTTTGCAACAGGATTGGATATGACATTTATGCTGTTTGTTTGTCAATATTTTAGATACCCCTTCAGGATATAAACAAACATATATACATATTGAAATTTGATTCTAACTTTTGCAACCTCAGGCAGGTCTTATGCGATATTGTGACAAAAGCCTCAAAGCTTTATATAACCCGCAGCGTTTTCATATAATTAAAAATTTATTTTGAAAATAACAGAAAATATTTTTTTACTTTTATGCAGAACTGATTTGAATATCTGTTAGCGCGAATCATATAGAAATATAATATACTTCAAGCTCCTCTAGCTACTATTGAAAAAAGATTGAAATATTATTAAAATATGCAAATATGTTTAAGGAGAGAAGACAAGCAAATCGATTGCTTAGTAATTTTGCATTACTTTTCTATAATCTCTTTATCCTTTTTGATATAAGGAGGCACTATGGCATACACAGAGACATTCAAGACATGACCATGTCCAATCATGTTATTTAATTTAGAAGGTTATAGAACTCTTAGCGTCTGTAAAATAGAAAAAATAGAAGCGAGAAACAAGAAAGTAAAAAATTGCCCAATTACCCAGAGAGATGTGCACGAAAATTTAAGTATATAAGGATATCAGACGGAACGCTGTTGTGGGGGTATTGTAGGATAGTGATTGGTGGCTACAGGTTAAAGGGAATGAATAAAGGAGAACTTGATGAAATGCCTAAACAAACTTATGGCCCAAGGCAATGGCAATCGTAAGAAGCTGCGCGTCTGATTCCTTTCCTTTTGCGTGTCAGACTGATGAATGGTGCACAACGGCTGCCTAGACATAGACATGGACGTGGACATGGTCATGGACATGGACATAGACACGAACACGCATGTGTTGGCACGCACAAATATCAGCGTCAAATCGATGAGGTTGCCAGCCCGCAAAAGTATGCAAAACCACAAAACAAACCTGTGTGCTAAGAGCCATGTACACCCCAAACCCCTCCCCACCCTCTCGAAAAATGGCGCGTTAAAAGTATTTGGCACTGTGCTAAGGTTATTCACACCAACAATAATTTAGAGTCTATGACGCAGTGCGTTGGCGTTGATGTTGTTGCTGAAGTTGATGCTGTTGTTGATGCTTTTGTTGATGCTGATGCCGATGCTGATGCCGATGCTGATGCCGATGCTGATGCCGATGCTGATGCCGATGCTGATGCCGATGCTGCCCTTGCTAGAGGCTGAAGTAAAATGAAACCCTTAGCCGGGAAGCATCTTTAAAAACGTCTTGTTGATTTAAGCGCCATATGTTAAAAAATATATGCGACGTGCTCAATGAACCAAAAAGGTGGCACTGATGTTACGTATATATGTACATATACAGTATATATATACAGGCCACATGATGTATGCAAATCGTATACATTAACCTATCTACACTCTCCCATATATAAATATATCTATATATATATTCCTATGATTAATTTATGAGTTTAAACGATTTCTTGACTGTTTGAAACTTCATTTTTCACATGCAACTTTAGAGTAAATGATGTAACACATTTCATATGACATATGCTTAACACATATATATATATATATATATACTTCTTTGATTTAACATTGCTTAAAAGTTTTTCTTAAATATTGAATGAATATTCTTAAATGTCACTCACATACGCCTCAAATGTAAAGCAAACCGCAAGTAAGCAAAGTTTTTTATTTAGGTTTTTTATTTTTATTCTTTATTTTTTATTTTTTATTTTTATAGTACAGCCGCAACATTTTCTGTTGCTTTCGTAACACTTATGATTTTGACATTTATATGACAGTTGGATTTGCTGTGTGTACCCACACCCACATATTATATACATAGAAAGAAAACATAAGTATATACCTTATACACATGAGGAAAGCAGCTCAGAAAAGTGTTTGTTTGTTATATAATATACCCTATAGCTTATAGAAAGTTGTTTAATGAAGTGTTGCAAGTGGATAATACATGCAACTTACAACTGCCTGTGCCTTCTGGTTACTTCTTGGAGACAAAATTGCAGCTTAACAAATCAGCTGCTGCATCTAGCTGCTATATATTCGAAAATAAACCATTTTAAATTGGTTTTTAAGCCTTTTTATTGCTAAGTAAAGAGCATATTATAGTCGTGCATACCTGCCTGGTGTATTGTTTTTTTCTATTGCTTTGTTTTGTTAGCTGCTTTTGGGGAAACGTGCGCGCTTACAAGGACTAAGAAACTGAAATTGTTTTTTATTTTTTTGTTTCTCAAATCTACGCACACACACATACACACACACACTGATACACACACGCACACACATTTGTAGAAGTTTATAAGAATTGTATGCGTGTGTATTTTTAAGGCATTTGGCACAATTTTGTTATGCTCATCACATTTCAGTCACGTAACTGACGCTGTTGTTGTTTGTTACTGCTGTTGTTGGTGGTGTTGCTGCTGTTGTTGCTGAGGCAACATTGAAGGAAATTTATGCATTTGATTTCAACTAATTTTCAACGGCATAAATATAATTAAATTCACGCACGTCGCAGCCTTGCAACAGCAATTTAGATGCTATCATAAATTGGGCTCATTGCTCCTCATTGCCTGCCCCTTAGCAAAACAATTTTTTTCGTAGAAATTTTCTATTTTTTTCTCTATTTTTGTTAGCAGTGTATTCCCCTCTAAATATGAATCATTTGCTGTGCTGATGGACCAAGACGACCTTGAGGTATATTATATATATATATATATATATATACATGTTGACGACGTCTATTAAAAAGCACTCTAGATTCATTGAGCAGCTGACACATCTCTCAGCTTTCAATGTTTTTAAGCCTTTTTACTTAAAATACTCTCAGACATACACACACACACACACACAGATACAGTAAATATACATACAAGTCGTAAAAACAATGTACGCTGTCAATGTTGGTTAAAGGGTTTTGTAAGTAGTTTCGAGCTTGGAGCAACACTTCGATATTTGCCACAGGAGGCATAAACCAGTTGCGCGACACTCTAAATCGTGCGGGCTTCAATGATTTTTGCAGCAATACAAGCTCATTTTGGTTTTATTAACACACACACATACATACTTACAAAGTGAGTGTGACAGAGACAACAACACGTTTCAACGCCTTTTCATACGCTTGCGTTGCATACCTTAAGGCGTGCTAGTAACCTACATATATACAAACACAAATACATACATACAGATATAGAAGAGAGGCTGTGGGCTTTGAGGCATTTGCCTGCTTGTCTTTTGCTTGAGCCGTTTTATTAAAAATTCCACAAAACAGTTGAACGTTGTTTAAGCGTGTTTAAGGCAGCCAACTAACAGGAAACAACAGCGTGCCGGAGCAATTGTTGCTGTTGCTTGCTGGTTGCTTGCTGCTTGGTGCTTGCTGTTGTTGGTAGCAGCTTTATTGCTTTGTCATTTCTACATATTTCACAGCAACACACACACACACACACACACATACACACTCACAAAGTCGGCGTCTACCAAAGGATTTGGCTAGAAACTCAGTTTTTTGAGCCGTTAAACTACCGCATTGCGTCCTTGCTATCCTGCAATCAACAGGGTCAAAAACAGGGTATGTTACAATTAATGTGTTTGAACATGACTTCTTGGCCAAGTTAACAGCTGCTATATATTAATTTTCAAACAGATTGATAACAAATAAACCAAAAATGTTGCTGTATGTTGTCCTTGGGGGAAAACCAATTCAAGTTAACAAACATATTTGCTGTCAATTTTCGACAATTCAATTCATTGCTTTAAAGCTACAGTTGTCAAATTGTATATATATATATATATATATATGTATCTATACACCTATATAGAATGGGGTATATAGTGCAACTCTAGCTCTAACTTTAAGCAAGGTAGGGGAGTTTGGTTTACCTTCAACTGTTTGCCTTTCTTTGCTTTCACTTAAAGTATTCTTTGACTAACTATTTACAGGGTATTTGCTTGCTTTGACTTATTTGAATGTATATGTATATGTGGTTGCTACAGTCAGGGGAATTGTCAACACGTTGTCTGTGTGTGTGTGGCGCCCAAAGGGCTGCCGCATTTCTCATGCGCTCGCGCGTGTCATATTTATTCATTTCGTCTTGAGATATTTGTGTGGATGCCACACGGCTTGCCATTGTGATGATGTGTCATTTTCTGTATTGTATACGAGTATTCTATATGTGAGTGTACGTATGTGTGTGTGTGTGTGTATGTTTGTGTGGGTGTCACTCTTTTCATTTATACACTCACACTGCTATCTATTCTCAGTCCCTCGCTTTCTCTTTGATATGCAAAACAAGTCCCAGTCACAAAACAATTCCATCAATGATCAAAGCAGTTTCAGATTTCATGCGTTTAGCAACAATTTGTTGCAGAGTTGCCAAGTTGTCGTTCTGCTAATTAAACAATTGATTGGACATTGATTGGTCAACGATTGGCAAACCATTAAGCAAACGCTCGTTTATCAATGCTTATGAACACACTCGAATTGACTACGATTAACATTTATGGCCGCAGTTGTGGACCGTTCGTATGACAGTTTTATGGACACGTTTAACAATTATGAGATAGTTCAAACAGAAAATAAAAAAAAAAGAAGAAACATAAAAAAAATTTTCAAATAGGAGTAGCAAAGAGACACAATGTTGTCTATAGACTGGCCCACATTTAGTTCAATGAACTTTGCTTTAATTTTGTGGTGTGTTGCAACGTGTAAAAAAAATAACACGGCGCCTGCAAAAATGCAACAGCAGCAGCAGCAGCAGCCAGTGTCAGGCAGTTGCTGTGCCTGGCATGTGGCCAACAATAACAACACCAACAACACCAACAACAACAGCAACAACAATGACAACAAGCGTTGCAATTGGTCTGTGCACAAAAACAGCAGAAAGCAATTAAACTTTGCCATTTTGTTTGCACGAAAGCGATTAAAGTTGTCGCAGCAGTCGGCAAAAGACGCTACCAACACTCCGTGCGTATACGTAATGCGATGCGCTTAAGAGATGCCAACGCAATTTTGCATACCCCGCTCTCCCTACCAACTCCCAACGGTACACAATGAGAGCCTGCTTCTACGATGCTTGACTACAAGTACTTGTACTCTTTGTTTTGAGTGGTAAATAATACCAAATAAACATTAGCAAGCATTGCGCACAAAAGTAGGCAACAGTATTTGGCCAATCTGCTTTTTGTGTGTATTCTCCGCACTCTCAACTCTTTCTTTTTTTTTGGTTGTATATTGCAAAGTGCTGGCAACGCGATACACGTATAGAAATTTAATATTACTTCTATCTCACATCTAGTTATGTTGTCTGTATTACGTGTTCGTTGTACGTTTCTGACTTGTCCTGATTTTCCTATTCACTCACTCGCACACTCACTTAGTCACTCAGTCACTCAGTCACTCAGTCAGTCAGCTACTCGGATTGCGTTCAGGTCATCGTCATCGCCCATTGACATTCATATTCATGGCTAACGCCGATGGCAGCGACATTTATTGAACTTTTTATGCGCTCACAAATTTTAGTTTTATGTTTGTCGCCATTCGCTACCGTTTTGCTCTTTGTTGTTGCTGTTGTTGTTGCTGCTGATGCTGGTGCTGCTGCTCTCATTTACTGTGCCCATTTGTTGGTTGCTTCTGTTGTTGTTGTTGTTGTTTGCTTGTTGTTTTTAGGTGTGTGTGTATATATGCTGTGGTTTCTTTTGTGTGCAATTTGGTCCGTGTGTTGCTTTCTTTTTGTTGTTTTCTCCTCTTTTTTTTGTTTTTATTATTTGGGTTCTATCCCTGGCCACGTCGGGAGAGTAATTAAGCCGCCTCAATGGCTGATCAAAATGACAACGCGTTCAGACATTTTGCTCACTTTAGCGCCAAGTTTTTGTCAATTTCTGTCTATATATATATATATATGCAAAGGGGGAGCGCGCGAGGGTTGACGATTGCCATCAAATGTTTGTTTTGGACGAGTTTTACCCCATGAATATTAAGAGCTCGGTCCGAAATTTGGGTTTCTTTCAGATTTTTCTTTTATTTTTTTTTTTTTTTGTTGTTTTATTTTTCGTTGGATTAGGCTCAGTTATCTGCACGCGCGCACCTCATGTTTTCAGAACGCTTTTAAATTATCGAATAGGCAGTCTAGTCGCAGACATTTAGGAGTAGCAGAGGCGAGCGGGAACATCAACGTCGAGTGGCTGCAGTTTAATTAAGCCAAAATGTTTGTATTTTATTACTGTATATTGCGCGTAATTAATATCGACGCTTGGCTAGCCAGCTTGCTTGCCACATTGTAGGTTTTTGGTAAGCGGAAAGCAAGGAAAGGCAGGCACTGGCACTAGCACTAGGACAAGAACGGACAAGTAGGGGAAGGCCATGAAATCAACACGCCGCAGCAACAACAATACCAACAACAGCGGCAACAGCACAGACAAATATCGGTCAAGTTATTGAAGTGTCTGCGGCTCTGCTTGGCTGGAGGCTGGATGGTTGGTTGCCTGACTTTGGTTTTGGTTTGGGTTTTGCCTCTGCCACTTTGCGTCTGTCTTACAGTTTCAGTTACAGTTTTGAGACTCAGTTTGCTTTTTATAGCCCACAGCAACAGCTGTGTGTTGTTTCACTTACTCGAATGTATATAGCTATATATATATATATATATATATATATAAGTAAACAGATGACTATTATGAGCTGGGTATATGTATGGCAGCAGCAGACGCAGGTGCAAGCAATCCATTTGGCTTTGAATAGATTTGTTGCTGCCATCGTCGTCGCTATCGCTGTTGCTGTTTTGATGTTAATTGCAGGACAGCTAATGCCTTACCACTTAGGTTGAATTTTATGCAAGAGAGAAAGTTGCGATCCATAAAGCGTAGCCAAGCAATTTGCCAGCGGCATTTCAATTTGATTGGCGCACAAATTGCTTTATTTTTGTTTAGCATCAAACAAACAGGCAGCCAGTGGCAAGCAGCAAGAAGGTTGTATTAAAAGCAAAATCGATGATGCTGATCTACAACATTATTGATATGACTTTAAAAACAGTTGCAAAAAGCAGCAGCATAAAAGGACAGCACCAAATAAGCAAGTAAGTAAAAGGAGAGGAAACTCTTTTGGTACCTCATTTAATTTGTTTTTTTTTTTAGATGAAAATTGTCACATTAGACGCTGCAGGAGTCATAGTCAGAGCTAGTCCTTAAATTCAATTTAGAAATTTTTGTATCCTTTGCACAGAGAGGCGTCAAATAGAATTACGCGTTCAATGCTCAATGTCTTGGGTCAAATAAATTACAACATTAAATAAAGTTTGTCATTTAAATTGAAAAATACAGTAGTAACAAACGGAAGGACCCTCTGAGCAGTTACTAAATGTAGCAGTAGTTATCCCTTAGGGCAATCCTAGAGCGTATTCTAGCTCTGAAAAATTACGCAATTTTCAAATACAACACACACTTACAAATTGTGCACATATGTTAAATTTCACAGCACGACGAAATGAATTGTGTTTTTTTGGGCCATGCCCAACCAGCCATTTGGCCTACGACGCCTACGTGTGGACATTAGGAGCCTAGCTCGTCCATAAGGATAGTAGTACTAGTAGTTATCCAATCCCCACTGGGTCTCCCTATAGCAATAAGCAAAGCTTAGCTAAAGCCGACAAAATAAGGCAGCAGACGTTGCCCTCTTACCCATCTTTCTCTCTATATATCTATGTGTGTGAGAGTGTGTGCTTTGTACTGGACAGTTCGCAGTGTTTGAGCCCTTAGCCTGCCAGCTAGGGTCCAACTTTGAGCGACAATCTAAAATAATTTGAGCAATGTCCTGGGCTCAGTCACTGTGTCAACGAAATGGTTATATGTCCTATCTGTATATGTATGTGTATATGTATGCCTGTATGTGTGTGTATGTGTGTGTTTCTTATATTTTGGTTTACATGTTATACTTAAGCATTTGGGCCTGGGTTCAGTGACTTGGCCCAGTAGCAAACGAAACGCCAACCAAAACCCAATTCAAGTTTTGTGTGCCACGTGTTTCCCTTGGCAACATTGGAAGCGGCATGCCCCAGGATGTGGCACATACTCTTAGTATTTATGAATTTATACATTCTGGCCTGTAGAGTAATTAAAAATTCCTCTTGTCAGTAATACTACTAATACTACAACAAATTTATTGTAAGCCCAAACTTCTTGTACAAAATTCATGAGCTAATTGGCTAATTTGCCCAAAAGTTAAGTGCGACAGAGACAGAGAGAGGAGAGTTAAGCTGTAGAGCTGCAGAGCCCATAAATGGACTCAAAGTGCAGGCGTCCAGTGAAACCAAAAGAAACACAATCACAGCTTGAGTCAACACACATACACACACACACACACACACACACACACATAAAGTTGAACCAGTTAAGAGGATTAAATGTTAAAATTAACAAGAAAATTACAAACCAACTGCTGCGATTGCTAATATGCTGAGTGAGACAGAAAAGAGAGTGAAAGAGAGAGAGAGGTGAATTTCGGGTGTTAAATGCTCAACTAGCTTGGAAAAACACTTTGTGCTAAGCACTGACTGAAACTGTTGTTGAAAAAAGAGAATTGTATATATGTACATGTGGTTGTTGTTGTTGTTGTTTTAAGTCATTTCGTTGACCCATTTCGTTGAGTTCTGCCATTGTTACGCGCATACATTGCGTATACGTAATATGTGTATTGCTTCGTGCGCTACGCTGTGTTAGCGACAAAACTTCATCTCTAAAATGCTACAATTGCTGTAATTACACGGCTGCCTGATTGCACTTTATATGTAAGTGTATGTGTATTTGTGTATGAGTTATACACACACACACTCACTATGCATGCATTTACATCACCAAAAAGTGAAGAAGTTACCTCGTTCTACATAGCCAAAGTAAGCGCAAGAAGTTGCCTTTTTTGTACAGTTACTCAAACACACACACATACACAAACATACATCCATATATACAGTTATGTATATGCTTTTATCAGGTTATTAATTTCGCATGTATATATGTGTTTGTGTGTGTGTGTCTGTGTGTGTTACATGTAAGTAGCAACTCCATTGCAATGTCAGCTGGGCAAAAATCATCATGTGGCAGTTGTTGCAAACGTTGCAGTTACTTTGTTATTGCGGCTGCAAGTTTTACATGACGTCCTTGTGCATCCCTTTAGTGTACAGGGACACACACACACACACACACACACACACGCACACGCACATGCACACACACAGTGAGCGTACAACATCGTCATGTTGTGGTTGTAATTATTTTTAATTATTGCTGTTGCCAGCCGCAGGTTTGCTGCAGTTGCAGTTACAGTTCCAGTTGCAGTTGCAGTTGCAGTTACAGTTTTCCTACTGTAAAGCCTGTAAGCAGTTAATAAGCTGCCTCTTCTGGCTTGGTTTTTGGTTTTTGCGGCTCTTGTTGCAACTTGTTATATATGTTATATATACCAGCGCCAACGGTTAGCAGTTGCCTCTAGCATGTTTGCATGTAAGTTTTATATGCAACTTGTCATGGCTTTAAGCTAAGCATATACACATCTATTATATATTTAAAAATATATATATATATGAAGTCAACTTTATTTTTTGGCCACAAGCAGAACAGCAAAAGTTATGTCAATGTTGACAACTTCATTTATTTTACACTTTTCTTGCTCTATCGCACACTTTCTCTCTCTTTCACACTGTTTTTGTTATTTTAATTCTGTGTGTGAAAAGTTAATTGTAGTTGTAGTTGTTGTCGTTGTTGTTGTTGCATGTAGCAACCATATATCATGCAAGTTATCAAATGTAAAAATGTTGCACAAAGTATAAACAATGTTTCTGACATTTGTTACGCTTCGCAGATTATAAAACTTTTCAAAATATATATATGTACATATATATATACATATACTTGTATTTCATACAGAATTGAAGCATTGATTCTATGTTAAAGAAAGGTTAGCCATGGACAGAGAGTGTGTGGCAGTGTCAATTTGCTGTCAGGCATCAAAATCTACTCAAACTCTTATGAGCTCATATAAACCCTAAAAGGTAAACAGCAGCTTGAAGTGTGGCCTTTCACTTTTACTATTTTCTTTTCTCACTCAAAGAAAGTGAAATCATAAAAGTTTCCTGCTTAAATCGTAGCTGATTTTGTGCTCAAACAAAGCATATCAATAGAACTTTGACAAAAGATAATAGAAATTTGATGCCAACTTATAGTATATATATATATAAAAGTTAACTTTATTAACTTTTTGCCAGATTTATATATTATTATTATTATTATTTTTATTATCTTGCTGCTTGTATATTAACCTAATCACTCTTCAAAATTTTTGTACATTGCAACCTTCTCGATTAAATAATTTATCATGCGTTGACATAATTTAATTTCAATTTGATGCGAAAAGTTTTGCATCGTGGCAAAAACAGCAAAAAGAGCAAAAAAAAAAATATGAATGAAACAGTGGGAAGTGTACTGTATCCAATATGAAAACGGAACCTAATCCCCCAATGGCTTTTAACTGCCACAACTCACTTAATACGTGGCAGAGTGTGGGTGTATGTGGTGTCAGCCTGGGGTTTTTTTCTCTTTTTTTTTTGGGTGCCTGAGGTTGTTAGTCTGTTGACAGGCGACTAAAAGAGCAACCAAAGTGAAAAAATAAGTGCGAAAAAAGTTTCTTTTTGCCCATACTCTTTCTCTCTCTTTGTGACTCTCTCTTTCTGTCTTTTTGCATATATAGAGCATTATATATTAATGATACATTTGCCAAGAGTGTCTACCAATCTACTCCAGCCACTGTCAACAGCAGTTCTCCTGCTCCAAGCGAAAACTTTCATGTGCTTCTGTTGTATATGAATATGTGTGTGTGTATGTGTGTGGCAGCCACATTTGGTGTCTGTTGGTGTCCGTTTTGCTTTGCTTTTCGGTAATGCCAGCTGCAGTAGTAGCAACAGCAGCAGCAGCACCAACAGCAGTAACAGTAGCAGTAGTAGCAGCCTGAGGCACATTTTATAATCCACAATGATTGATATACGCGCTGGGTAGCAGAGTGAAACACAAGCAGCTAGAAGCTAGGAGTATATTGAAGTAGATATATATATATATATATATATATATATAGGGAATGGAATGAGGTAGCATATTATGTGCACTCACTTGACGAGCAACAAAAGGCTGCTCCTAAAAGTATGCAATACGAAATATCGTCACAGTTAAAATGTCACAGTAAATTCATATTCATTCATTATGTTAAAATCCCCCAGAGGCCTCAGCTTGGCAGCGAAACAAAGCTGCAGAGGTGGCATAAAAAACTGCACAAAAAAAGCCCCACACAAACACACACACACACACACATATGCATAGCGTTGATTGTGTAAGGCAGCGTAGAGTTGTGCTGAGTTGAGTTGAGTTGAGTTGAGTCGAGCACTACGAGTGCCGCATTCATTTTCATTAACCCGTTTTTAGGCTCAGTTGCCACTTGCCACAGCTACCTAACTGCACCTCACTTACCCCGTTGTTCTGCCCTCCACTACCTCCAGCTACTGCTGCTGATGTATCACTTGCCTAAATCTCTGGTGCTGTGGCAGCAGTTTGTTGCCTTTGTTTAACCCAACTGTTTGTTTTATTTACCGCTTCCACCAGCAAATGCATATACTATAAACACACACACATATATATATATGTATACTTTATATATATAAGTATATATTATATATATATATCTTTTGCTATTGTTGCCATCTCGTTTTTACGTGCAAGTGTGTCATGTTACAATTAATTGTTTCGTGTTAAATATTGTATGAATATGGGGCATACTTTTACTACTGCTTCCCAATTAACAAAAGGATAAAGGATATGCTGCTACTGTGTTAAATTTCATATTCTATTTATTTTTTGTGTTGTGTATAGCACAGACAGTTCAGCCTTATATTACAGTTATATGATATGTTTTGGCATAACCAACTTAAGCTTCCATTCTCTGCCGATCTGTTACTCTCTTTGCTTGCAAATATATCTTTAAATAATTGAAATGCAATGAAGCGTCAGCAGGATTATATATGCGACAGCTACTACAGCTCAATCAACTTATATATTTATGTATATATATCTATGTATCTATATGTAGCTGTATATATGTTTATATATTCTATGCTATGTCAGCTTAAGAACACATAATAACATAGAGAAAGGCAAACAAACAGAATGAAATCACACAACCAATCAGCCGTAAAGGCTTGCAAGAACTCTTCAGCTGACAAGCTATATATATCTATACATATATATGATATTCTTATATGAAAATGTTATTATATTGAGCCACATGCAGATGGTCGCATTGAACAATATCTTTGGATGGTCTTCTTCCCTACCCTTTTTAGGCAATTAAAATTTAAGCTTCAATTTCAATCTGCAAGTTGTTGAGTGTTGGCTAATTACCGTCCCTTTTTCCATATGTTTTGCTTGTTTTTTCTATCTTTTTGCATTTTTCTTTCATTCTGTGTTATTTTTTCTTTATATAAAACAAACATTTCAAATGTCACAATTGTTTGAAATTGGGTTCCTTTTTTTATTGCGAATGACTTGAATTTCTGCTTGGCTGCTTCGTTGGTTAGCTTCAGCTTTAGCTTTGACTGCTGTTTGGCAAACATTGCGCATACGTGATGTGGCAAAAGCGGCGTATACGCAATGTATATATACATATATATACTTTTTGTTTTCTTTAATATGCTAATAAACATATGGCATTTCATTAAATACATTATCATAAAAAACAAACCGTATTAAGCACAGCCACAGTTACACATGAAGCACACACAGAGACAAAATGTAAATATATACATATATACATTTATATATATACAGACACATAATTTCATTAGCACTTTTGAGTTTTAAAAGCCAGAGAGAAAGAGAGAGGGTAAAGTGAGAGAAAAACTTTTCTTTTTGGAAAAGCAAAAAAGGGAAAGCGCCTAAAGCAGACACACAGAACAAACCGCATCAAAAACAAGGTGCAGATTGGCATAAGAGTTGCTGGCGTGTTGAGGGCGGAGCAGCGGTGTTCTTAATCTGGCTTAATGCTATTTAAAGCAAAGAAATTGTGAGTGTTATGACAGTAAAAGTAAAGCTTAAAAAAAAACGTAAAGAAAGTACTTATAACAGAGGTAAGTTCCACACTTAGAAACTTTCTTTTCAGGGAAATTTTTAATGAAAGTTCTTAGGAATTCTCTATACATCTTTTATATGCAAAATTGCATTTAAAGTTTTAACATTGTTGCATAGTGTATTAACTGTTGCTATGTTGTATTGTGTATGATTTGCTGTGCGTATGTGCGTATATGTGTGTGTGTGTACAGCTTACACACTCATATGGCATTATGCAAATAATAAGCTGTAGCACCGAACATGAACCCTATATAGTACCTTAACAAACGCTAACTGAATCCCACCAAGAAGGAACATAACAACAACAAAACAGTTAAGAAATGAAATAGAAGGGGAAAGCGGAAGAAAGGGAAAAGCGGAAAAGCTTTACAGCAGCCGCCGCTGCTTTGAACAGTGTTTACAATGGCAACAGATAATAAAGAATCCTCTTTCTGCTTTCCTGCTACTATTGTCACTTTGTATGCTTGTAAGCTGTTCAAGAGAACGCACTTGCCACACTCGCACACACACACATACACACACATACATACATACACAAATACTTATAAAAAAAGAAGAGAAAAAGGATTTATTTGGATGCTTAACTTGGCTTAGCTGATGGTTTTAAATGTAATTAGTATGCATGTTTGCATTTCGTTAGCGACTCTGAGTACTGAGTTCTTTCTTCTCTTCCCTTCCTCTCCTCCTTTTCACTGTCTATATGTATATATTTTATAAATCACGCTTTGCCACGCCCCTGGCAAGCTCCTTACACACACAAATGTTGCCCGAAAAAATTCATTTAAATAAATTTTTAATTAAACCTTGTTAGCAGAAAGAGGATAAAACAAAAAAAAATTAAATTGCACACAGCAAGAAATTGCGCAAAACTACGTTGAGACGAGGAGTTGGCTGTACGTATGTGTGTGTGCGTGAGTGTGCTTATATGTGTATGCGTGCGGTATAGCTTGACATGTGCGTTGCGGTTGTTGTTGATGTTGTTCTGTTGTTGTTGTGTTGTTGTTGTTGCTGTTGGCGACGACGCTGCTGCCGCCGCTGCCTCTGCTACTGCTGCCGCCTCTACAACTGCTACTGCTGCTTACACTTTGACTGATGAAGACTTATGGGAGTCGCGGTTATTGCTGCGGTTACCAAGGTGCATGACAGCAGCAGCAAAAGACGTCAACGATGTTGCCGCACTTGTGGCAATTTGTTTCAAGTGCTTCTTGCTGCCGCTCGTTGGGCTCGAATGTACTAAACGTTCTCTTGCTCATTCTCGTATTTTCCTTATTCTCTTTATTCTGCCCTTCCCTCTCCCTCTCCCTCTCTCTCTCTCTCTCTCTCTCTCTCACTCTCTCTCACTCTTTCCACTTTTATAGCCATGTCCTTTCATTGCTGTTATTGTGCGTTACTATCGTAGCCACTTACTGGTATAAACCACGACGTTGACAAATTCAAAATAATTTAATTTTCTCTTTATTTGCACTCGATTATTCATGGCATGTGGCAAGTCACTTTAATTAAATCTACCAATGCCTACCAGCTAACCATCGAGCCACCCATCACCCAGCCAAGTTATGACTATAACCTCTACTTTCACTTTTTTTTACCCACAGAAGAAAAGCGGAAAAAAAATAAAACAGCATAAAATAAAACCAACAACCTGCTAAATGGGCGCTAAGTTGCCATCAAACAGGCTGCTGTTCAACTATGTTTAGTGACTAGTAAATACCCTGGAAACTGCGGCATTTCTTAGAATTTCCTTAAGCTAACAGCTGGTTACTTTCCTTTTCTTCTTCGTTTCTTTGTTATCTTTACTTTTGTTTTTACTTGCTAATATCAGCTGCTTTTATTGCGTCTTTATTAACTAAACGCTTTACCCACGATTGCTTTATATTCTCTGTTAAATAACACCTGCTCCATATATGAGTCCTCTAAGCAGCAGCTTATAGGTATGCGCCTCTGCTAAACAGCCGCTTAATGTGCGTCTCTACTAAACTGGTACCTTAACAGCAGCCGCCTTGCATGCGCCTCTGCTAAGCAGCAGCTACAACTGCAAGTCCCATAGACGCTGCTCTCTTAGTATAGAATTTTAATAGCAAACGATCTGTTGTGCGTGCAATTGGAAGCAAGTCTTTTAACTCACACACGTGCTGTTCCTAATTATAATTAATTAAAGCGCAATTAAAAGAAATTAACATAAAATTAACTTGAAAACTAATACCAAATTCCATTAGAGATCAGCTGCATTGTGAGCTGTTCAAAGCATCAACCTTAACCTTTAGAGCTTCCTTTTTTTTACACTCTATTTATATTTCCCTAAGTATAATAAATGTTCCCTAACTAATAAGTTACTTCTCTTACCAATTAATTATATCAACTTCAACCAACTTCATATTCCTTCCTTCACTCAGAACAACACTCAAAGTACTATATAAATATTAATTATGTACGAAAAAACTCTAAGGACAGATGAAAGTTGATAGCTTCTTGAATGAAATTTGCTTTATTTGTTATCAGCCAAGCGTGTTGATAAGCAGTTGATAAGATTTTCCATGAAAGTCCTCAGATTTCTAATAATTTGCTATGAATAAACATATAAAAAGGAACCCAACTAAATATAATATAGAATGTGATATATAATAAAGTACAGAGCAACACTTTTGATACTTCATATATCAGTATCCTTATAGGATCATCACTGTCTTATTTACTGCAAGTTCTATGTATTTCTGTGAGTTTCTCTTGTTGTATTTCCCATTTTCCTTATAATTCTCTTGCTTGTTTTTCTGTTAGTTTTTTCTGCCTTTTTCTACTATTTACTTTGCGTCGCATTAATGAATTCGGTTTATTAATGGCAGCTCGTATTTCCTTACTTGATTATATGTAGATGTAATTTGCACCCTGTCTGTTTCCTGTATTCCCACCCACAAGCCATAATGCTACCCCGTTAACCCTCTACCTACAATCAACTGCTCATTTCATGTTGCTCCTTTGAAATGCTGTTGTTGTTGTCGTCTTTTGGGTTACATTTCATGATATTTCGCTATTGTGTCTTGTTGTGAGCATGTTTGTCTTCTTCTACCATTCCTACCATTTCTACCATTTCTACCATTTCTACCATTTCAGCCATTTCAGCCATTTCTGCTTGCCATTCTTGGCCAGCTTTCAGTGTAAACAAAAACTCATTTTCAGGTTGCGGCTGCGTTCGTGTTGCGACCAAGTGGACAATGTGTTTGGGGTGCCACAGCAGCAACATGATGATCATCATCATAAATTAACGAGTGCCTCAATTAATGAATGGCCCCAAATTAATGAAATGCCAACAAGCAATGGAAATGTTTTGCTTTTCCCATTCCCATTCCCACACCCGCTAACTCCCCTCTCCTTTCATTCAATCTACTCCATTTCCAACTACAACAAACAACATGACAATGACCAAAAATATTGCACAGAAAATGCTGACTAAAAGTTGGCCAATTTAAAGCACATTATATATATATATACATACAGCATTAGCTTTTGGTTTTAGCCATAACTATAACTGGTTGGTAAAAGCATTTTAAATTGGTTAAACTTTAATACCAATATATAATATTATATGGCAAAAAGCAATTCAAATTCAAATGGAAATATTTGAAATTTTGTCTGCAAAAATTGTGCAACAATTTAGTTTAACTGCAGCTTAAGCAATAGTTAATCTATGTTTTAGTTATTTATTTTAATTTTAAACAAATTTCAATGAGATTTAAGAAAATAAATTCCAAAAGAATATGCAATTTATGCAGATTATATAGAGAACACAACAATATAACCCAGAGATATTCACAGTTTTGAACACTTAATCATTTAAATTGCATCAACAGAAAGTGAGAAAGATAGATAGAAATAATAAAAGAGAGAGAGAGAGAGAGAGAGAGACAGAGAGAGAGACAGAGAGAGAGAGAGAGAGATAGAGAGTAAGAAAAATAAGGAATGAAAATATGAGGCTAGGAAGCAAACCGAATGTATTTAGCCAGACAGAAATTCCGTCCGTTTGCCATAAAAAACTACAGTTTAAATGGCCAAAAAGCAAATGGCACAAAACTTTCAACCCGCCCCAGACCAAACGTACTAAAACCAGAGGCACTGAACAGAACAGCAAGATAAATAAATCATGCCACCAAAGGAAATGTATTCCTATACACATATATACACACATATACATATATATATATATATTATAATAATATAAAGTTTAGCCATGATAAAAGCTATGTTGGCCACAAGATACCCGTGTATAATGCCTTGGTTATATAATATTAGTCATAAGTTGCATTGGGTCTACAAACAGCTAAAGCAAAGATAGCACAATACACAGACACAGAGAGAGAGAGAGAGAGAGATGGTGTAGAAACTAGGTAAGTCTTTTGCTAACACCTTAAAAGTATGCAACACTTAAAATCCAGTGCTGTTAGCAAGCGGCAGCAAAGCAGTGCAGAAAAAATGCCTAAATGCATTTGTAGCGTCTACCACGAATTTCATTTCATTTTATGCAAAAGCAAAACAAAGTAATTAGTTTTGTATATGCCCCTATTACCCCTTACCTTTTTACCCAAGGCAACCCCTTTAACTACTCGCATTTCTTGTGTCCTTTGCTCGTATTTCGCCTGTATTTTATCCTTTTTTTTTTCTTTCATACTTTTCATTCTCTCCTTCTCTATATATATTGCAAGTAATTTCATGCAACATTTTACACGCTAAGGAATTTTTTTTAGGGCTTCCCAAAAAGGTTTTTAATGATTACATTTTGTTTTTTTTTTTTGCCGCTTCTTTTAGTCTGCAACTCGCAGCAGCGAGTGCTAAATGTTTATTTGCATGCAAAGTGCGATACATTTTTTGAACAGTTTTTTCCAAGCGCAAGAAGAGAGGGAGAGAGTATGAAAACAGTGGGCAGAGAAACAAACAAAAAATATGACAATAAACAAGTAACAAAAAGCAAATAACGGAAGTATGAAAGTTTCCTTGAGCTACTTATGCTGTCCTGTAGTGTCCTGGCATATCCTGGACCCAACTTATGTCAATTTGCATAAAGACGCCACATAAAAGTGACAAATGGCTCATAGAGTAGCGACATTTGGCTTGCTAATGAGTAATTTGATACGACTATTCCCAGAACATTAGAAACAAATGCGAAAATGAAATTCTTATTATCTTGAATGATACTGATTATTTGATTGGAAGGCCATAAAAGGCAGTCAATATGCTTGGCACATGTGAAAGGTGATAGCTTATGCGTGTGCCAAAGGATACTCTATAAAATCGAATGAAAGTATCTAATGTAATAAAAAGCAGGTGAAAGCGGCACAGAGAGCTAGATGAAAGGATACTCTAGGAAGTCGATTGAAGATATTAAATAAAGGATATATGAAAAGTATTTAGTATTGTACTTAAGGATACTCTATAGAGTCGTTTGTAATCGAACCAAAGGCAGTCAGAAAAGTATATACTACATCAAAGGCTAGTGTCCTATATAGAAGATGTTTGGAGAGATATATATTAAGGATATATAAGCATCCTTATACAAACGCTATGCTGATTACGCCATACTAATTTGAACCAAGGAAAACTCCAGCTCAAATCCTTTCCTCAGGCATTCATACTTTCGCCCACAACTTTTCCCATAATAAACTGTATGATCAGCCAGTATTTTAGTGCTCTGTTATACAGTTCAGCATAATTTTATGTATTATATATAGTACTTTATATAGTCAAGTCGTATTGTGTTATATGCTGAAACAAGTTCAGTTTATAAGTTGTAAAAAGCCTTTGAACTTTGTCTTAATTAAAAGTTCTTCATGGCTTTTAAGGCACTTTTGATTGCGCTTTAAAAATGTTTATTTGCATTTAAAACTATTTTATTATACATATACATATAAAACATTTATTATATACATAAAGAATTTATTATACAGTTATATATATATATATATTCCTAGAATTCATATTTAGGCAATATTAAAATAACTCCTTGATCAATTATGTTGATAAGGATAACACCCTTTATATCTAATGCACTGGGTATAAAAACAAGCATTGTCACTTCACATTTCCGATTGTGTGTGTCACTGTGAGTGTGTGTGTGTATGAGCATGTGTATGTATGAGAGTGTGTATGTATACATGGTGTATGTATGTATGTGTGTGTGTGTGATAGATAAACCGGATTTGAAAGCTGCAGGCGCTGCCCTTGTGATGCGAATATTTTACACATCCATTAACGGGAAACGGCCTTAACTTCGAGTGCCACTACGACACACACACACCAGACACACCACGCACACACACACATACATAAACATATATATATATATACCCTTGGGAGAACTGTTAGTCATTGTCTTTGGGGCATTTAACGGCGCTTTTATGGCGCGTCCTTTTAACAAGGATGCGTATGTCAACGCATGGGGTTGACAATGCCATTTTTCGTCCTGTTTTTTCTGTCTTTCCCTCTTTCCTTCTCTTCTTCTTTTAATTCATCTGCTTTCGGTCAAGTGAATTGCGTCAGTCATTAAAATGTTGATGCGTCTCTTGGCCAGAATTCACGTCGCGTGGTCTAATTGACAGCAGCCCACATACAAAAATTGGCAATGGTTGTGGCAGCACATTTCTGTGTGGGCGTGTCAGCCGTATTGACTGTGCGCCTTAATTAGGTTATAAAACTTTAATTATGTACAGTAGCAATCAGTGCAAATCATTTGGAATTTATGTTTAGACTAAAAATCTAACACACTCACACACAACACACACACATACTCACAGACACAGACAGATATAGTTTTTGAGCTCATTTTTAAATGGTCATTGACTTGCTGTTATCCTTTATGCTTTATTCTTTATGCTAGTGCAATGCAAAGTTGTTTGCACTGCGCATTAATAAAATATTTAATGCTTAATGCAAAATTGATGCTAAAGCTGTTGGTAACAAGGCAACAAGCTGCTTGGCTTAAACTTGCTTCTACTGCTGCTACTGCGGCTGCTGCTGTTGCTCGTGGTAGTTTATAATAGGCCATGTCAACGCACTGCAAATCCCCTGAAGACAGTGCTAAAGTTTTGCACCACTGCACCACCAACAGCACTAGTTGTGCATATCAAAGTCAAAACTTTCTGGGGATTTATGTTGTCAGCAGGCAATAGCATTAAGTTATGAGCGGAGTAGGCTAGAAAATTACTAACCAAAAGCCCAAAACGAATGACCAAAAAAAACGAGCATAAAATAATGAAAGAAAAAATGAAGGAAAATGAATATATACATATATATGTATATATGAAAAGTAAGGAAAATACTTTTATTAAAGTTTATATAGAAAGTACTTACTGTTTATGTATGTGTGTGTGTGTGTGTGTGTGTTTGTTGTGGCATAAGTGAGGCTAGTGGAGTTGGTTAGAAGCTCAACAAAGCGTAAAATCGATTTCGACTTGGCAGTCAATGTTGATGTGCTGCTTAATACATACAAATATATATATATATAGTTATATTTATATATATATATATATATATAAAGAGAGAGATGGATAGTCATAAACTATGCAGGCATATTTGCTAGTCAGACAAAAGCCGTGGGCATATAAATTGGATCTGCGCCAAACTCATCAAAATGCAAAACAAAATGCGCAAAAGTAATTTGTATCTCCATATAGTTATTTATTTTCTATTATTGACGCAAGATGCTACTGCTGTTGCTGTTGTTATTGCTGTAGACATCAAAACAAACAAAACTAACCAGTAAAATAACATGAGAAGACGCAACAATCAGCAGTAGCAGCAGCAGCAGCAGCATCATATGATTAAGTCTGTATATTATATATCTATTATATAGATAAACCTTAAATCAGCTGCATAAAAATGTTGAACTTTTATGCTGCAAGTTTATATTTGTGTGTGTTGTTGGAAGTGTACTTTTTGACATATACGTACATAATTAAGTAAACTATTCAAATAATGCGCATACGCCATGTGGTTGCACATCAATTAGCGCTTTCATTGCAGCCGCACATAAATCTGTCATTGCGCATACGCCACGTTGTCACGTTTGATTTCCTGCCAGACTGTCGCAATGCATTGCATTGCATTGCATTTTATTCGTGGTTTGACAAACAGTTCGTTATTGACAGAAATACAAAAAAAATAAAGAAAGGTTAACGCAACATTAAATTAAATTTTTAATTCAAACTGAAAGCCAAAGCAATTCCATTGCATTTAAGTCAAAGTCTTGTAACGTTTTCTGGCAGCCGCTTAAACAATTAAATACATTTAGCATTAACTCAGCCAAAGCAACTAATTAGATTGCCTGACCTAAGGCCAATTTAAGCGCTAAGACAAGCGACTTTGCCTAAGACCAGCAACTGGGCCTTTTGCCCTCGATTGATGGTTCATCAATTAGTGGCAAGGCCGCAGTCAATTTAGCAAATTGAAAACTGTTTACACTAACTGTCTTAAGTGTGTATCCAATAACCTACTGTCTGTGTACCCAAAACCAGTTAACACTTTAAGTTCAAAATATATATATACACCCACACACACACACACACACACCCACAAAAATTACATCAAATCATATTTAATTTCAGCCAATCTCAATCAAAGTTTATTAATCATGCAAAATGTGCACTTAAAATATTGAGTTGATTATTCAAATATGCATTGCATATTATTTTGATGTTCATTTCAATTATGAATTATTCATAAACACAATAATGAGTGCCATTTAACTGATATTCAAAATGTATATCAAGTTTATACAAACCACACTCAACACACACACACACACACACACAACAATATGAAACCAACAGCTACTAATATACCAATTCATATTTAACTTGTTCAATTATTTAACTTTATATATTTACACAGATAAAAATATAAATAAATATAAATGTAAATAAAAATAAATAAGTATAAAAATTTGTTTGTCAAAGGTGAAAATTATTGATACTATTTGCTTTAGTCAATGTTTTCCGATTAGCTGTTAAATATTTGTTTTAAGTTCAAAAAGTTCAAATATTGCTCAGTTTGAGTACTATTAATGGAATTGATTTAAAAAGCTTGAAAGGTGGTATAAGCCAGGCTTGAAGCAGGCTTAAAGGAGCCTTCAGAGTGATTTACTCGACTGATTGAGAGGATGAAATATATCCTCAAGAGTAAGCTTGTAGACTAAATTTAAATACCACAAAAGAGCTACAAGTCGGGCTTAAACCAAGCTAGTCTTAAGAACAAGTTTATTGATCCATTTATAATGCTCTTGAAGTGTAACAAGCCCGTCTTAAACCAACCATAAACAAGATTTGACAGCGAGTTTGTAGACTGACTTTAAGTACCTCAAAGAGCTATAACCCGGGCTTAATCTAACCCAGTTTTGGGAGTAGTTTTATCGACTGATTGAAATTACTTTTAAACTGTTAAGAGCCAGTCTGCAACTTACTCTAAAAGAAGCTTTGGAAGTGACCTAATTTTTTCTCCAAAAGCACTAGACAAACTGGTACCAATCAGGTACAATCCTTGACCTATACTATATCAATTATTGCTCTAAACTAAGCACCTTTCACTGGCTTAATATTCACCTAAGTTGCCCACAAATTATCCTTCAATATATAAGATATAGACCAAGGTAATTACTCTGACCAATTATCTAAGCATTTTGACCATTAAGTCAATCATTAACCAATATACAATACATGCAGCTATAACAAGCACTTTGGCTTTTGACAGGCTACTCTCAATATGTCCATATATCAATATTATATGCCATATATATGACCACAATAAAGGTCAATATATATATATATTGGGCTAACTTGTATTCATTGTCTGATTTGCTGACCCAGAAGGGTGCTCAACTTATGGTTAGCTTTATAACAATACATATCTATAAGGGCATACGTTGCGTATGCGTAACGCACACAAATTGCTGTAAATGTATATGCACGCCCACATATATATATATACTTGGCATAATTTGTATAAAAAGAAAAGCATCTTATGTCATAAGCTCGAATTATGATACTCTCATATTAAATATTTGATTTAAATATTGCGCATCTACTTATAAGATGCTAAAAGACTCAATAATTGCGTATGTGTGTGTGTAACAATTTGTTAACTTGGTTAACAACAATAATTGCTTTAAAAGCTGCTTGCTGCGCGTTGTTCACTATGTGTATATGTGGGTGTGATTGTGTGTGTGTTTCGCTACTGTTGGTTGGAAAAAGTTTACAGTCAACAAGCAGCTTCAAGTGCGGTTCGAAGGAAATGCTTCATACACCTCTGTCTCCTGTACGTCTGGCTGTCAGATATGTGTTGTAGAAGTAGCATGTTATCAGCTTGAGTTTGAATTGAAGTGTTCATGTATGTGTGTGTGGGAGTGAAAGTAAGGGTAGCTGTTGTAGGTAGGTAGGTAAGCAACTAGAGACTGGCAAGAATCATGTCTGAAAGTCACGCAGCGCGTGTTTGACAGCTACTTGAGAGTTTGTCGACCCAAATGGGCAAACAAAGATCTGACAACCGACAGACGAGTAAGTACATTGTCAGGTAAAGCAACTTAGAGAGAGATAGTGTTAGAGTGAGAGAGAGAGAGAGAGAGAGAGAGAGTGAAGCGTGTGTAGCTAGTTAAATTAGTGCGCACTAAAAACAAAAAAGGTAATCTTTTCTGCTGCATTTGCTGCGGTTTTTAGGCTGCGCAATAAGCCATAGACACACACACACACACATACATATAATATATACCCTTCAATGTTATTTGGAGGCTAATTTTTTGACTACAGCGGGGGGAGAGGGGTTAGGTTGTTGGGCAAACAGTAGCATATTAGTGTAGGAAGCGTGGTAATGAGGTGGAAAATTATGCAAAATGAGAGGAGAGAGAGAGAGAGCGCTTCATGCAAATTATGATTGTGTTGATTATGACGCATTAAAGCTAAACGTAGCACGCAACAACAACAGCTACAACAACAACAAGTACAAGTCATAGTTGTTGCCATCAAGTTGAATTTTTTTGGCCTAAGAAGTCTCTGGTCGTGTCTATTTTCATCTTAGGCGCAAAAAGAATTTGCATATTTTTCCATTGGAGACAATGCCATACGCCAAGGACTTAAAGTTCTGTCCCAATCGAGAGAGTGGAATGAATGAAATGGAGTGGCATGAGTTGGGTTTCTATATTATGGAATTGGGTAGACGTAGGTATATATAGAGAGGCCTAGAACTGGCTGGATGACTGGCTGGTTGGCTGAATGGCTGGCGGTATGTTTACGTTGTCAGAGCATCAAGTTGCAAAGCATTCTGAATGGCATACTTTCGAGCAGTTTTATGAGTGCGGCGACGATATGCTAACAACAACAACAACAACAATAACAACAACAAGCGAGAAAACCAACCTAAATTCTCGACCCGGCCAAAAGTGAAGACATTAGTGCGAAGCAGAGCAAAGTATGGCCCCAAAATAAAGTACAGAAATGGCACCCAAAAAAAAGCAGAAAAAATAGAAGAGAAGGAAGGAGGAAGAGAGAGAAATTTAGGCATTTTGGATAGGGGCCTAAAAGAAAAAAAAAATAAAGGAAAGCGTATAACATTTCGCCCTACGTTTTATAACAAAATACCGTCATTTGCATGCATTGTCAGGCGCAGGTTGTCCCGGCATCAGCAGCAACAACAACAACAGCAACAACAGCAGCAGCAACAGCAGCAACAACGGCATAAACATCAGATCCAGCAACAGCATTAGCTTTTGCCAAATGTTCGACCAGAAAAAAAGGTCAAATGTGGGCTACCAAATTGGCACAATACGCCAGCCAAAGTAGTTGCCTAGGTGTTGAAATCTGTGACCGGACTATGAATAAGCTAACGGCCACTAACACACAGCCTGTACGTTGGCAGGATACAGGCAGGATACAGACTGGACATGGGACTGGACACATCTTGTAGCCAATGACAAACATATTTATTTGGAGACTTTCATTGAGTCGTTGGGCTAAAGTTCATTGTATATTGCGTACAGTATATGTATATAAAAGAGTGTGCACGTGTGTGTGTGTGTGTGTGTGTGTGTATAGTGCGTGTATTTGTCTATGTTAAGGGCGTGTAGCAGCCAACAACATGAAGCACTCAATGCAAAGTGGGTCTTGGGGCATTGTCTGATCTCCCATGGTGAACTGTTGCGCCTCTCCTTGTTGACTCTTCAAGACGTCCTTTTAGACCATTAATTTAAGAGTTTTTTAAGTAGAAAACGTTTAAAGTGCTACCTCATGTTGTGATATTAAAGCACACAACATGACGAAGCACCAAACAATACACAGACACACACATTTACATACACACAAACAGCCATCGCTCTTAGAGTTCATTTGCTGCCGCCATTAAGAGTAAAATTATGACTGAAGCAACAAGCAATCAAATTCATAATCATAAAACAACAAGAAAAAAGGGAGGAAAAGAGGAAAATCTCAGTGAAATTCGTTAATCTCATTTTCCTTGCAATTTATTTCATTTAACGGCAGTCGTGCAGCAAAATGTTGTAACGTCGCCTGAAGGCGTTGCAAGAATACAAAGAAAAAAGCACAGAAAAAAAAATTTCAATAAATGCCTTTTACCATTCATCATAATTTCGTATGTAAGTCAGGACAGCAAAAGGGGCTAGGTGGGCGTGACCTGTTGGCCTTAATACCATTGTTTGTTATGCGCTTAAGGTTTCAGTTTCATGCCACAAATGACCAAGCAAACAATGTTTGTGATTGTAACTTATATAAAAATGTTGCACGACCAGCAGATGCCCCTTAAGGCAAAGGAAGAGAATGAAATGGAAGATAAAATCAGGTAAATCAATCAATAGCTGCTGCAGGTCAATAGAAAACTATCAGCAAATCATTAGAAAGTTATTTAAGTAGTGCTAAACACACACACACACATACACCCATACTAAATCAGTTAATTATAGGACATTTAAAAATCATTGCATAGTTTACGGGGCGTCTTGCTGCAACGCAAGTGACCGCAAAGCCAAGTCGTAAAGCATGTGGCAAACGCAAGGGAATCTATAAAATATGAAGACAGTAAAGTATATACAAGGAAGAGGAAAGAATGTAGGTATTAAGAGAGAGAAAGAGACAGAGAGAGCGAGCGAGTGGGAGCACATTTAATATGAAAATAAAGTTGTTCAGCCATGATTGGGTTTTCATTTTGTTGTTATTTGCACGCCAACTTGCACTCAAAGTCAATTTGCAGTCACTCGACTGTTATTGCACGCCCAGCACCGAATATCCAACCATATCCTTACTCTACTCTACTTTTATTGCCTCCCTTGTACCCCCCGTCCCACTGCTATACACTATGCCCTATACTGGCTGCATGGCAGCTGTCACGCATATGTTGTGCAAGCGTAAATTCTTTCTCCTACACACGCACGTACACATACAAACTAACACTCATATACACACACACAGACACACATAAACTCTAGCACTTGCGATACAGAACACGCAGCATTGTAAACGGATCTACTTGAGGTATCTACGTGCCCACAACTCGTACTGAATCTATTGCGGTTGCTTTTACTTCTTTTCCCTTTAGTTGCATTGCAAGTCCTTTTCGTCTATCCTTTGCATATGTCTGAGGCACGCGACATTTCTGAGGATTGCTGCAGCTGCATCAGCAAATCCGTTTTAAGGCACATGTAAGGCAAACTTCAGCTTGACATTAAGTCAGCAGAAAGGACGAACGGACGAAAGCTGGACGAGAAAATTTACCAGCAGCAAGCCAACAACAACAGCAACAACGACTGACAGACAAGTAGTGTGGCAATGTGGGAACAAGGATAAAAAGAACAACAAAAGCATATATACTATACTTCTCTTCTCTCTCTCTCTCTCGCTTTCTCTTGGTGTACCGTCTGCATTATATTTTACGCACTGATTAAAGCAAACGAAAGTTTTCGCTGCCATTTGCATTGGGGGATTTGCGTTTTTTTCTTTTTTTCTCTCTCTCTTCCACATTTCTCTCATAAGAAATGCATATTAAATGAGTGGATTTTTTTTATTTTTATATATTTTTTTCTTATTGCATTTGCAGTAACAAGTTGCCAGTTGCAAGTTGCAAGTTGTTTACTTTAGCCTGTGTTCGCCTTTCTGTGAATATGATTTGCACAATTTCTGATTCTGGCTTTACGTACGAATAGTTTTACAATTTGATGCAAAAGTTTTCTTTTTGTGTTAATGTGCTTAAGAAGTTGCCAGAACTTCTATGAAGAAGCAGCTGTTAACACATAGAGAGAGAGAGAGAGAGAGCAAAAGCATCAGCCTTATAAATAGCGGCTAATGAGTGAGACCGGCCTGGCTTATTGTTTGTGCTGATTGTGAATTGTGGCATAGCCAAGGCGTCTAGACGTGGCTTAGGTCCAGGCAGGCAGGCATGCAATGAATGCATATATATATATAAATATGTATTGGTTGGGTTTGAGGTATGTGCTTAAATCTCTGCACAATATAAAAATGCCATAAAAATCACTCATACGCATTGTTGCCGCTCCTTTACTTTAGTTAACCTAATTTGATGTGCCACTGCTACATGGCGTCGCATCTACTGGCGCTGAACGACTGCCGCTGGGACATAAGAATTCAAGACAGAGAATGACATTTCTTGGTTGGCGCTTATCGAGCTGGCAAAGCTAATAAAATCTACTGAATTATGACAAGAGCGACAGATAGTAGTAGTAGTAGTAGTAGACATAGCAGTCGTAGTAGTCTTTTGGCGTCGGCGGACAATCTCACGAACACAACACAACGAATATTGACCAAACGGCCAAGCCAAGCGCCAACAGCCAAGATCCGAATGCCCAGTCTCGACTGCCGTATAGTAGCAAAAGAGGCTTAGAGAATTGGCATAGAATGAGGCCAAGTTGCTTTGGCGGCGTTTTCTTAAATTAAATCAGAGCGTACTATAAGCAGAAAACCTACTGAAATGAGGCACATAATCATGAAAACAATAAGAACAACAACAACAGCGAAACATAACCAAAAAAGGACACTTGGAGCTGGCAGAGCGAGCTATAAAAGCGACGCCCTAAAGTCTGCAGCAGTTTTTGTTTTGCTTCGATGTTACCAGAAATTGTCGCATGCTTTAACTTTTGGCTTGTCACACACACACACACACACACATACATGTACATATATATATATAGTATAGTTACATGTATGTAAGTGGCAAGCTCTTGTAACTGTAACTGTGACCCAGCGATACGTATTGTTTCCCTCTTTCTATATATATATATATATATCTTTGCTTGTGTCTCGTTATGTATGTGTATGTGTGTGTGCCAAAGTTCAATGTCTGTTTGGCAATTTGAGCCGCACTGCTTAGAGTGTGTGTGTAGTTGTCACACAATGTAGAATTTGTAGGGAAACAATAGAGTATACAATGGCGAATCTATACCATCCCAGCGCAGAGCATCGCCCCAACAGTTTGCACATTTTTCAGTCAAAAGCAAAGAAGTAAACTACACACACACACACATACATATATAAACATATATATATATAGAATATGTTGTAGTACTTGAACAACGCCCCATCTATAGATTTTGACAACTTGTTTTATGCTTTGTGCATGTCATTTTTTTTTTCTTCTTTTGCTTATCCTTTGATGCCGCAGCAACTTTTCAAGGCAAAAGCCAAAAAGTGCTTCTAGCCCAGTTAAAAAAAAACAAATAAAGAAAAAAAGTTTCACAGACAACAAAATAATAAAGTGAAAAGAGGAGAAAAATCAATGAAAATAGCCTTGATAAAATTATGAAAAATATGCAAAGAAAATCAATGAGATTTTCCGGCAATTCACAAGCAAAGTGAAAGCTGCTGAACATTGTGATTGCAACAGCCAATTGTAACAGTTGATTGACTTTCTTTTTTTTCCTCAACATTTCTGTAAATTCAATCAGCGCACAATTAGCTGCAGTGTTGCATGCCGCAATAATGGCAACAGTAGCAACAACAAGTTGCCTGTCATGCCGCATAGATAGCAGCTCAAAATTTTGCGGTTACATTGAATTAGCTTCGCCAACGCAAGTCAATTGTGAATACACTGCAAAAAAATAGTAGGTGTATTATGCTGCTGAATGATTGTTGTGGCATGGCACAAGAATTTATCAACTTTAACTCAAGCTTGAACTAATTTCAGTTCACATTTGACTTGAAGCTATAAATCTTCATTAAATGTGGCAATGTTTTTGTTACTGTTGTTGTATATTGTATATTGTCATTGTGTATTGTTATTGTGTATAGTTTTCTCTAAGTGTAAGCGAAAATTAATCAACACTAGAGGAGTACTAGATTGGCGGTTCAACATGATGTCGCCGTCAGCAGCAAACGCATCAATTAACCCACTTACACACCATAATTAGGGCTGTAACAAAAGTTTAACAGAAAAACTAACTAGAAAATTTATATATATATATGACATAGCTGATTGTATAGTATAAGCTTACTTTAACTTAGTTTTTGTGTAACTTTTTATACTGTTGGCCACAACTTAAATTCAGCTTAAATGAACTTCAATTTAAGTTCAAATATAATGAATCAGCAGAATCTTTGAACTGTCAAAAGCATCTGGAACACGTACAATAACCGCATTGAGAGTGTACTTTTGCTTTTTTCTTTATTATTTGCTGCTTTAGCTAATTCTTATATATATACTTATATTCTTTATAAGCAACTCTCGTACACATTATGCATACGCCATGTGGTACAATTATTATTGCTCTCTCACTCGCTTGTTCGCTTGCTCGCTTGCTCCGGATGCTGTAGCTTCGGTTAGTTCGCTGAGTCCGGAGTCCGGAGTCCGGAGGCATAATTTATGGCTTGACAAACGTCTGAGCCGTAAATTAATTGTCGCGCCTAAGTGCGTTGAGAACTTCAAGTGCTTGCTTGCTAGATGCCAACACAAATGGATGGGGTAAAAGGGGGGGTGGGCAGGGGGTAGGGTAGGTCAAAAGGAACACAAAACATTTCAAACCAAAATGGAGTCAATTGAAATAGAAAATTGCCTACATAGGCAGTTGAACACGAATTCAAGCTGAAGCTCAATTGATATGACATACTAATATATATATATATATACATACATACATACAAATATATATATATATATATGGCACTACCAACTGGCAGTTAGCAATTTGTTATACGTCTACATATATATTAAGTATACGCCCTGTGCATTTTTGTGCGTAAGAACAAATTGCAATTAGATTTTAAAGCAGTTTTTTTGCTTTTTGCATGTGATTTGCTCTGCCAATAAACATTATGAATAGCACATAAAATAGCCTAAATGGTAGAACAAACAGTGACATCATTAAAGCCAGGTTAACTGGTAGTTGTTAAGTTGAAAGTAAGTTGACCAAAAGACGACATAAACAGCAAATGTAAACGGATTTTCGAGCTTCGATTAATGTCTGTATTTAAGTGAAGCACTTTTCATCTATGTGTGTTTGTATCAAATCATTTATACACACATACATATATACGTATAGATAAGTACACTAGACTTTCCACTCCATTTTGCTGCGTTTTTGTACGTGTGTGTGTGTGTGTGAATGCTGCTCTAAGCAGAAATGACTGCTGAACATTTTCTGGCACACAGCTGCAAACGCCAGCAGTTTGGCATTGTATTGCTCTGAGCCCCTACATGTTATTGTCTGTGTGTGTGTGAGTGTGCGTGTGTGTGTGTATGTTTGTGGCATTGTCAACACATTTGGCATGTGTGACACACCCACACACACGCAAAATAAATAAAAAATTTATTTGTTGTATAACGTTAAATATCACCTTTGGGTATTTATTATTGAAAACAAAAGTTTGTTAAGTGCCACAAAGTGGGCGGTGGCATAGGCGTACCCTTGCACCCTATAATCAGCTTAAATAGGTAAAAGAGAGAGAGAGAGGAATATGCAGAAATCGAGAGAGTGAAGAACTTAAGGCGATTGTAAATGATTTCTGGATTAATATTAAACGATCTTCCCAGCACTTGACAAGAATTTACGAGGCATATCCGTCACAGTTGTCGCCATGGGCGCCATTCAGCAAGCGTTTATCTGATTTCGTTTCCGCTTTTTGGCATTTTTTTGTAACTGATTGCGTATGTATGTATATGCGAGTGTGTGTGTGTGTGTGTGTGTATGTGTGTTTGGCCCCTACGCATTACCAGGACCCCTACGCTTTACCCCAATACAATTGCTGAAATACTCGTTCTCGTCGTCATCGTTGACATGTGATGCGCATGCAAATGTGGCAACAACAACAGCAGCAACAACAACAACAACAACAGTAGCAACAGCAGCAGCAGCCTCTTGCCACAAATGCTAGCGAGTATGTGGCACATATATTATGCGTCTGTCATGTATGCCAATGTGTGTCTGTCTGTCTCTGTGTGTGTGGAGGCTGAGATTTAAATGAGAGCGCTGCTGCGCGCCTGTCGCCGCTTCAACTTTTTTATGCTCATTGAAATGCGACAACGTCGCGACATCATTTCGCGCTTCCTTTGATGCCCATGGTATGAGCTGGTTGAATGTACCAGCCACCCACAAAAAACGGAAGCACTTGTAGTAGTATTAGTAGTAGCAGCAGCAAGAGAAGGAGATGTGGCATCAACAGCAAACTTGTTTATAACCAACTTAGCTGGTCTCACACACACACACACACACACAGCACGCACGCAAGTGTTAACAGTCACAAATAAAATCACAGTGAGAGTCAAAAGTTTTTATACATTCGATTGCCCATCAGCTGTGAGTCATGCGTTGCTCAAGTACTGCTTGAAGTCAATGTATTTAGGCATTCATAAGAGCAGCTTCTGCGACTAGCTAAAATATAATAACAAATTCCAAATGCGACACTTACAACATGAGCCCAATAGTTTCATATGAAAACAGCTAACAGTTATAGAGTCATAAATAGGAGGTGGGGGGAGAGACTTTGCGCCTTGCCTTGATATGCTATAAAAATGGCGACGCATGACAAAAAACTTTTACATGCGTCACACAGATAAACACACACATACACTTACGCACTAACAAAACAATACATAAACATACATATACACACGCATACACACACACACACACACATACGTTACAGTTTATACGCACTTGAACTTATCGAATGAATAAAGAACAGTCACAACTTAAGCTGCACTAGAAAAACACAAGCAGAGACAAACAGATACTTCTCTCCCACTCTATGTGTCTCTTACTCTCTCTTTCTATCTGTCTCTTTACACACACACATATACGCTTACAGTAACTGCAAATTAAATGCAGCTCAGTGCCATTTAGCAACTATAATTCGCCCCCAAAAAGTTGCATAGAAAAGCACAAAAACTTTTCACACAATGACAAAAGAAGTTAAAGTAAGTGCTTACATAATCGTTGCGAGAATCCTTTTAGCATAAACTTACAGTTATATAGCAGCTAGCATAGATACTACACATACATATATACATGCATATATGTAAGTGTAGCATATGCTTGCAGCTAATTTTAAGTGGCATAAAATCATATTACAATGAGGTGATTATGTGTAAGCTAACATGCAAGGAGCAACGGAGCAAGGATAAGGCTAGAATAGTTATAATAGAATTATATAAAAGTTAACTAAAATATAGAAAAGTTAATATACTAACAGTTAACTCTGTTTACAGTTAACTTGCGTAGTGCAATCATAGCTTTAAGCATTGATTTCTACAGTCAAAATTTTCAATATTTATAGCTTGTTTTTTTTTTGGCAAATCTTGATGTCAGTCGTGCCACATGTTGTATGCCACACCACAAGCACTAAATCTATTGAATACGAAAATGGTAACACTTTTAGCAACATAATCGATTACTGCAACATATTTAAAAGAGTTCACGTAGCAGTTACAGCAACTTCATCTTCAGTTTACTGCGTTTTGTGGCATGTCAAGTGGTAAATGCGTTGGCAACGCATTGAGTGCAACGAATTGGCTGCAACGTTTGCCACTCAATGTGTCAATGTGTTGTCAGGCGCAACTTAAACTCAAGTGCCAAAGGATCATAGCATATGCTTATATATATATATCTATATATATATAGATTTACAACCAACAAGCAGCAGCAGCAACGGCTGCGAGCCTTTGAATTGTCATTGGCTTGAGGGGTGAGGCTTCAGGCTTGAGGCTTGCGGCTTGCGGCTTGAGCCTTGAGCTTCACATGCCAACTTAAGCAAACAAAATAAAAAGAAAAAACCAAGTAGAAAGTGTAGAGCAGAAACTGATAGACTAGCGTATACCCTAAAAAGAGTTGCCAGCATTATTCTACTGCTTGATCTCAAGGTTACTTTCTATAGGGCATAAAAATGTCGTCAAGGAGAGGCTGAGGCTTGTAGCATAGGGGCGTGGCGTGATTGGTTTTTAAGTATGTTTAGTCTGTAACTGATTGATGAGTGCACAAAAGCTTTTCAAGCGTCTCGTACAGATTTAAGCGCCCCCCACCCGCCCTCGCTCAAACTACGCCCATGGCCTGCTGTTGTTGTTGTTTCATGTTGTTCCATGCTGCTGTTGCCTGATGATTGTTTGCTATACGTGATATCTGTTGTTAGTTTACTCATGCCATACACACACACATACATATATATACACATACATACACATAGACACAATGCTCGCATATCACTAATCATTCCATTTGTTTGTCCCGCACAAATGTTTGCGATTGATTTGCATAAACCAAAACCCAACGTAATGCATTTAACGCTCAATTAATGTGATCATAAGAATATTGAAAAGCATATTAGTAGGCGTGGTTATGCCTTAAATAGCTATTGTATTATTGGTAAAACTATTCTCTGTGTGTGTGTGTGTGTGTGTGTGTGCTTGCTTTTACTGCAGGAACGATCGATTGTTATAGGACGTATATAAAATGCATTAAGTTTTGAGGAATGGAAAATTTTCCAGCACATTTAGTAATTTGGTGAAACGCCTGTTGGCCACATAAATTTGGTCTCCAAGCCATCATGCATCATGTCAATTTGTTGGCATTCGTCGCTTACCATTTGCCACTTGCCGCTTGCCACTTGCCACTTGCCGTTTGCCGTTTGCCAGTCGTTTTAGCCATTTTAGCTGTTCAACGTTTTGATTAAATGGGCTTTAAAGCCCATTTTGCCAATGGCAAATGCCAAAATCTGACAGCAGCAGCTGTTGTTTTTGTATTTAGCTATAAGTTAAGTGTGTGTGTTTCTGTGTATGTATGTGTGCGCTGAGTGTGTGTGGTATGTTACTGATCGATAGCAAAGTGGCTGCTGGCAACACCAGCAACAACAACAGCAGCAACAACAATCGACAAGTTGTGCAACGCTTTTCCGCGTCAGCCACATCGTTAATTTGCTCAACATGAGCACGCAGCAAATTTTCCATGCATAAACTTAAAATTAGCGCCCCACACACACACACCAATACACACACAGCATTTACAACATGTATATAGACACAGAGATTTGCATGAAAATCTTGCTACTGTGTGTATATTTGTATGTATGTGTGTGTCTGTGTGTGTGTGGTCATAAATTTCATGCTCGCTGATAAACAATAAATTAAGTTCAGCTTCAACCAAATGTGGCACGTATACATACATATATAGATGTCTATAGATGTATGTATGTTTCTATATAACGTTGTTGCCTAGCAAATGAATTTTCCCACGCATTTTCCCTCCACGTATTTTCCATGCCACGCAATACGTGCAAAATTTCAAAGCTAATTTCATTTGTATCCTGTTTGCAATAGGGCCTTAATACTACTACTGAGGGTATTGGTGTTAGCCACGTTTGCAGGCCTTAGCCTTAAACCCAGCTAAAAAAAAAAAAAAAAGAAAACAAAATTCAAGTCTTAATACTGTAGTTGTGTAGGGAAACCCAAAATAACTGTTAGCTGTTAGCTAACTGTCTTCATTATCCGATTAACAAATGCACAACGGTACAACGCTAATCTATGGCCATAGACTTAATATAAACCTTTTGTTTTTCCAACTTTTCCTCGAAGATATCAAAAACCAAATTAAATATGTAAATTTTTACTTTCTTTTTTTTCTTTTTTTTTGGAAATTACTTTTACTTTTTTGCGTATATTTTGAAATTATCTTTTCCTGCTTTTTATTTTGGTTTCTGTTCTCTTTTTGGTTTCTCTTTTTTTATTGGGATACTTTGCATATTTGCCACAACGAGTGGGGCACGTAGAAAAATGTTGTGCGGGTGCACATTAAATTTAACTTTGTGTTCGAATTTTCGCAGTAAATCGTTAAAAATTTGTCATGGGGCAACCCAAAAAGAGCTGCCACGTGTCATCACACCAATTTTTGTTTTGTTTTTTTTTTTGCTTCTTTGGACACTGAATACTGGTTATATCCTGACAATCCTGCCACTTGCCTGCCTGCCTGTATGCTGCCTGCCTACTGCCTACTGCCTGCCTACTGCCTGCCTCTGCCAGCCGCAACAAGCTCTACGCATGTGGCAAAAGTTTTGCGTATGTTTTGTAGCCTGAGCTCAAAGTTTTTCTTGTCGATTTCGCTGCGTGCTTTTGGGCGCGTGCGGAAAACGGAAATGTGCAACAGCAGTTTTATTTTTTCTTTTTTTTTGCGCTCTTGCGTACAAATCGTAGCATACTTTTCCGGGTTTGCGTTGTACATTTGACTCTTGCCGTTACACTTGCTACTCCTGATGCTGCCTACTGCTACTGTTTGTAGTATGGCTTCTACTTTCTACATTTCTTGTATTCAGTTCAAAGTTCGATAAACTGGTTGTGCCTTCATCTTGGAACGGAATTGCCGCCTCATTCAATTATTCCTATTCCAGTTGACTGAATGCGATGTACGCTGATTTGTACATCGCTTTGATGTGTGCGCAAAAAGAAAAAAATGAGAGGGAAAACTTTTAGCGTCTGTTTCACAGCTTTTCCTACTTTTCTTCTACTTTATTCTCTAAAACTGTCTATGCTTGTATTGATGAACTTATTTGAACAGTTTTCTATAACAAGATTCCTTGCTCATCGCTTATGTAACGTGCTCTGCTTATATTGACTTTTGTTGCTGCTACTTAAACAACTTTTACTTGGCCATTTCTCTGCTCTAACTGGGCTTCCTTTATCTATATATATAAATTTCTATATATATATATATATATATATATTGGGCAGTCTGTTGATAACATTGAAGTCTTTGTCTTTCATCCGCAACCATATTAATTTTCAATTAAATTGCGTTTGCTTCTGCTCTTTGTGTGGGTTTGTTTGTTAATGCGGCATAAATCCTAGCCTTGAGCCAAAAAAAAAAAGAAAACGAACTGCCAGCCAAAAGGGCCCAACTGAGTTTCAACTGCTACAGGCACATACCGACAATTCAATACACTATAAATATGACATAAGCTCGACCAAAGTATAAATTGCAATGAAGTCCATTTGCTTCATATAAAAACATAAAGAAATTTGCTTTGAGCAAAAAAATATTCCCCAAAATGTTAGTGTATGTGCAATTCGAATATGCAAAAAATAAACCACAAAATCAACATAAAAAAATAAACGCAAAAAAATATATATATAAAGGGGAATATAATTGTTTGTTGAAGATTTTTGTGTTTTTCCGTTGAATTTTTATGAAAATTTTATTACTTTTCAGTTTTAGTGAGTATTTGGCGCATAACCCAATACACACACACACACACACACACACACACATATATATATATATATATATGGGTATATGTGTGTGGCATTGAAAAGACTTTAACCAGGCAATATGTATGCACAATGGAAAATGAAAATAAATTTCCATTTGGCACAAGTTTTTTCATGCCACACTTTCACACTTTCACCCATTTGTTTTATGCTTTACTTTAGCTCAATCTCACTCTCTCTCTCTCTCTTTCTCTCTTTTATATATATTGCAGGTTATAGTGCTGCAATAGCACCAACGCCACCCACAACAACAACTACAACGATCTCACCCTCAAATCTGCTGCCCTACTTTGACTTTGATGTGCCGCGTAATCTAACGGTAACCGTTGGCCAAACTGGCTTCCTGCATTGCCGCGTCGAACGCCTTGGCGATAAGGATGTAAGTATATTTAAAAAGGATATAAGATTCAGGCTGTAAACAAGATCATTGCTAGAAATTACAAGCAAATCTGTCAAAATAAAATAAACTAAAGGCTAAGCAAAAAAAGCTTACTTAAATGCAGCAAAAAGGATATGCAGAATATTAAGCACATAGCATTACAGTTTGCTAGCAATTTAAGCACACACACAGACACACTCACACATGCATCTGTATTAGTATTTGTAGTAGTTGTTGCTATATGGAAATACCAAAAGACAGATGATAATGGAGCTTGGGATTTTTAGGCTGATTTAGGCTCAAAACGTTCAATCATTCGTTTGGACATGGTCGCGCACACTGTGATTGCCTATTGCCCCATGCCTCTTGCCCCATTGCTCTTGCCTCTTGCCTCTTGGCCAATGCCGATGGCCTATGTCGTTGTTGATGGTGATGGCTATGGCAAGTGTACGTGATTGAAGGTCAACGTGCTGTTAACCCTTCACAAAATATGCACAACACTAGATGTTGGACAATTGATGGATAAGCAGGGGTAAAAGAGTGCTAAAAGGGAAGCATCCAGAATTGTACGATGAATGTTGGGTTTGGGTGTGTGCGAGTTGTAATATGTCAACATCAGCAGGTCGACCCACGCAGCAGCAGTAGGAGTAGCTGTATATAGCTTTAGGCAGTCACAAAGGCAAATAAACGCCCCAGCAGAGGGAGACTAGAGATTGAAGTGAATGTAATGCTGGGAGGGAAGGAAGAGTAGGGAGAGCGGCAGTTGTTGGTAGATTGCTGCGTCGTTTTGGTACTGTATATTAAATGTTGAGCTTCCGTGCAGAGGCTTATGACGAAATTACTGCTTGATTACTGAGGCTGCACTTGAAGCGAAAAAGTGGCTCAAACCAGGTTCATGGCTAACAGGACAGGCGACAAGCGACTAGCGTACTGTCACTATGTATATATGTATGTATGTCAGTGTGAGTGTTTGTTCTTGTTTGGGTGTTTTATCTCTGAGTGTGTGTGTGTGTGTGTAAGCTAACGAGTGGCAGCGCAGTGCTATGGGGAAATGGCTTAGGCGAAATGACTAATTTATGAGCCATCAATCACGTGACTGGCTATGGCCATCAGCCGTTTGACGTGCGCATGCAGCGTACGTCCTTAAGGACTAACAACTCACAACTCTCGTAACACTCGCATAGAACTCACACAACTACGTTATCAGCTTTAATTTGCACAAGCTCATGCCGGAAACGGAAGTTGTGCGCCTTGTGCAAGAAGGAAGCAACCAACTGCAGACACGCACCGCCCGCCCGCCTGCCCCCGCACTATGACATTAGCCATAGACACTATCGCAACCGTTACGCCTAACGTTACCGTTACAGTTACCGCTACAGCTATCGTTATCGTTATTGATACCACTTTAATACTACATCAACGAAGCGAGCGAAAACTTTAGGCCATTTAAGCAAAATTTTCTTTACGTTTTTTGTTGGTTTTTTTTTCTTCCACAAGTTCATTAAAAGCATTGAAACTACATTAAACTAAAGTCACGCAAACACCGAAAGAAACGAAAAGAAAAGAAAGAGAAAAAAAATATACCAACGACCTTGAGTCTTAATTACAAACTGTCCATTGGGGGATCACCGCAGCAACGCAGTTACTAGTTATTGTTGTCGTTGTTATTGTTGTTGGTATTGTTATTGTTGCTGTTGTTGTTGTTGTTGTTGCTGTTGTTGTTATTGTTGCCATTAACCGTGTCCTTGTGACAGCCATCCGGCTGCTTGTCAACCTCAATAACATTTGCGTCAGCAGCTGCGGCTACAGGATTCGTGCCGGCGGCGGGTTCATCATTCGTCAGCGTTTTGGAATCATTTGCCTTGGGACTGTAACTTACTAGCGCCATGTCAATGGCTGTTTCCGTGTTGCTGTTTATGCCTAAAACTGTTGTTGTTGGTGTTACTGTTTTTGCTGTTAGTTGAACTATTTTAGCCTCATTCTGTAGCTCTTTTTCAGTTTCTTTTTCTTTCTCCATTTCCTTATCATTTGCCTTTGCCTTCTCTAGCAACGTTAACTGCGTAGCATCCACTGGCACAGATGCAGGCACAGACACAGGAGCAGGCACAGGTCTAGGAAGCGAGGATTCACTGGAAGAAGGCGTCATGAATGCTGGCCGAGAGCTGCGCACATCGAGTTGATCGTGATGTGTGAACATTGAGGCCGTTATTGAGGTGGCGTCATGTGGCAATTGCTGCACACGATTTGGATTGGGAAATGGTCTTCGATTCTCTAGTATAAGTTTAATATCACGTGCTGATTGCCACCAGCTAAGGGATTGAGTTAAATCGGGGATATATATATATATAATATATCATATACTATTTCTGCTGCTTACCGATACCAGGGTGTTAACTGGGACTTGATCAACATATAAACATTGGCAAAGTAGACTGCAATCTGTGATACAATTGCATTAACTATACATACATACAATAAATACAGACAGAGTAGACATTAAACACATACAAACGCACCGTCATAAACAAAAAGAATAACATCCAGGACTTGGTCCAAAGTTTGCTTAGACCCCAGGATTGTGTATTCAATGCATAATACTGTATGCCCACAAGCAGTGTACCAATAATCCCAAATGCCACCAATGTCAACAGCGAGAACATCTGACAATCCTCCTGCAGGGCGCGACGGCTCATGGCACGCGAATACCACAGACGCAGCGATTGCAGGCAGGTATAGCTATGGAATGGTATGATTGAAGGGATTGAGTAAGAACATTGCACAACAAGTATATAGTATAGTATAGTATAGTATAGTATACAATAGTTGTTGGTTTGTTGTTCGTTGTTTGATACTAATAACTGGCTTGGCCAAAGTTTCACTGATTAAAACTTCTCTGATTGCCACAAGGATATATCCCAACCAAAACCAAAACCAAAACCAAAATCAACATTTGACATTGTTGCCTCTTTGAACCTGGCTTAACTTCCACTTGGTTTGATAACATGAAGATTGCCTTAGCTTAGCTTAGCACTTACCGTAGCGTCTGTTCCGTGTTATAATGAAACTGGCAAAGCTCACAGATGGTACAACGCGAGGTGCTAATCCAGCGCTCCAGGCAATGTACATGTACATATGTCAGCGAGCCTTTGCACAAACAGGGTGACACAAGTCTGTAAATACAAGCAGATGGGCAATACAATTATTATGATCATCAACATCAACATCAATAACAACATCATCATCATCATCAGCATAAGGTATAAAAAAACTGGGCTTAAATATTTGCTGGCAGTTGAGCAAATAGTTGCTGGAAAACATAAAGCGTAGACAAGTCAAGGCACCGATTTCAGTTACAACTGAACAACAATATATATATATGGATATATACTATATAAATACTATATACCTTATATAAACTACAGATATATAAACCTTAAAGTGAATTGGCATTATATGAAAGGAAGGCAATTATAAATCGCTTTAAACATAGCCTGTCAAGGCAACTGAGGCATAGGCTCTAATAGAGATGAGAGCTCAATATATAGAGAACTCAACATATAGCTTGAATCAGCTTTACATAGTCGTACTCACTGTTCAGGATTATCTGCATTATGACAAATGCGACAGACAAGTGAACCAATCGAAGGCATGGAATCACTTGAATTGGATGCATCACAGTCCAAATTGAGATTGTTGCACTGTGTGGCACCATCGACACAACGGCGTAATTTTGGTGGTATCACTGGCAAGCCACAATCAGTTAAGAGACCGTTGGCAGTTTTTGAGATATTGGCTGCTGTGAGCGCTGCCTCTGTATTGGCCAACGTTTGTTCTTGATTGGCCGCAATATTTTGGGACAAAATTTGAAATTGTACATTGGGTTTGAGACCCAGGGATATGGAGCAAACAGCCTGTTCATTGGCCTGTTCTTGTACGCCGGTACAGGCTGCTGTATCCTTTTCAGGCGGTTTTATAATGGGTTGCAATTCCTTATTGCTGATGCATGTCTCAACAATAATCATGGCTGGTGGTATATCATCTGTGCTGCTATTTGAAACGAGCTCATCAATTTCTAATTCCAAAGTTGTATCTGGCTTTAGGGAATTTGAATCCGTGCTGGCAACTTTGTGTTCATCTGTTGATGAGTTTTGTTACGGATAAAGGAGTAAAATATCTTAGGAAAAATTGTTAAAAAAAAAAAAATAATCAAAACTGACCAAATCGCTCTCTCTCCATGTCTTATTTAAGCTGTTGCTACCTTCCTCTGGGATTTTTCTCTTTATTTTGTTATTATTTTTACTTTCATATAATATACTTATATATAATGTTGTTGATATCAAAATAAATGCGCTTTAGTTTTTATTTTTCACATTAACTTATGGCATTAGAAACCAAAATTTAAAAACATTTTCTTTTGCAAAATACCCAGAGATCTATTATTGTGTGATATTTATACTATTTGATTGGCTTCTTTATTCACAGACTGCTAGATTATAAATGACCCCAACTTATATATATATATATATACAAACCAAAATATGTATATAAGTATATATATATATAAAATAAACATTAATTGTAATTGACAGACAGCACTGAAACCACTCGTTTTACTCCCACCAAAGCGAGCAACGACCCAAAGCAACTGCCACGGCAACTACCATAAACTCAAATTGAAAGTGTAACAGTTACGGCAAATAACTTTGTCGCCGCTTTGGCTTCTATCACACACAAACATACACCCACACACAAACACATAAACATGCAGCAGTTTTACTCTTATATATACCCACACCTCAGTTCAAGCACATTTTTCTAGGCAAGCGGCGAAGTTGCACTCAAAGTTGTTGCCTACTTTTTGGGGTAATTTATGTTCGCGCTGTTAGTTAGTCGTTAGGCACTCTCTCTCTCGCTCTCTCTCTCACACTTTCGCAGTATTTTAGTGTACCCATACTACTCCTACTCTTTCTCTTCATTTTCTCCCTCTGTGTGTGTGAGCTTGTGTGTGTTAGTGCCATTACCATACGAACTGCTGCTACAGATTTTTCATGCTGTTTTTTTTTTTTTTTTTTTTTTTTCATTTTATTCTGTTGTTTTTCTGTTACGCCGGAAGCTGCTTGAATCCGCTTGTTCAACTTGACTTCACAGGATTGTCCGTTCACTGTTGATTTATTTCTCGCTGGGGCCACAACGCACAACATTTTCTCATAAGCGTGTGCCATACACCAACAACAACAACAATCAAAACTCAGAGAGTGAAACAACAAAATCCTTCTACATATCAGAACGGAGTACAAAAGTTTAGGAAATGAACCCTTTTTAATGCCAAGGCCTGAAAACGTTGCTTTTGACGCGTTGTCCCAAAATCTGTTAACAACTTTGTTTACCAGAAACAGCTCAAAAAAAAGGGGGGAGAGAAAAAAAAGTTGAAAGCTAAATGTCTTTATACTCCGCTTATTGTTTGTTATTCTGTTTTTATTTTTCTCGCTTTTTCTGTTTTTGGGTATTGTCCGATAATTGTGCTTAAATTATGTTTGCTGTATGTGTAGACTGCTTATGTGTGTGTGTGTGTGTGTGTGTATGTATGATTACCATTTCATTTAGTTGTTTAGACAAAGTTCATTAGTTTTGTGGGCCATGGCTATTTGTACTGCGAATAGTGGGAGTGGCAACAGTAGCGGCATCCGTGGCAACTATACAATTTTCATGGCTTTTACTACAATTTTAATGAAATTTTCACACCATTTCCGGCTTGGACAAAGACAACAACACACAGAGAATGGAAGCGAGTGAGTGAGATGGCAACAGAGTTGAGTGCCTTTGCCACATATACAACAAGAAACCAAGATGCAACTGTGTGGCAGCTCTCAAGTTACTCTTGGCCCCGTTACACACTCAAAAAGCTTCGAGTTGTGGAAAGTCTAAAGTCTGTGCCTTGGTTAGAGACGTTGAAAATGCTTTAGCAAAGTTTTTAATGTATTTTCGCCAAGTTTCACACACACATACATACATTTACTTATATATATATACAGCATATACAATGAAACTTCCTTCATTTTGGTTTTGTTATAAAATGACAACAAAAAAAACAACCAAAAAAGTAAAAGGAACCACAGCCAAAAAACTGGAACAACCAAAGCGAAAGTTTTTTTTTTCTCTCTTCTTCTACTTTCTATATATATATAGATGTATATATATATATATATTTTTTTTTTTCTGCACGAAAGCAGCAAAAGCAGAAAAACACAAAAGTGTTAAATAATACAAAAACTATTCTATGCCATGGTATTTATTTAAACCTAAAGACATTACGAAAATTATACCCAAAGCACACAAAGTTTTTCCGCTGACACACTGGGGATATTATCCTGTTGCCTGGGGATCAGCTAAGCTCAACTGCTTGAGTGCAACCTGTGGCCAAAATCCTTGTCCAAAAAGCCAAAAACTAAAATATACACAAGCATTATACATAAACTTAGCTATATATATTTGACTTTATGCCAAAAAAAAACTTATAAAACTTTTCAATTTTGGTTTTTGGATTTTGCGATTTCCAAAATTAAATATTTAACAAAATTTGTGTGTGAAACATGGCCAAAATATTTCATGAGTTCACCTTAAGGACTTTTGCCTAACTTTTACTCACAGTAGTTGCTACGTCTTTGAGCTCAAAACCAAATCATATTAGTCGTATATAACTATACATATATATAGTAGTTGAAATTTGCACAGATCTAACATTTCTTTAGAGTTGAATTCATTAGCAAAGAAAGTTGTGGCTAGGAAGTCAAGACTAGAGATGAGAAAACTAAATAGAAAATGGTAACTTTAGGGTAACTATCAGATATATCCATATATAAACATATATATACCTATCTGCTACGATTTGAATTCGTTATAAAAGGAAGTTGTGGCTAGAAAGTTTGGAGCTATTTTGAGCAGTTTTATTTGAATCTTTAGAGTATCATAACCAGGTATAATTCTGGACATAATCTTCTATATAAGTTAACCTACTAAAATCTATTTTGAACCATAGAAATCCTCCAAACCTTCCACATTACAGGGTATCTTAACAGCTATTCACAGCAACAACTTTCTAATATGTGTTAATTAAAGAGTTGTTTTACTATTTAACACATTGTTTGAGTTTTTATATGTAGAAGAGTAAAGTAAAAAGCTTTATCCTTAATGCATTTACTTAGCAGCAAGCACTTTTTATACTTTCTTGCCGACTAATGTTAGTTTATTGCAACTATTTTTTATATATCTAATTTAAGTTTGCTACAGATAACATTATACTGCAGCTGATTTATGGACTTAACTGGCATTAACTGGGCTATATACAAAGTGAATTCGATTTCTATTACACAAAACTGAGCTATAAGAGAGCTACTAAAAGCGAGAGTGAAAGAGAGAGAGAGAGGAAAAGAGCAAAAGGGTTTAGTTTTAAGATAACTATTTAAGGTTCTTTTGATGTGCTGCAAGAGGTGTTTGCTGCATGTATTGTAGGCATTTTATAAAGAAATTCGCAATACATTTTGCACATAGAGAAAGCAATGATTGTCTGGCATAAAGAAAGTAGAGACAGAGACAGACTGAGAGAGGTGACAGGAGGATTGGAAAAGAAAGGCGAAAGTCTATGATAAAAAGCATAAAAAATGCCGCATAAAAACTTTTACAAGCAAATGAATTTTATTTTTACGTATTACGTGATCGTTTTCATTGGCCGATTTTGCCTCACAGGATATGCTTTTCATAGCCTTTGTTTTGTGTATTGACTGTATGTATATGTATGTATGTGTGTGTGTGTGTATTGACTTTAGCATTGGCAATCGAAACGAATTTATTTGATTCCAAGGCAAAGGATCAGCAGCAGAATCAGCAGCAGCAATGGTCAGAGCAACAGCTAAGCAACCCAGCAATAGTTGTCGACAATTTGGTGTAAGACAATGAAAGGCGTATAAAACTAAAGGTCAAAAGAGAATAAAAGAAAGGAGTAAAGAGTAAAGTGTAAAAGTGTAAAGTAAAAAGGATTATTTATATTGTAGTTTTATACAGTTATTAGCTGTACTTTGATTGCTTCGCACATGCTTCACTTGCTGCTCAGCCGTAGGCAATGTAATATTTATTAATGAGTGGAAATATTCTGATTTAAGTTTGCATTTCGCCAGTTGACAGGCTAAAAATATTTAAAACTTTAATTTAACTGCTGAACTTTGTATACATATATATATATATATACAGACATATATATATATATATATATAATATATAATTTGGCATTACTAAGAAACTTTTTGGACGAACGTAATTAAAATTGAGCATCAGAATAAAAGCAACAAAAACTAAAGTCATTAAATAAATTGGAAACAATGTGCCAAAAGGGCACAAAGGTCGACTCTGTATTCAATGCGAATGAAACAGCAACAACAATAACAACAATAAGAGACAAAAAAGAAATCACAGCTTAAGCAGAGTATGAATAAGTGAAAAGGAGATAGATATAGATAGAGCTAATGGTTATCCCAAAGGTCCTGTGGCAAGGCTTGGGCACGGCCAACGCAATCAAATGAAAATGTAATTCAAGTCCTAATAAAAATCGACCAAATAGGCGACCAACAATGGACCTACAACCTGCCCTGTCGACTATCTTACAATGTGACAGCGAATTGAAAGGCATTTGAAACAATTTCTAGAGCAGCCAGAGTGTTCGACTGGTGACAGTTTATACCCAGGAAATGTCTACCATCTCATCCACAATCACATTCACATCTTCATCTTCATCTGAACAGCTTCTTAAAGAGTTTACAATTGTCTGAGTAATTTATGTTGCTGTCGCAATAAAATTGTAGGTTTGAGCACAATGATAAGCACAAAAGGAAATTTTTATTTAGAACTCTTTTTTGGCTTTTGCCTGCTGCTGCTCCTATTGTATACATGACGTATACGTAACCCTTTGCTATATATATATATATATATATATATATATATAAGGTATGGTATTATGTGTCTTTTTTTTATATTTTTGGGGCAAGTTTCAGTATTTGCTGCATGGCATTTGTTGTCTTTGATTAAATGCCAACAGGCACAAAAACAAAAGTAAGATTATCACACACACACACACGGCAAACAAGAACAACAACAACAAAAGAAAAATGCCAACACCTCATGCTCCGCATATATAAATAAAGAAAGAAAAGAAAAAATGCTGAGAGACAACAGCGTAAACTTTGCGCTTTGTTTAATGCCGCAAGTGGCAGTGGCAATGCCAGTATAAACGTTGGCAACAGACAACAACAACAATAACAGACAACAATAACAACAACAGTAACAGGATACAAGTACACAAAGCGCTGTTAAACGCACTTGGACAAAACTTTTAAGTGCGGAATTTGTAAATTTTAAGCAAAGGGAGACAAAAGCGCAAAGACAGACAGAGAGAGAGAGAGAATAGCAGTTTCTAGCAGCAGCAAAAAGAAAAAAAACTTTGCAGACACACACACACAGACATACACCCACTCGCACCTATATATATATATGTATATGTATTTATATATAGAAAAAAAAGTGAACAATATTTAAACAAAAGTCTGCGCCACATTTACTTGCAGGTCTCGTGGATACGTAAACGTGATCTGCATATACTGACAGCTGGTGGCACCACCTACACCTCCGATCAACGTTTTCAGGTAAGTTTTTAAATACTCCATTGTTTGCAGCAATTACTTAGTAAATTACTTTAATTCTCTTACAGGTATTACGACCAGATAATTCAGCCAATTGGACGCTACAAATAAAATATCCTCAACCACGTGATTCCGGGGTTTATGAGTGTCAAATTAATACAGAACCCAAAATGTCTTTGTCATATACATTCAATGTTGTGGGTGAGTGTTATTCATTATTTATACCATTCAATATTACTATATTCAATATGTATTTAAATGTACTTTTAAGCGCTTTAATGAAATGGCTAAAAGACTTGAATTTGCCTTTGCCTTGGCTTCAGTGGCCTTTTAATTATAGCCAAAGAGTTGAGTTACTTAAATTGATTTTCTCTGTGTAGTAGGGGCTAAAAGGTGGGGGAAATTTAATTAAAATCTGTTTTAACTTTCAAGCAAATATGAATAAAAGTAAATTAATATTCATTTAATACGAAGACAAATGAATATATATTTTACTTTAAGCACATTTATTACTTTCAACTCAACTCAATTGCTGCCTTAATTAAAAACTGTTAAATAATTGATTGGTGAATATTACAGACAATCGATAGGCATTTTCGATTGCTTTGTCAATCGAAAGTCAGTTCAATTAACCTTACTGTATAAAGCTATATTATTCATTTAATCCGCTTATTCACTTCTTAAACACATTTGCTACCCTTACACTCATTCCTTTGAAGACTTCTTGCTGCGTTTCGCTGGCTGTTTCTTACTTGATTTGTAGATTTATTTGTATTAATCATTCAATGTATTCACGCATATTCTAAATTTACTTTGATTTTTCAGATATTGCCATTAGTTCTTAGAGCCAATATTCCCATTGTATGTCTGTTATTCATTTGATTTGAGAACTTCTTGCTGCATTGCGCTGAATGTTTCTCAGCTGATTGCTGAGTTTAGCTGCATGAATCATTCAAACTATTCACCTATATTCATATACATATATGACTTTCAGTTCCAAGATACAAATAGCATACCTTTAAGGTACTAACATAAGGTATTAGAGGCAACATCTTATGGATTCCCTTGAAGGTGCTAACAGAATTGTAAAGAAATTGTTTGTAACAACATAATTTAACATAGTAATTGGGTCCTAAGAGCTGTATAATGGTATAAGTACACAAGCATGTACATACACACACTTACACATACACACAAATACATACATAAAGAGCACAAATATCATCTTAAAGTGTATCCTTTTTGTGACACTTTGAGGCGCGTGTCAGCATTTTGGTCATTAGTTGGCCCCAAAACAACATTAAAGTACTGTTGCATAGCTCATAAATTAAAGGTCTTACGCAGACATACACACACACACCCCCGGACACACAAATACGTACTTTGTTTACATATTTTCTTGTTGTTGTTAGACCAGTTAAGACCCCACTTCAAAAACTGTAAATATCGACATGTTGTATTAAGAACCCTGCCTTGTTCCCTGCTAATAGTACTGCATAAGGAACATTATCCTTACAGCAATTATCATAACTCTCTCTCGCTCTCACTTGCTCCTATTGTGTGTTTACTAAAATAGGCAAATTTTCCAAAAATTCAACTTTACTTACATACTGTATGTTTGTATGTGTGGGTGTGTGGGTGTGTGTGCTGCTTGCTTGGCTGTTTTCTGTGTGGAACAAAAATTGGTCACAAACCACTGAAGTGATTACTTTTTGCATGGAAGCGAGTGGAAAATGTATTGTGCTCTATGAAAATTTGTTTAACTAGAAACTAGCAAGTGTAACTCTTACTGTCTCTCTCTCTCTGTCTCACTCTCTCTCTCTCTCTCTCTCTGTCTGCTTTAAGGACTTATTTTCGGTTGTAGTACATGCAGCTTTCATGAGGCTTAAAGAAGCCATACAATATGCATGTTATTTACACATCAGCTATGCTTGCTTCTCTCTCTGGATATGTGTACAAGTGTGTGTGTGTGTGTGTGTGTATTATATGTCTGTGTGTATGATTATAAAATTGCAAATTCGATTATGCGCAAATTGGCTGACTGAGTAGATGCCGTTGAGTATGTTGTTTGGCTATAAGATTGCCGTTTAAATGCTCTGAAGCGTTCTTTAGGTTACGTTTACTTTCTCCATTACACGCATGACTTTCCTTTGTTTTCCTTGAGCTCAACACACACGCCCAAACGCCCACACGCCCAATGACTGTAATTAGTTTAAGTTAACGCCTGAAATGGCGTTGATTCTATATACACACACTTACACATACACTCTCACATACTCACACATGTATATATGGTCTTTCAGATAGAGTCAGCAATTCTTGGCTAATTGAAAAATGTTCTCTAAGGTGCGGGCTAACAGCGCTGACTAGGCATTAGTTTGGTCAGTAATGTAACTTTTTATCTATGGCCTAAAACTTGTATGCGTTACTAAGCGACATAAAGGTGAAATGTAACTACGTAGTATGGGCAGGAGGGGGTGAGGAAGGGGGACTAGATGATGTTCATTGCTTATGAATTTATACGTTTAGTGCAATTTTTATCGTAACGCATTAGCAAATGCATTTTTGTTAGAATCTTCTGGTGCGGAAGAATGCTTTCAATGAGCTTATTTGATTTTTGATCTTCCTTGCTATCTACATACATGTATATGTATATATATATGTATGTATGTGTGTGCTTATGTGTAGTTTTTATTTAAGCAAACTCATGTGAACTCTTAAGCGTTATATGTAAATGCTTTGGTCAGTCTGTGTATGCTATGAATGTTATAGTAGGTCCAGGCACACACACATATACACATATAAGCACCCACTCCTATACAGGCACTCACACACACACATACATAGCATAGCTACCATCAGATGAAGACAACAACTTGACAGACAACTGACAGAGAGTACAAACGTCAAGCCAGACAGTTTGCTGCATACCAATACTATTACAACTCTTAGTTATGTGTGTATATGAGCATATGAGTGGTAGCAGGCACACACACATACACACACACACACACATACGGTCATAAATATTACATTTGCGGAAATGCAAATGACTGACAAACGCGCTGCATAAAAATAAAAAAAAGTAACTGAAGAGCAGAGAGAGAAAGAGAGAGAAAAAAAACAACCACGCCTATACCTTGAAGCGCCCCCAAATGTACTATATGCCAGCATTGCTGGTCTCAAATGTTCACATACTCATTTGAATGCCCAAAAAGCAATGTGCATATAAAATATTCGACATGCCACTCACGTGGAAGCAGCAACAGCAGCAGACACAAACGCAAATGCGCACAGTGGAGCAAAGACAACAATTTTTGTTTAAAATTTAAAGGAAATTCTAATTAATTTTTATGGAATTTCAATTTAAATTACATTTCATATGAGAAATTTATTTTGTTAATGTTTTTGTGGTGAGCTAAAAATGACTTGTCATAGAATTGTGGCAAATTTTGGAGGTGGAAAGAGAAGACGATTTGCTGCTTATGTGTACCTCTGGAGTTTAGTCTATATAGTTTGCTTTTACCTGTAGACTTAACTATATACACTAGGCCAAAATCGAAGCCCAATTTGTATATCAATTGTATCTCAATTCAGGCACCTAAAAGTGCTGCAAAGTTGCATTCAAACTGTGTTTAGGGCGCAATTTTACAGTACGTCACGCCTACTAATTACTACTCAATAATTAAGGCTTACATAGAAAGTATATAAACAGCATATAAAACTTTGCAGACAGATCTCAGTTGAGGTAGTTTTTGTATATAAATATTTGATTCTTAAGGAAAACTTTTCAAATTATTTGCAAGAAAATTTTCAAGCAGCAAAAATTCTAATGAATTTTAATTGCTGTTTGGTAAAAAGTTTTCTGCCACATTTTGCATCACTGTGCATAGACTGTTGGGCTGTTAACGCTATTGTCGTTGCACACACACACACACACACACACACACACACACACACACACACACAGGCATCACACATAAGCATCTGATGTTGTGCCAGCATTTTTTTACACGCTTATGCAAATAAAAATTTTGCACTAAAAATTCCATAAATTTGTTTATATATAATTTTTTTTCTCTTTTTTTCCATTTTCATTTTTATTTTTTTGCTTTTTTTTTTTTGGTGTGTAACTTTTTGGCGGTATGTGAAATTCTATTACAGTTTTAAGTCGCGACGACGAGAGAAGCATAAACAGCGCCAAGTTGACCAGAGCAAAGCTATCATAAACATCAGTAAGGATGTTCCATACAGCAGGACTATGGCACACAGTTGGCTGCTTGTTGCAATACTTTAGACATTTTAATGCAATGGCAGCCGCCTTCAATTGCTTTGAATTAGAAAGTTTATTACTACTACAGACACACGACAAGGTGTCAAACCAAGGCATGGAAGGATATAATAGATGGTAGCACCACTGGCAGCAGCATTTGCAGTAGAAGTAGCAGCAGGAGTAGCAGCTCCTTTGGTAGATTTTAATTTGTAATTTAAGGGCAAATTACCAAACACGCTGCTGCTGTTGCTGCTGTTGGTGTTGCTGCTTTATCAGCAAAAGAAGGCAAATTGTAAATGAAATTATGTACTCTACCCCAGCCCCATTTACTCTGCTTGTGTGTGCGTCAGTCAAAACAGGCGACAAGGACATGCAGACAAGCCAGCAAGGACCCCAAGAAAGCAAAAAAAAAAAAAAAAGGTGTTGTTGATGCCGCTAAAAAATTTGTTTACCAGCGCGAAAGTAATCAAGCGTAACTATACAAAAGAAAATCTTAAGAAGAGATGAGAAGAAGTAGGAGTAGGAGTAGGAGTAGGAGAAGGAGCAGGAGCCGAATGAGAATGGGAAAAAAATGTATATATATATATATAAATAAAATTGCTCAAGCGCTGCCTGCCAAGACAAGTTAACTTATCAGGTGCTAGTTGCGAGACAGAGAGCAAGACAGTGGGACAAAAAGAGACAAGGTGATAGGGGGTATGCTGTAAGTCAGGTATGGGGGTAGGGTACAGGGCTGAGTTTAAGCCAAATGCTGGCAATTTAAATGCGTAGAGAATGAAAAGATGAAGAAGTTGTTCTCGGCATTGCTGCTTGCCAAGAGTTGATGACTAGATTGCTCCTTTTCTTGCCTTTTTTCTTGCTATTTTTCCTTTTTGGGGGCAAAACACACACTCTAAGCTGCTGTGTGTGTGTGTAAGTGTTGTTTTTGTTGCTTTTGTTGACATTAGCAGCCAGCAAATTGCATGCAATCAAGCGCAAATAATTTCACTGCCTTTGCAGCAGCTCCAACAGCAACAGCAACAGCAACAGCAAAAGCAACAACAGCCATTGAGTCCAGTGAGACATTCAATTTGAACGCTTTTTATTGCACAATATTGTTTATTTGCGATAGTAGATATATTGAGAGAAAGCAAGAGAGTGATAGAGAAAGAGAATAAGGAAGCAAACAGCAAAGCAAAAATCTATAAAAAGCAACTAAAAACAAACAAGGAAAAATTTCCTTTTTTCGTAGCAGTTAAAATTGAAGTCAAAGTCCAAAAGGATTTTAAGCAAAATAAATATAATAAAAAACTATAAAAATCAAATAATTTCCATGATATGTTTGAATATAGAACCTATATAGTTATAGGAAAAAATAAACAAAATTCTCTGCTAAATATTTAAAGCAACGATATGCGACTGTTTGTGGCATTTAAATCTATAATTCAGTCAAATGGAATAAGGTAGCAAGTCAGCTGTATATAAATCAGTTATATATACAAATATATATGTATATAGATATATATATAGAAATTGAATTAAAATATAACAGGTGTAAAGTGCATTAACCAAGCGCAACTAATCAAATTTGCATTGTGTAAAACTTACCTCAATGCAAATCAATTCAAAGTGCCAAGCTGAAGGATATTTGTCAGAAAATACTAAGAAATATTATATATATATTTCATACACTTATTATAATTACACTCACACACACTTGCATACACTTGAATGATTGTCCATATGTGTTTAATTTTAATTACTCCATAATTAATCAAACTCTTGCGTGACTAACTAGCATGCAATTTTCCAATCAAATTGAAATTCGCTATGTGTCTCTCTCCCTAACCTCAACTTAACAGCAATTATTTGCATATTAAATTTGGAAAATCATTTGAATGACTTCGAAAGTTATGGCTATAGCTATTGTCTTAGCAACGTGGAAGCATACTATGCAATTCCATGTAGTTGACCCAATTCTCAGCATGTCCAACGGTGCGTATACTTTACTTATAAGTAAAAGTAATTTAAGTAAGGGAAGCTAAAACCGCAGATAAACCCTTAAAATGAATTGAGTAATATTAAAAAAAATGCATTAAGTTTTATTTATGGTAACTTTAGTATCCACACACACACACACACACCTACACACACCCACACACAGCAAAGCAGCAAAAAATGTTGTGCAAATGAAATTGCAAACATAATTTGATGTTATAAAGAAAAGAAAGCAAGAAAAAAAATAAAAAAAAAATAAAAAAAAAATAAATAAAAATATTTTACTATTATGCCATTGTTTGTGGCAGGCACAGCGAATGTATAGCAATGGGAAAAGGAGAGAAAAAAAATAAGAAAAGAAAGTAGGAATCTTATTTCAGTCTGAGCGAAAGAGAATTCATGATAAATTACAAGGATATTAACAGCGAATCGGGATTTGGGTTGGGTGTGTTTTAGGTGTAGTGGGTGTAGTCGTTGGCGTGTCCTAGACTCAATGATTAATGTCTCACGAATTATTAATAATAATAATAATCACAGGAATGAAATTGGCAATGGTTATGGCCATATACTAAGGACTCCCTACTGGTTAGTAGCAGCAGCAGCAGCAGCTATAGCTATAGATGTTTAGGCCCATTTCATTTAGGACTATTATTTTTGTAAGGGCGGCGATGTATTTTGACAAGCTCAGCCAAATTCTTAAGGACATTTCGATCAATTGTTTGTCACTGTATGTGTATGGGGTGTCTGTGTATGTGTGTCTGTGTGTGTGTGTCTGTGTGTGTGGCTGCTTTTGACGCTGACTTTTACAAATTGAATTTATTTATTTGATTTGACAATTAATTCCAAGCAATTTGCGTTTCAAGCTCGTATCCCTGGCCTTCCCCCTACCTCCAGCAAGATTAATGATCAAGGGTCAAGCTTAAAGACCAAAGATAAAAAAAAAAACTTTAAGTCTGACTATAAAACAAAAAATAAAGCAACAACAATAGCAGCAGCTAAATTGTATGTCACTTAGCACTGGGAGAGCATTGAATGAGTAGCATGAGAATGCAGCATGAGGCAATAAATACTCGTATATGTTGTACATGTGTGCAAACATACATCAACATATGCGGGGCAATAAATTTTTACAACAGCAGCAGCCACAGAATGTGCCACTAACAGCAAATTGACTGACTAGCAGATACCCTATAGTAACTCATGTATAAAGCAGCTGTAAAATGAGAGAATTGAGAAGCAGTTGCAGTTGCTTACAACTCATATGCATCACGTAGAGAGAGAGATAGAGATAGAGAGAGATTTTATATAGCTTATATTCTTATTGAGCAATATCCTTTTCATAGCGTAGAGCATCTACATTTCCAACTAAAAGCAACTTTTGTTATCCTTGCTGCTTCACATGATTATCCTTACCTATACCACAAGAAATTACCTACATAAAATTTAGTTTTATATACCCTTTTTATCCTTTATCCTGTGACTGCACAGCTGCAACTGCATTGTGGCACCCAAAAAAATAAAAAAAAATAACAAGTAAAATAAGGAAAATTCAAGGAAAATAAAGAAAAGTATGCCATCCATGCGCAAAGTTCATTGCTCCAAATGTTTATGTTTATGGGCCTAGGCTTATGCGGATTTTATGCGCGAAATCAAGAAAAATGAAAATGCATTTTCATGCCTTACATTTCACTCTCTCTCTCTATCTCTCTCTCACACATTCGTATCCTTTTGCTCTGCTTTCTTTTACACTTACAGTTGCTATCCATGTTATACTGTCCAAGCGTCACTCTCTGTATGTGTTCGTCTCTCTGTCTGTCTGTTTGTCCATCTGCTCATCTGTCTGTCTCTATGTCTGTTCTGTCTGCACATTCTGTGGCTTTCGTTCGACTGTGTAAACAAGGCTCAAGCCAATGGTTTTGACTTTGTTTGTTTCTACTCGGAGCTAAAGTCAGTTGCCTTTAACGTTATCGCTTTTTGCTTGCCTGATGGCTATTCCTTTGGCATAAGGCCAAAACAATGTGGCCAATGTGTATGTTTGTTTCTCTGTTTCTCTTTCTCCCTCTATTTTTGTTTTTTGTTTTTTAAAGATTTTCCTTTTGGGCCTGGGTCAACTAATGAAAACTTCAAACAGCTGAGCCAATAACCAGCAAAATTGCGCTTAGGCCGGCAAAAGTTTATGCAGACCGAAGCCAATGAATTCTTGTTGGGCTTAAACACTGACCATTCATAATGCAGTTGGCCCAAAACACATGCCAATTGCCGCAAACAGTTAATCTAATTATTGTTAAATAAGCAATTTGCCCCATGGCGACACCAATGGCGACGACAACGACTATTTCTATTATAGCCATGGCTAAAATGTTCACATATATTTTAGTATGCTTGTCAGCACGGCCAATGCAATAGTTTCCTTTGGCTGGAGAAAAGCAAACTGGGCTAAAAACGGAAGCAAAGCATACACAGAGCACAAGCATACGGGCTCAACACAACACACACACACAGACACACACATATTTATATACATGCATAAACAGTAGAAGTGACACATACAGTTAACACCTGCACACGTACGAGCGCTGCCACATGAATTTACTTAGAGCTGGTTGGGGGGAGAGGGATGGGGGGTTGACACAAAAGGGTGTTTGCTTGTTGGTAGATGTGGGTGTGGCAAGTGGCAGGTGGCAAGTGGCGACGTTGTCAGCTGCATGTGTGGCAATAATTTTTTGGGCTTCTTCTTTATTGTTTGCGCGCATTGGGCTCACAGAGTTGTAGCCAAGTCAGCGCCAAAAGTCATAGACGGTTTGGCTTTGGCTGCCACAATTGTTTTGCTAGGTACAACAACAACAGCAACAACAACAATAGCAGCAACATCAGCGGCAATAACAACATAAGGCAACACACTGTGCGACCTGGTGCGGGTCCATAAAGCAGACAGATAATCGCTTGGCATGTTCGAATTCCATTTGGGGTTTGTTTTTCCACTTTCCGTAGAGAGGTAACAACAGCAGCAGCAGCCGGTACAGACTTAGGATAGGATTCAAAGGAAGAGCGCCAGAGTGTATTATTATGGAGCTTGGCATTTAATTTAGATTAACATTGGTTCAGTTAGATCTCACGTTTACTTGAATTATAACCCAAGCTGCTGTGGCTGCTTTCAGATAGAACAGAAAAAGAAAAACCAACACACACACACTCACACGCACACAAAACAGAACACACAAAAAAGAAGAATATAAAATAGAAAAGGAAACTAAGTGAAATTTTAGGCACCTTTGCGTGAATTTTGAAATCTTTTTTATGTATACATGCGTGTGTGTGTTTGTGTATTTGTGTGTTGTGTGGCCTAAGTAAGGCCCACATCAAAGAGCTGCCGTAACTGAGTATTGACTGTATGTGTGTGTGTTGGTGTGCTTGTGTGAGTTGGATTAAGCGAGACCCAAGTAAGGTCTACTCAAAAAAGAGGTTAGTTACAGTATTTTTTATGAGGTTTGCCAAGGCAGTGAATTGCTTACGAAAACGGAAATAAAAGTTGCTCAATAAGTTTGTTTTGAAAGTTGTAAAAAGGCACGAAATTTTGTGATCAAGATTGGATTTAAATGTGTTACAAAGTTATCATTGAATACAAATGTATTACGCAACCCTCGTTTTGCCAATACACAGGCAGAGTAACACACATAGACACACACCAAACATAGTGCATATTAAGCTCATGCAAATCAGTGGGCCCAAAAAAGTATGCAACACTTTTTTAGCAAATGGTTTTTCGTTGCCGCACGATTGAATAGCAGCAGATCAGAGCAGCAGCAACGGGGAAGGGATGTAGTAAGGGTTGAGTAACAACTGCCAAAGTATCAAATGTAGTACAAACGTCGCCCAGTTGGTGGGGCAACACAAAAAAGTCCTTTACTACCAATCGTTACAGGCCCTGTTGCAGTGCGCTCGTTGGTTGCAATTTATTTACGCTGGCTTTGCGGTTCTTAAGCTACGAAGTTGCAGGGCGCAAAAACCAAGTTCTCTCTGTGTGTGTGTGTGTGTGAAACTAGAGCATACAAAGTTGGTATATGTATGTGTGTGTAATTGTTGTGCCTGTGATGTGGCGAGTTTCATGACAACGTTGGTTCTGCCTCTCTCGCAATGTGTGTGCCACTTTCAGTGCGCGCTTTTAAGCTTTTGCATTAGTGGCAATGAGGCAACAGCAACAACAATAGCAAGCTTAGATTTTAAAGTCAACCAAAAATGTTAAACTCAACAGGACATATTCCATTACAGCAACTGTCAATATAGTCAGCAATCGGTAATCGGTAATCGGTAAACGGTAATCGTTGGAATGGAATCAAGAGTCAAGTTAGTGTTACAACAGAATCAAAAGGTCTAACGACCAAAAATCGCATTTGGCTTCGCTGTCCTTAGCAATTTTCCAATTTTCAAATTGAATATCCTTGACACTGACAGTTGCTGTTGAGTTTTGTGCCACAGCAATAGCAACAGCAATAACAACAACAAAGGGCACTTCAATGTTGATACTTTTGCTTTGATTTCTCTTGCTGCAAATGAGAAGTGGCAACAATTTTTTTTTCTCTATACTTCTTTTTTGTTGCGCTGATTCCATTGAGAGAGTATGAGCATAAAAAGCGACTTGAAATGGCCCTGACTTAAAGTGAAATTTCAGGTGAAAAAAACACACAGCATAGGTGTGTGTGTTTATGTGTGTGTATATATTTGCTGCTGGCTTTTATAAGGCATAACAAAAGCTTATCACCAGCATAATAGAGACACGCGTCTGTGTAATAAAGTAACAGACAGAAGGGCAGGCGGTACAGGGGCGTGGCAGGCAGGCAGCCAGCCAGCCAGGTTAGCTAGCAGCAACTGAAGCTATGGCGTTATCATTAACATTATTATTATTATTATTATTATCATTACAAAAAAAAGCAGCGCTTTGTCAGCCTGTGTATATATGTGTGTATGTGTGTGTGTGTGTTGCGTACTTAAGTGACTTTTTGTTCTCTCTTTTCTTTCTCTGCGTTTCGTTTTTGTTGTGCAGAACTCAAAGCGGAAATCTACGGCCCAAGCGATCTGATGGTTAAAACGGGCAGCGACATTAATTTAACCTGCAAGATAATGCAAGGACCACACGAGTTGGGCAACATATTCTGGTACAAAGGTGCGTATGCTTAATATTTGTATAGAAAAATTTTAACTTTTTTATATATTTAATTTATTTCTCTTTCTTTCTGTCTTCTTAAATTAACAGGCAGCGAAATGCTTGATAGCAAGAACGAAAATGAAATTGACAGCTCCACGGCAAGGATACGCGTTGAGGATGATTGGTCAGATGGGCTCACTTCCAGGTATGTTAATATATAAGAATGTGTGCGTGTGTGTGTGCATATATGTTTTTAAGGTATTTACATTAAGAGAAAATGCCGCTTACTTAATGAAATTTTCCAAGAGGCAAAAGGAAATGTAAAACACATTTTGCAATTGTTAGAAAAAGCAGCCAAAGCTCATATAAAAGTGAAAGCAAAGGACAATGACAGCTTGAAGATATGCTAGAGTTGATTCCTGCTTGCGTTTTATGATTCATTAAAGTCAAAATACAGGGTATTTTAGTGTGCATCACTTAAGTGTGTAGTGCAACAATCAGCATTGTCTGCAGTTAGCCGTGTGTAACTTTTAATTTGCCTAAGTTTTTTTAAGCCAACACACAGGAAGTTGGAGTAGTTGCTGCTAGCTGCTAACTGGTAGCTGGTAGCAAAGAGTGTCTAACCAAAGGCTATACATGTTGGCAGTGTGCATTTATGCCGTTAACTAACGACACTGGCGACCATAAAATGCAGATGCCACAGTGGCAGACTGAGGGAAACAGTCGAAAAGACAAAAGATCTAGTTGAAGCAGGAGTCGTAGTGAGGAGTAGGAATAGAATCAGAAACAGGAGTGAAACAGGTAGAATGAGTAGCAAATGTAGTCAACCTGGGGCCATGACATAAAGTAGCAAAGTTTTTAATGTACCAGGAATAGGAACAGTAGCAGGAGCAGGAGCAGGAATAGGAGCAGGAGCTGCAGTAACAGTAGCTATACAAACCATTTCGCTTTCATTGGTGCGCGCATTTTGATGTTAGTCTATTGCTTTTTCAACCATAATCCACCCTACTACTGCTGAATTGTATGTGTATATGTATGGGTGTGTGTGTGTGTGTGTGTCTGTGTGGGCGTGTTATTCATTTGCAGCGATTGCCATTCACTTTCAACTAACTAAAAATCCACTGAGTGCATATCTAGCCCTTGCTTACACTTACATTTCTCTTACCTTTCTTTTACCTTTCTCTTTTCGTTTCTTTTTTTTTACTCCACAGATTAAAAATCAAGCGTGCCATGCCCGGTGACACCGGCAACTACACCTGTGTGCCAACTGTGGCAAAAACCTCCAGTGTCTATGTGCACGTAATTATTGGTGAGTCTACATACTGTGTGTCTGTGTGTGTGTTGTTATTGTGTGTGCCTGACAGTTTTGCATGTTTATGACGGGAAGTTGCCTGTTAGCACAGTGCGCGCATTGCAATTTTCAGCTATACTGAATACCAAGTGGGCGTAACAGGGCGTACTGCATTACTATACAGGGTGTTTCATTTGACTTTTATATATAGGTTTCCCCCTTTTCCTTACTTTTTATTTTCCTTTTTTTTTGTTGTTTTTTTTGTTGAAAGAAGTGCGGAAATTATTTCTTGTGTATGCTGAAATGCCAATAATCCAGTCCGGCTTAAGGTGCAAGCAAACAACAACAACAGCAACTGCAATACATACACATAGTTGTTTGTGTGTTCAAGTGCGCATGTAACACTAACACACGCTAACTCACACTAGCACACACACACAGACACACACACATAGATGCAGCTTGTGTTGTTTGCTTGTTTGTTAAACAGGAACTGCGCTCACATGCAAATTGGAGCAGCAACTGCATCATTCGTTGATATTATCTGGCCTAGATACCAAAAAGCAAAAGATGTGCATGTTGTTGATAGTTGATGAGTTGAAGAGCATCTGAAGAGCATGAGGAGAGCATGAGGAGAGCATGTGAAGAGCAGAGTGAAGTTACTGAGCTGGAGCTGCAGGCGATTGAACCTGCCATTGCAAAAGGCAATCGGAAGGCAGCCACAACAATGCCAAATCCCCATGGAGCTCAATTGCATCCGTTTAGTTATAAAACTGACTGACTGCCACAGCCCCTCTGACACTTTACCCCGCCCTAACGTACCCCACTCATTGCAATTAACAATTATCTAATGTACAAAAAAACAAAACTAACAAAAGAAATTTATATATTTTTCTCTCTCTTTCTCTCTTTATTTTATACTTTTTTCAATGCTACTCAGGCGAACACCCGGCGGCAATGCAGCACAATTCTAGTAGCAACAGCAACAGTTTTTATTGCGGCATTTGTTGCATGCTACTGAGCATCGTCTCCTGTTGCCTACAGCATTGGTATGTATGTGGTGCACCCACCGAGACAATGGCCGCATTATTCTTGCAGTCGTCTTCAACATCAAAAATGCCGCCAAGGCAACGCCAATTGTCATCGTCAACGTCCTCACATAGCAGCATAGTAACAGTAGCAAATGCAAATGCAAATGCAACTGCTGCTGCTGTTGGTGCAGCAACAACAACAACATTAGCAGCCACAACAACAACATGGAGTTCATGCAGTAATCGCCTCAATAACCACAGCCAACTGCATATGAAATGCATAAGATGAAGGAATAACACTACATATATATCTATGGTGAGCATTAAGGATGCTTCTGATTAAATTAAAGGACGAACCCAAAATTCTCTCTTTGAGTTCTATTCAGTTGATGAATGGATCGACAAGGATCACATTTCAGTTCGTATATAAGATATATAAAATGCACTTAGTAAATAACAGTAAAAGAAAAAGAAGAAACGAAAAATGGAAACACATACATATAACCCATACTACAACTATCTCTTTCACACACACACACTCTATATATATATATATATATATATATATCTATCTTTAGTTGTAAGCGATTTCGCGTAAGTTTAGCTAAGCAGACGAAAAACACGAAATCAAATAGAAACACAACAAAAATAGCAAAAGAGAAAGCCAAAAATAATAGTTAATGATTACATATATACAAATATAACATACATATGACCTATATATGTATAATTACGGCATATATGTGTGTGTGTATTTGTGGTAACTGGTTAAGATTTAAGCAAATTCTAGTAGAACACAGAGACAAATGCACAGTTGATCACAAAAGTCAGCGGATACATTGAGAAAACAAGCTGCGATTCAGTTAAGAATTGAATTAGGACAAAGGTATATATCTATATGTGAGTTTTAATATGTATACATGCAGACAGTAAAGACTCTCTAAGGTGAACAGCTACCATAGAACATTTGTGGTCCATCAAAAAGAGACAAAAATTGTTGCAAGATGAAATGTTCATCTAAGAGTAGTTTCCGCCTATAAGAGGTGTACGTTAGCAGAGTTTTTACTGTATGTATGAAATGTCCTGTCATTTATGATAAGTGTTGTTTAACTACATACCTCCTTTAACCACTTCTCACCCCTATTCCCTGAGCTTATGCCGCATTAACCTTTGTGATCAGCTGTGTATTTGTTTTTAACTTCAAACAAATTCATTAAACAATAAAATATAACGACTTTTTTCATTATGACATAAGACTAATTAGCTATAAATATGCTTCAAATTGATTTTTTAGTATAAAAAAAATATAAAAAAATATTTAAACAAACTAAAAAAAAAATTCATAGTCCATCAGCTAAATGTATGCAACTCCTTCGATTGAATTGCAGCAGAAGAAAAAAATTAGCATAAAATTAAGGTTTGCTGTAAATAAATGCCACAAAAATTATATTTAAAATTCTTCAATAAGAAAATGCAAAAATTTTCCATTAGTGTGAGTAGTTTCCCAATAAATTTTTCATTTCAAACACAGCCTAAAATTTCCATATGAAAATCAAATCAAATATTAAAAGAAAATCAGTTCAAGATTAGAATACATTCAAAGATCTACTTGCAGCGGTTGTAAGTGAAGTGAAAGTAAAAGGGGAGAAAATTGCAGGAAAATTTAGTTTAATTTTATACCAAAAGATTTCCAATTTAGTTTTCAAATTATCAAACCAGAAGTAAGCAATCAGAATTCTCCTCTAAAGTCGCTATTCTATAGTTAAATTCCAGAACTCTTTCACTTAATATTTTCCTGCATTTTGGTAAGCATTCAATAGTTATCTAAAAAACTTTTCATAACTGTTTTAACAAAGCTACAATTTCCACTAATATTTTTACTTCCCTGCAAGAATATAAAACCACATTAAAAAATAACAGAAAACAAAAATTTAAAATAGTCGAAAGTTAAAGAGAAATTATTTAAAACAAGCTATAGAGTTGCTGTTGTTTTTTTTTCGAATGTATATAGTATCATACATCTCTAGTCTATATTTATATATATTAACAAAGCTGCAATTTCCACTAATATTTTTACTTCCCTGCAAGAATATAAAACCACATTAAAAAATAACAGAAAACAAAAATTTAAAATAGTCGAAAGTTAAAGAGAAATTATTTAAAACAAGCTATAGAATTGCTGTTGTTTTTTTTTTCGAATGTATATAGTATCATACATCTCTAGTCTATATATATATATATACACACACACACACATAGAACGTACCATAAACATACACATAATTACAACAAAAGATAATTAGTTTTTGGTCTATATGAATTACATATATATATAAATATAAATATATATATATATTTATATATAGATAATAATAAATGTAAAAGCATATTGTAATCCAATTTATAATTGTGCTTAAATATAAATTAAATGATAAAAATGAAATGAAAATTGAATGAAAATCGAATGAAAATTGAATGAAAAAAAAATGGCATACACTGTAAATAAAATTCATTAATAGCAAGCAAAAGTAGTTTTAAATTAAATAATAAATAATAATACGAAATACAATATAATTAAAATAAATTAAAAAAAAATATATAAATAACAAATAATATAAAGAAAATAATATTTAAAATAATAATAATAATAAAAAGCAGCTAAATACAATTTAAATGTAATGTTTAAAATAATTGTTTAATTTAGGTAAAACGGTGGCACAATAAAACACAAAAACAAATACACACACACACAGAAAACACACACAAAACCAATTGAAATATAAAAAATAAATAATAAAACAAAATATTTAAAAAAAATTACAAAAAAAAAAAAGAAACAAAACAGAAATACGAAAAGCATTAAATAAGAACTACAGAAAAAAGAGAAAAAAAATAAAGAATAGAAACAAAAACAATATAAAATTAAATAAAATTAGTTAAATTTTATAAATATAAAAAAAAGACAGAAATCGCGTTTACACTGAACAACATGGCAGAGCTTTGTTGAGTTTCAGTTGAAAGAATATAAAAAATTATTGAGATTTTGTGATTTTGTTTGTTGATCAACTTTTGAAATCGATGCGATGTAAGTGTAAGTGTGTATATGAGTGTATGCTAGTGTATGTGCGTATGTGCATATGAACATGTGTGTTTGTGTGTGTTTGTGTGTGTGTGTATAAGTAGAGAGTTAAGTTAATGGCAACAACTTGTAAATAGATCTGACAGATAACTAATATTATACGCATACAGGTTCATAAAAGATACACACACACATATTACACACACACACATATACAGTATAGTATACTCACCCATATATATATATATATTTATTTTGGTTATATGTGTCACTTGATGTGTTAACTATAAGAGACAGTCTAGAGTTTATTAAACAGTCTATCAATAAACAATAAACATATGTGTGTTTATGTGTACCACTACTACTACTACTACTACTACAACTGCTACATACTTATGTATGTTTGTATGCATGTATGTAAGTATGTATGTATGTGTATGTCGCAAACATTGTAACTAAGTATTTATGCATAGGTAATCATATATAGTATATATACTTATATATATAAATACACATATATAAAACATATTTGTTAACACAAATACACCAATACACTCACACACACACACACACACATACACATACAGCAAGAGATTTAAGCGATAATAAGATGAAAAATAAAATTATGAGTTAGAAAAATTACCAAAAAAAATATATTAAATTAAAATCGCATTTTATTTACGGGTATGGTGGGAGGGATTGGGAGGGGGAGCGCAGTGCTTATACAAATCTGCTTATAATATGCATAATGTGCTTCCAGCTCTAGCATTTTCTGAGCAAAACAGTAGCTCATACAAGAAGAGAGCTCAATAAACGGTGAGATGCATATTGATTCGGCAACAGATGTTGTTCAGGATTATATATATATAAACTACAATAACAGAAATTTTATCTACCTATGCTATACAGCATATAAATCCATCTGTTATAGTATTTGAAAAGTATCTAAAATAGTTCATAATGATGGATAGATCGATAGACTTAGAGTTGATTATAGCTCAATAGATACAACTATTGCTGCTGATTAAATACATATAATAAATAGTTGAAGTTGCTTCTTTTACCTCTTGGTTTAAGGATGAGCCTTTTAGGGATAAAGGTACACCCAAATTGAGCTATATTTCGTGAGTTTTGACTTAAAATTTGGTGCTATTTGGTAACATAAAACAGAGAGAAGCTTCTGTTTGGGCGTCAAATAGAAGCCATAATCATGCGATATTCCATATGATAATATTTAACTTCTATTCGAAAATTGTTTATTTTTATTGAGATATAATCAAAGGAAATCTATAATTTCTATAACAACAAAGTTTTAATATGTCAGTCTTATATGTGAAGTCATTTAAGCTAACCAGATGAAGATTCCAATGATTGTCCAAGTGAGCTCATTTAAAACGATGAAGTAAAGCAATGAAATGATATGGAATAAGTATCAATGGTAATTGCATAAGTTTCTTGAATGTATAGACAGTTTAAAACGTGCTGTAATTCCCTTATAAAAGGTAGGGAAAAAGGACATACAAACAACAATAGGATAAGCCCCCTAAAATCGAAGTTGATTCCTTAAAGAATGTCAACTACTTGATGCAACTGTATGTTACTCACAAGCCACATGCGGGTACCAAGAGTCGCCTTAGTCAACTCAAAACATTCTTTATACATTCATGAATCATAAACCATATAACGTAGACCATATACCGTTTACCTATATCACATATGTGTATATATAAACTATATATTCCTCAGCTCGAACTACTTTTCTTTATTAAGTTGCAAGGAGATGGCCTAAATTTATTAACCAGTTGATTGATAACCTGCAGCAACAAAAATTATCATAAACAAACTTTGATAATTAAGCAAGTAATATGATATCAGCATTTCATATATATTTATATATATATATATACATATATATATACCTTACTGTTATGGTATAATGATGTTTCTGATTATAATACGCAAATATTTTATGATGGAAGAGACGCAGAGAAAAATAAGTTCGTTATGCTAATTAAAGTTTTTTGTTTATGTTAACCGAAATCTGACTGATTTGGATTATGACCAAAATTGTAAAGACTCAAATAAGCAAATAGTTAACAAGAACCAGTTCCAGTTCACAATACAATCATCAGCAATACAAGTTCCCAGTGGCTTTTTTAATGCGTTCATTGACTTTAAGCAGATGTGTGTCAGATTCACTAATTTATTAAAGTTGAATTGTATGAGAAAGGGGATTCGATTTAAAGTTAGTGGCAAATACTAAATATGGTCGTATGGTCCATATTCATATAATTGTAATATATATATATATATATATATATATATATATATATTATCATATGACTATATCTGTGCCGTTTGCCGTTGCTTTCTTTTGCTTAACCAAGAATGTATAAATAAAACTGTCTCTGCTCACATGAATCTTAGTTGCTTGGCCAGAAAGTTAACGACGACGATGCAATCGATTTTGTTAAGACTTTTTGGTCTTTTATTGCTCTTGGCCATCTACAATTGTCCAATTGAGGCGGGTGTGTAGTCTAATTGGAATTGTATACACAACTTGCCACAGTATTTAACCTCTCATTTACAGCACCCTCTGCAGCGGCAGCAGCAACAACAGCAACAGCAGCTGACAAGGAGGTAAAAAATGAGCAATTGGTGCGTGTCTATCCCATAAACGAGGAGCAATATGAGAAGCTACTGCAGTTGACCAATGGCAAAAATGTCATCTCTGAGGCACGTGTAACCAGTGCTGGTTTCACTGCTGTAAGAAATTCTCTGGATTCTGGTTGGAATTCTTTGCTTAGACTTATGGGTTTGACGACCACAAGTCGCTCTGAGAGCCAAATCGATAGTCAAGTTGAGACTCAACCACTGTGCGTCATGAGAAGAAGCATTACGGATAACAGCAAGGTGGATCAGGGCATGAGCAAGATGGATGTCAGAGGAGCAGAAGGAAGCTCTGAGGAATCCGTTATCAATTGCATTGTGGTGCTTAAAAAGGATCCACCAAAGCAACAGCAACAAGCTGTGGCAGCTCATCATCCTGAATTTGCACCCTATTGGTATTATGATGATAATGCACCGCCAATTCAATTGATTGCAAATCCAACCTTTGGTGTAACTGATGCAGCAGATGAAATGCAGCCCGCAGTAAAGACAAGCGCAACAACTACAGTCAAACCCAAAATGAAACCCAAAACGAAGTCCAAGACAAGGTCCCAGTCTAGGCCAAAGACTGGCAACAAATCCAAGATGCCAACGAACAACGACAAACGACGCAAGAATAATGCAGCTGCCAAGCCTGGCAAGAATCAAGAAGACACACGTCAATATAGCAGTCTGTATGCACCATCCTATCTTGGCAACAACTTTGGCTTACAATATGGTGGTGCTCCACAGTATCCTTATGGTGGTTACAATACTGGCTTTGAGGGTTACTATCCTTATAATAATATCTATGCTCAATTTGGTCAACCTAATTATGGTCCACAAATCCCCTATCAACCACAATACTATAATCCCATTCCATCTCCCTATGGCTCCTATTATGGTGAAGAAGATGGTCATGATGTGGCTGCCACATTTGATGTAGATCACAATGATGACGATCACGATAATAGTGATGAGAGCGGTGAAAGCGAAGAGGATCACTATGGTTATTATCATTAAGAATTTAAATTATTATATAAAATTTATAAAAACAAAAACAAATAAATTCAAATGAAACTATAGTAAATATTTTTGGGGAAAAGAGTAGAAAAGAGTTTGGAAAATATAGGTAGCATATATATAGGTAGCTATATATTGTATAATGCTTAGTGACTTTCATTGAAGCAACTTTTAATAGCACAAGAAACTTCCCCGCGCAGCTTTAAATCAACAGTCTAAAATTGCTTCAATTTGATATATTATATTTATATATATATAAGATATAAACATATATATATATGGCTGTATGTATATAGCTTAATTTTGCACTCATTTAATATATACAAAGTCATTTTTCATAACGCCTTTTGGGCATTCAAATTTGTGGCACAGTTTTAACCAAATGCGCAACTCATTTCTCTCTCTCTCTCTCTCTCGTTCTTGCTCTCTGTGTTAACGCGTCATTAGCCATAAATAAACAGTTATCATTTGTAGACATCAGCTATTAACCAAAATCACTACACAGCCTCATATAAGTTTTTATTTTAGTATTTTTATTTGGCTAAAACGAAAGCAAACCAAATAACCAAATAACCGAACTACCAATTAAGGTTTGGGGCGCGATTGTTCAATTTTGGTAATTTGTAAGAGGAGAATTCTTACAGAGAATTGGGTCAGCCTATAAAATATGCACATAAAATCCATTCAAGTTAACTTTATGATAACCAAGGCGTGGTTTTTTTTTACTGATTTGAATGATAATAACAACAATTTGTTCAACTTGGCATAGCAAATCTTTATAAAGATGTTGCCACAGCCAAAGACAAGTTATTCAATCTTGGCGATCGACATGAATATCGCACAAATTGTGGCGTTGCTCACGCTGTGCGCTGTCGCAGCCAACGCTGGTAGGTCTAAACATATAGACAGGATATCATAGTAATCCTTACTAACTCATAAACATTTACAGCTCCCAGTCAGACGAAGGTGCTACGCATTCACGAGGTGTCCAGAGCGGAATACAATGAACTGCTTAAACTGACCAAAGGTCAACAGCAAGTGTCAGAGGCACGTCTATTGAGCAGTCCATTGGATGGCATTAGGGAATTGGCTTCAAGTGTTAAATCGAATTTCCCATCCGATTATATACCCTCGTTTTTCCACCGTAAACCCACACGTAGTGGCTCAGGTTCACACGGCAGTTATCCGTTGTGTGTTATAACACCTGCCAAGGGTGAGAAACGTTCCTTTAGCGTACAAAGTGAGGGGGAGGAACATCATCATCATGGTGAAGAAGAGGAGGAGGAAGAAGAAGAGACTACACACCCAACAGATCCAGAAGTTATCAAATGCCTTTTAGTCATTAAAAACAAGGAGAAAGGCGATGGTGATGACGACGGTGAAGTCATACAGCCAAGACCACCAAAGGGTGAAGGCTCCCACCCCAAACCACCCCCAGGAGCACCCTATGGCTATCCCTACTATGGTTATCCTTACTATGATAAGTATTATCCCTGGTACTGGACACCTCCACCACCACCACCACCACCACCTCCACACACAGGTCCACACACGGGTCCACACCCAGGTTCACATGCAGCATATGTACCACATTGTGATCTGGAAGTGGATCCCGATTGCTGGAAGGACCATCAATAATCTAATCTAACTGTTATTAATTGACAAAGAAAATAATAAAAAAAACTATTTATAAAATTAAAAATTGCAAAAATCCGCTTGAGACTATGCCCAAAATTCAATTCTAATCAGAAAACTAGGCAAGTTTTTAAATAACATTCTAATTGGACATTGAAGGGAAAGTACTTTAAATTGAATGCAAATTTTTAATGGGGTTTTCAGTTGGTTGCGATCGAAAGTGTTACAAGGTTCTGTGTACTAACAATGCAACTTGATCTAGGCAACAATAACAACAACAACAATTGCAGCAACAACAACAGCTACAGTAAAATGGGGACTGCCATGTAAACAAGTGACATTACACTGTCACTATCATACACAGAGACAGAGAGAGAAAGAAAGAACAACGACAACACACACACACACACACACACACATACACACATGGCTGCCTTTTGTACAACTGCATACACACACACACACACACACAGTGGCACAGACACAAGGACAACGCGTTTGCCAGTGAAAGAGAGAATAAATTAAAGAACAACTCAAAATATCCGCGGGCAATTTTACAGTTTTCCTAGTGAAAGTACTAGTGCCTGTCTCACTTTATATCTCTTTGTATGTGTGAGTATATGTTGGTCTGCAGAACACTATATAGTGTTCTAGTGTGTGTGTGGGTGTGTGTGTGAGTGTTTGTTTGAGTGCTTTGTGTTGGTTATGTAGGCACATGTGTGCCTATTTGTACGCCTACGCCTGTTTGCTGTTAAGTGCAAGTGCATCGATAGAAAACACATATAAACAAACACTGACAAACACACAAACCCACACACACTCACATACACCTACACCTAAACATACAAATAGTGTGTGTGTAAGTGTGTGTGTGTGTGTGGAGACAAGCGCCTTTGGCCTCGGTGCGTTTTAGCTGCCATCTCAACTATCATTCTTCTCTTCTCCTTTCTTCCTTTGCTCTACTCTTTCTTCATGCTCATCCTTCTTCTATACGCTCTTCATCCGATTGTCTATGTACCGAGTGCTGCAAAATAATTACTTTCATATCCAGCGGCAATTAAATTCATTTAGTTTGGCACCAATTTTCATTCAACAACAGCAACAACAGCGACAACAACAACACCAAGAACAACTAAGGCAGCAACAACAACAACAACAACAACAACAACAACAACAGCAAAAGCAACAATAAGAGGCAAAAAGCCTGTGACATGCTATTAAGACATTCATTCATGCCACATGCATTGAGGCCCCTTGCATTGAGTGTACTCCTTACCCTACTCTACCCTTCTCTTTCTCTCTATCTCTCTTACTATCTTAAGCTCTCTCTCCTTCCTATATATATATATATATATATATATATATATATATACATGTGTTGCTGCTTCTTTTACTCACTCCGTAAACGTCTGGGGCATGCAACTCTAAACTATGTCAACTGTTAACTTTTTTAGCCTTTGGCAATCCGCTTCTATGGCTCACAGATTTTTCAAGGACTCTACATAGTTTATCCAGCAAAACACAGACACACATACACATACACATACAAACATAGCAGTTAAGCCCATGTTGACAGTTGTAGCCACGCCCACTATATAAGTGGCAGGCGTTGAAAGCGTACAAATTGCTTAAGGCAATGCACAAATCTCAAAATGTCGTTCAAATACACGCTACGATTTGATGGAAAGCTAATAATTAAAGTAAAAAAAAATAGTTATTGTAACAATCGGTTATACCCAACGATTATATTTAACTAATGCTACATATATATAGTTTATATAAAAAATAGAAAAAAGATATAGTATATATATTAAAGTGATAAATTATAGCGGCAAAACTCAATAACTTCTTTGCAAGCGCCACAAACTGGCAGCAAACTGCCTCGCTCCCTCCCACTTTATTGATATATCTATCTCTTTTACATAATTTTCTATTTCTATATGGTATACTTATATAATAGACCATATCAAATATGACTGTATTTTTATATATATATATTAATACAACTAATGGAATGCTAAGCGCTAATTAAGAACTCAAAATTGTCGCTGAGTTGTGGGCCGTCTCCATGCGTCAGCACAAATTAACTGCTATATATAATGAAGGAAATATATATAAAGAAAGAACGATCTAATCAATTTTAACGGTATTTATACTTATCACGAATATTTGTTAATACATACACAAACACACACACACATTTATAAATACAAATAACATGCCGTACAATGTCATTTGGCTAAGGCGAAAAATTGTTAAGTGCCTTGTGGTTATTGCGGGCCATTAACACGCATACAAAACAAGCCAAGCACACAAATGCACAGATACATATATATACAATTGTATATATATATATTTGTGTGTGTGTGTGTGTGTGTGTGTGTGTGTTGGTATATAAATACGCACAATCAAATATATACAATAAGAAATATGTAAAAAGGAAGTGAGAAGACATATAACGAGCGCATAACACACGTCAATCAAACATGGCGTCAAATAATCATTAAGCAACATACAAGCACACATATGGAAGACACACACACACACACACAGATACATACCCTCTCACGCCTACTTTAAGGCAGATTTTAAAAGGCAGCTGCTATGTATAGGGTTTAGTGTCTGAATTGTAAAGCCAAAGTTATTGCAGCCGCTCCTTAGCAATTTATTGGTAAGGGCATATGTATAGGCTTGTATGTGTGTGAGGACATATATATATATATATATATGTATGTGTGTATGTGTGTGTAGAGCTGTCATGTAGTAGTTGCCGTTGATTTGGTGGTAAAAACTGATTTGCGGTTGTTTGGCAGCTTGAAAACAGCTTGAGTACAGCCTTGGCAACAATTGAAGAGGGTTTTTCCTCCTCTGCTGCTGGCTTTCTTATGCTCTCTCTCTCTCTCTCTCTCTCTGTCAATTTAATAATTGTCGAATATTTTCGTATGAGTAGTACGAAGTAGTCGAATGAGTGTGTGTAAGAGCATAATAATCGTATATATAACTGTAACTGTAAGAAGTTTTTACAGATTGCCAAAGCAATTTAGATTCAATGGCAATTCACACCTTACGCCCTCCCCCCTTTCCCTTCCTCTAACACCTAACCCCTCTGCTTAATAGTAGTAAGCTCTCAATGCTATAAACTTCACTAACGAGCTGTGATTTTTTGCCTTTACATCAAACAAGTAGAAGCCATAGAATGTTGCAGGCCGCTTCCAATGCGATTGACGTCAATTAAGTGCCATAAGCGTCAGTCAGTCAATCTTCAACTATGTCTGTGTGTGTGTGTGTTTGAATCAATCAGGCGTGGAGTTATGTGTGTGTTGGTGTGGTGTAGTATCGTTGCAATAGGCACGCTTTTGACACACTTTAGGGGCATGGCACCTAACAGATTGATTGCCGCCACTCAATTGGCAACACCAAAAACAGCCTTTGGCCTGATCTCGTCTCGGCTTTACACCGTTGCCCGTTGTATGTGGCATGATGTTACCTCTGCTGTACGTTGCACTAGTTGACTCGTTATACGCATCGTTGAGCCACCGAATGTTGCCAACTCTTTTCTATTTTAGCCACTTTTTTGCTGCTGTTGCTGTTGCTGTTGGAGTTGTTGCTCTTGTTGGTGTGTGGTACGTTTGCCTGACAAGCGATTAGAATAAATTGCAACATGCTGGCAATGCGACAGTAACTACAACAAGAAACATAACAACAACATCAGCAACAACAACAAGTTACAGTAACAATTGCATTGGCAGTTGGGAGTTATAGTAACAGGACATGCAGCAGCAACAGCAGCAGCAGCAGGATATGGCTTAACGCATGCATTTGACACAAGTGTTGCGGCCTGACTGAATCTCTGCTGCTGCTGCTGCTCAATAGCTGCTTCAATAGCTCAGTATATAACTGTATATATCAGTATGTTTGTATGTATATATACAGCATTGAGGCACTTGAGTGCTACATGCTGCATGTTGCATATGCCTGTAATCAATTTTTAGTGGCGTCGCAAACTTTTTCAATCCGTTTGCGATTCAATTAAAAATGGTAACGCATAAAAACTCTTAAGTGCCAGACAGTTTCTCTTTCAATATATATATATATATATATACTATACTATACATATATATATATATATATATATTCTTTATATATATATGTGCTTTATTGATGTAACTGTAAATTGCTTTGAAGTGCTTTTCATTGAGTTGATTTATGTTGCTGCCAGTCAAAGTGATGCATTGCTCCATTCAAATGCTTTGAGCTTGACTCAAGAGAGAGAGAAAAGAGTTCCATTGTCATATATAGAATATATTTTATTATATAAATCTATATATATATAAGTACAGTTACTTTATAGCATAGGGTATATAGAACAAGTTTAAGCTGAAATTAGAAGCAAAAACAAGGGAATTGTGTTGCCACAACAAGAGGCGGCAAAGTTGCAAGCAATTTTACTTAAATGAGTTTTCAGGCAGAAACCAGTTGAAGAGTTTATGCCTTGTCATCTTTTTCTATACACACACCTACACACACACTTACACATACACACAGCAACACACATGCTTGAGTATTGCAATAATTTTCCATGCAGATAAAAGACAAAAGGCGCACGTTAGATGAAGTTTTCCTTTTGTCTATGCGTGTGAGAGAGAGTGTGGGGGCATAGAGTGAAAGAGAAGAAAAGTATATTGAAATTCTATGCAAAAACTTAATCAAAAAATTGTTTAGAAATGCACAAGCTGAGCAGCAACAACAACAACAACACACACACTCGAGTGTGTTAAGAAATTGACATCAAACTTTACGAGGGAAAAATTGAAAGAAAAGGAAAAAAAAAACAATAACAAAAAAGTTACCTTGACAGCCTTTGGCTGTTGTTCTAATTTAATGCTGCTCTGCTTCTTCTTTATATTGTTTTTCTTTTATTTTATATAATTTTAATTTATCTACAAACCCGCAGCAGCAACAGCTAAAGCGGCACCTGCAACACAGCTTGCTGAGGCAGCTGAAGATGTTGCTGATGTTGCTACCATTATTCAATCTTAGCACTGCCTGTCATATGCCCCAACCACCCACCCCACTTTACCACAAGCTCATGCTACATGTTGTTGCTGTTGTTGTTGCTGTTGTTGTTGCTGTTGTTGTTGTTTGTGTTGCTGTTGCTGTTGCTGTTATCACTGTTTGTGTTTTAATAAAACGATGAAAACACAACGAACGCGTTGCCCAACTTGATGTCAAGAGTAAATCTTATTATTTTATCCTTTGTTATTGCATTTCCGTACTGCCTTTACTTCATCACTTCCCCTACGTTTTCCCCTCTCTCCCGCTACATCTACTACTCAAACTCAAACTCAATCTGATGCTCTCATCCTTATACATTTACTACATTCTCCTACTACATTGCCTTGTGCTGTTACTTCTACTTGCTCTGCTTCTTCCACCTCCTCCTCCTCCTCCTCCATCTCTTCTTCTTCATCTACTTGCTTGTTCTTCTGCTTGTTCTTGTTCTTGTTGGTTATCATAAATCTGCATACTGACTGTACTTGCCTTATGCCATAGCTTATACCATGCACTGATTCAGAGAGATTTTGATTTTGCTGTCACTTGGGCTGGTCGAACAACGTCATATGTCAACTGCATCAATATTTGCATTTTGATTGAAACTTACAAGCAACCAGACAGCCAAGACATATTCGCTCATTCGCTCACTCATTCAGTTAGTCATTCAGTCATTCACTCATTCAGTCATTCAGTCAGTCAGTTAGTCAATCATGGATTTGCATATTCTTGCATAGTTGGACTCCTGCTCATAGTTAATCCTTCATATGTTGCTTACTTTAAATGGACAAACTTTAAGACACAATTTTAACTCAATTATATATAAACCTATTGTTATTTCATATAGGATTCTATATTGTCGTGTTCTGTTGTTATCCTTGTGCTTTACGTGTCACTGGCAAATGCAGTTATGCTGTTAATTTCACTTACATTGCACATTAAATGCAGCAAATGCAACCAAAATGTAAACTCTATGCACTATCTCTCACTCTGTTCTTTCCCCTCTCCTTTCCTCTCCCCTTTCTCTTTCTATTTGCACCCTATTTTAGCCTGATTTTGCTCTTATTTAACCATAATCAAACTGCAAAGTGCAGACAGACACAGGGCTCATGAGCTCTGAAATTGGTTATTGCCATTGCAATTGTCATTACCATTGGCTATGGACAATGCCTAGGCATATTTCTATGTACCGTTAGTTGTTGCTCTCATTGCTCTCATTGCTGTCATTGTTGTTGTTATTGTTGTTATTGTCACTGTCAAATTGGGTCAAAATGCGTTAAATATCCACTGCCTAATGCCAAGCCTAAACGAGTTAACAAACGACCCATTCTCGTAACAACAGCTTTAGACAATGCTTTAGATTAAGCCATATTCTAGTCTACCACAAAATGAATGCCAACAACTTTCTATTAACAGTTTAGACAGTTTATAGCCAAAGAATATACATAGTATACATCAACCAGTTTGTATAAAGGATATGTCCTCTAAGAAAAGACTTTGCAACTGATTCAAAATTTCTTTGAGTTTCAATTTCAAATATACTTTTAGTTACCAATCGTAGAGTGCAGTTTATAGCATTTAATTTCTGCCTTGTCCTGCCTGAATTATCCTGATTTGATCCTGCACGCAGCTTCAATTAGCTGCAGGTGTGTCTGCTTGGGTCAACTCAGTCTAACCCTAGGCAATCAGCTGCTGTGTATGAAAATTAATTGCCACTTGTAAGTGGTAAGGATTTGCAGGCCTATAACCTTACACACACACCACCTCATACGCACATACACACACACACACATACACATACATACTCTGCCTATATCCTGCACGTATTCCTACTCAATCTGAACTATAGTTGCGCTTATTAAAGCTAATTAAACTGATGACTAGCTACAACTGCATATCGATATTATTGATAAAGATTTCTAAGCCAAGTTAGTATACGGAATACAACGAAAAAAAGTGTAAACTTGGCCAAGACAAATGATGCAGAGCAACACAACAGCTGCATTTAATAATAATTATAAAATTTTTCAATTATTTCCATTAACTCGATGTAGTCATTAGAGTCATACTGACTTGTGTGTCCTTGTGACTGCTGCTTGAGTTGAGTTACCCATCTCCCCATCCCCCCCTCCCCTTTCGCGGCACTGCACGCTTTGGTTGGTTTCAGTTTATCGTAATTAATTTTGCGGCTGTTGCTGCCTGCCTGCCTTGTCGTTATACAGTCTCCCACCCCCCCCCCCCCCTCCCACCGAGCTTCACCCTCTAGCACTTTTCAGCTGTATTTCATTAGAAAGATTGTTTATTAAAAAAAAAAATTAATAAAAGAAAAAAGTAAAAGTAAATGAAATAAAACAATAAGTACTACAAGCAAAGAGCAGGCTAAAATCGCTATACAAACACACACACACACACACACACACACAGAGAGATATAGTGGGTGTTAGATAGAGCCTTGACAAACGGTCTGGCAGCACTGTCAGCAGCCTGTCCTCTCACTGTTGGCAAGTTTATCTTTGCATATGCGAAGCAGAGCCTTACCTCTAAGCCTCCAGCCTGGCCAGTGCGTCAACCAGCCAAACCAGTTGAAGACAAGCAAAAGAGAGAGACAGAGAGAGAGAGAGAGAGAGAGAGAGAGAGAGAGAGAGAGAGAGAGAGAGAAGAAAGGAATGGAGTGTGGGGTAAGCAACTCGACTATCTTGAGCATAATCATAAAAAGTTATGCGCTTGCTAATTTGATTAATGGCATTTCCTTGGCCGCAATCCAAATTCGTAATGACTCTCTGGCTAGGAAATTATTATTACTTCTAATTACAACAGACAACAGACAACTTCATTAAGCGAGAGCAGTAATAGATATATATATAGTAGTAGTAGTAATATTCATAGTATTCAAAGTAGTAGTAGTAGTATTTGTGAGAGCAGCTGCAGTAACAGGAACTGCCAGGATATTAAAACAATCGCATCTGGAAATCAAGTGCCGTAAATCATAAAATCTAATTAATGTCTGACGCAGGCTATTCACAGCCGATCAAAATATTGACAAAGAAAAATAGATAAAAAAAACAAATTTAAACAAAAATTTTTAATTGTTTTTAACTGTAGAAATATTAAGGCCAAAAATCTATTGGTTTATATCTCTTAAATATGCAGAGACAAATCGGTTTAAATTGAATTTTAATAAACAGTTGCACAAAATTTTTAAACATAAATAAAAAAATGGGAAATTGTTTATTCAAGCGTTTTCAATATTTTGCCTTTTTGAAATATATATTTCCATATATATATAAATATGCAATATCTGATCTGAGCTGAAAGCATTTCATTGCACATTTTTGCCATAAAATAAATAAATAAATAAAAAATAAATAATAATAATAATAAATAGTGTTTCTATATAAAACTAAACAACATTCGATTTTATATATAAAAATGGACATTGAATTTGATTGATATATGCACAGTTATTTAAGGGCTTTTAACGGAAAATGTACTTTAGTTTATTTAATTTAAGTTTCAGTTATAGCCTTTATATATACTGCCTGATACTTAAGCAGTCTTAGCCCATATACTTATAGTAGTAGCAAAACTCTGGTCAAGATTTGCTGGACAAATATTTGCATGCCATTCACAGGATTGTGCACTGTATGTGTGTGTGTGTGTAAGTGTAACATAAGTAACCCCAAGAACATAAATACACTAATGATAGTAGATAGAGAGATAAAGTGGAGACTGTGTTGCTGCCGCATTGCTGACCAATTCGCGGCATGCAGCAAAGCTGATTATCATGGCAATGAGGCGGCAAGCGTATATTGGTCACTTTAACAGCAGCTTGCTGTAGTTATTCCACCAACATGAACATCATAATCATCAACATGATCATTAGCATTATTAACAGCATTCAACATCATTACCAGCACCCACCACATGCACTTTACAAGCAAACCCGAGACCCGCCGTTAATAACTGAAACGTGCCTCAATTGGGCCGTATGGCATTAAACATCCCGTATAGCTGCTGCTGTGTCTCTGTACGTATTTGCGTATGAATGTTGTCCGACTTCTCTGTCTGTTCTTCTCTTCCTGTGGCCAACCACCACACAGCAGTAGCACGAGCAACAGCAACAGCAGCAGCAGCAGCACCAGAAGCAACATCATTGTCCAACATTGCATGGCAAGTGACAACTTCATTTGCCAGTCTTTGCTTCCCAATACACTGCCCTAAGAAAGGCATAATAACTGTGACATATAGCAAGCAGCTTATGACAGTTATATAGAAGCTAAGCTATAACTTTCTATATAGCTTCTGATACAGGTTAAGCAATGGTTAAAAACAAACTTCTTTGCCTTAAAACAGCTGCTGCAGTTTAACTCAGTTTCTAGCCTGTTGCTCCGATTTCAACAGCATTTGCTATATATGCTGCTGGTATATTATACAGTTTTGATTACTATATAGCTCTATATGCTATAGCAATTAACTGTATTTTAGTTTTATCAATCCTTTAAGCAAGAAAGAGACCCGAAATGCAGCTTAACTCCAACCTCAAACTGATCTCTACTTCACTTATTTATTTTATTGGATTTTTTATACCCTCTTAGAGTATCTGAAATTCGTCTATATATAATCAGTTTTAACTATATTTATGTATATTTTTGTTATATATTTTTTTTGCTGTTCTTCTGTTTGCGTGCAAGTTCCTAGTCCCGAGTCTTTTAGAGCTCTCACGTTTGGCACTTAGTCACGGCAATCGCATGAGTCGCAGTGATTAAGTTTTGTTAGCCTTTTGGTTATGTGTACCAAACGCCCATACTCCTATACTCCCACATGCCACAGCCACGCCCACTAACCATTTGCATTTACTTAAATATGCTAGTGGTAGAGCAGTTAAACACACACACACACACATATACACAGATAGATTGAGGCTATTGCTAAGCCGTTTCTAAATGGTTTAAAAGCTTTATTGGCCCGCTTACTTTTTACTCACTTTTTTTCAATGGCAGCTAATTGACAGAGGTTGATTCTAAAAGTTTACACATTTATTTTAATTGCAAGTGAAAGTAGCTAGGAGAAAGCATTGACAGTACTTTTAAGGACTCATAAAGTAATCCATTCGCTGTACCGCAATGCTGCGCTTTGTGGCTGCTGCTGCTGTTGCTCCCGATGCTGATGCTGATTGATGCGATAGAGAGACCTTAACACAGTCTAATAGCCAACTCCCAAGCTAGGGAATAGAACGCGAAAACAGACACAGACATGGATAGGGATAATCATAGTGATAGGGGTAGGAATAGGGATAGAGAATACATCTACAGACAAGGATGTGGACATGGACAGGCAGGAACATTGGCAACGAAGCAAACCAAATGCAAAATTGCATAATTAATCATACGCGCATAAAAATGTCAACTCAAATGAAACGACTATCTGCTGGGGGCTTGCAACATGTTGTTGCCACCAACCAACACACACACACATGCAGAGCGCAACAGCTGCAGCTGCTCTATTGGTTATAAAACTGAAAAAACTTTTGCTTTGAGTCTGCGTTTTGGGAGTATTGTCTCTGTGCTCATCCTTGCATCCTTCGAGCTGCCGCATTGCTCCTGTGTCGAACATTTACAAACAAATCAAATTTGCATCAGAATTTCATTTATCTTATTTTGCCATAGAAATAGTATGGAATTTTGTTTCGCATCTAGTTTTTGCATTTGTGTTGTGCTAAAAGGCAGCTGGGAGCAACAACAGGCAACAATATGCAACAAGAAGATGCAACAAAAAATGCTAAAACTGACTATGAGAAGTAAAAGTAAAATTGCATTTGCCAGTCGTAAAATAAGGATATAACGAGTAAAGATTCCACAAACTATAAGCATAAAGTGCAACTCATGATCTTTAACATGCCACAGATATATAGACTATAATATCTTATACAGTACCTAAATAAGGTGTGTACTATAACATAACAGGACCTTGGCAGCACCTGCTGATATGTTGATTGCCTTTCGATACAGAAGTAGTGTTTCGCTTTGTGTGACAATTTCCTATAAAAAGAAGACTGCTAAAAGGACATCGTAGGAACTGCTTTGAAACGCAATTCAAACATTCAGAATGTTATCAAAAGTCCTTTCGAAATAGAACTCCTTAAGGAACTGCTTCTGCTTTCTATTAACAACCATTCAGAGAACACAAAAAACTGCTTTTAATTTAGACACTAGACTATTAATCAAATTATATATAGTTGCAGCAACACACAGATACACTCACACACACACACACACACACAGAGAGAGTGCACACCATTATCATTACTGATTCGATTTCTATTTACAATTTGAAAGTAGTTTTAATTGAAATCAATTTGAAGCACTGCTCCTTGCAGCAATCCTTCAACGACTGCTACCAGTACCCAAGTCTAACTATCAATTTGTCAGTGCAACCTAAGAGGTTGCATCATGTGGCAGCTATGGTAACAGTGTCTCAACATCAACTGCAACTTCAACTTGAACTTTTAGTACATTTTATTTTCAACTTGCAACATCAACATCCGTTTTGACTGGCGCGGCAAGTCGAGCTCTCATTTATTAATGTCAAATGTAATTTCTTTGCATATTTTGCTACTTCGTTGTGTTCCTCGACAATGGTTATACTATACAACACCCTCTGCCCCATACCCCTCTCCCTAGTTCCCTTTCCACTACTCTCTATGTGTATATACAAATACACATATAAAAACTATGCAAAAACATAATAAATTGAGGCAGCTCCATGGTTCTTAATGGTTTAGTCAGCATGGTTAAGGGAGAAGGGTGATGGTCTGGGGCATAGTGAGGGGGTTAGAAATGACTTTAATGAAACACTATATAGAGTATTGTATAAAGTTGGAATATACATATATATGTATATATATATATTTATTTGGGTGGTTTTTTTGTGCAACGGGCAAAACAAAGTTAATAACCGTTTTATGAGTCTATTAAAAAAGGATAATCGTTGGGTTGCTTTTGCTGCTTTCAACTATGTTTTATTTTTTCTCTCTTTCCCTCTCTCTCTCTCTCTTTCTCTCTCTTTCTCACTCTCTCTCACTGTGTGCTTTGTTTTGCCATTGGGTTTGCTTGTTTGTTGTTATTGTAAAGCGACTGAATAGCTTGCAGTGAGTTGGGGCAGAGTATCAGCCCTGTCTAGAGCTATGCGACGCGTGCGTGCGGCATTTATGTAAACGATGCCACAAAAAAAAAAAAATAGAAAAAAAAAGAAAAACTTTAGGCTTACAGTTGCAAAAACATATCATCATCAAACATGAAACAACAACTCAAAATGATAGACTACAACATATGCTGTAATTCCAGAGCTTAATAGACGCTTAGCCAAAGTCTTATGTAATGATGCTTAATGCTGCATAGATTATAACTTGGCTTTAAATGCTTTACAGGGTATAATAGCATAAAATGAGGGTAATAACAACAGCAACAACAGCAGCAAAAACAACAGCAACAAAAACAGCAACAGCAACAACAACAGCAACAATAAAAACAGGCAGCAACAGACTGGCATTTGGTCTAATCGTTTGCTAGTGCTTTATATATATGCTCGTATATTATTAACCCTCAAAAAACCTTTCTAAAAATCAAGCGGCCCTCTTTCCCCACCCCTCTCCACACCCACTAACAGCACTTTGAACCCCCTTACCAACACCTTTTTAATACCTAGCTAAGCTGACTGGTTACTTACATTCTGTATAAAATAAATAAATGGATCTCTGGCAAACAACAACAAAATAGAATATAACACACAAAGAGAGAAAGATAGAGAAGGAGAGAGGGAAAATAATACCCCCCAAAAAAGAGAAACTAAAAATTGTTTTTTTATTTGCTGTTGCCTTTTAATGATTATCCCCTGTGTAAATCAAACTGCTTGTGAAAAAAAAGGTTCGTTGTACCAAAAATTATGTAGATTAAGTTGAGTGGCCTATAACATATACACACACATACATATACACATATATACATATATATTAAGGGCAAAGAGAGAAAAAAAAGGACTCGAGGTCGAAAATAGTCTATAAATATTATTTATGGTGATATGTGCCCCAACCAACTTTCAAAATGATAAATTATAAAATGCCACAAAATTTTCTGCAACACTTTTCCATGTTTCCACTACCTTCACCCATCCCCTCGCATTGCTACATAGATCCCTTTGAGGCAGGTAAATGTTGCGGTCTAAGCTTTTAAAGTTAATTCTCTGCTTTTTTTTTCTTCTTCTCTCCCCCCCCCCCCCATTCTCTCTCTATTTTGACTCTATCTATCGATGTGTATGGCTTTGTATGTGTGTGTGTGTTTGTATATTTTGTATGTGTTAGCAATCAATAATTAGAAAATGGAAGTTTCCGACCTCAGCATGCGCGCTGCTTGCAACATTTTCGCGGGTTATTTAATTAAATTATGCGGCTGGCATCATAAATCAACGGCCAAATTGCATAAGCGCTACCAAAAGTTGGCTAACTGCAACCAATTATAAGCGTTTTAAATGCACATGTGGTTACTCATCTTCCTCTTGCTTTTATGTTGCATATCTGTATGTGTGTGTGGCAATGTTATAGCTGCTTGTTGCTTGTGGCAAGTGCCAAACTTCCGCCTATAACCAACTAAGGGAAACATCTTAAAGCTAACAGTTTCGCATTCAACTTCCCCTTTTTCCGTTGCATAAATAATAGCAGCAACAACAACAATAACAATAGTCCTGGCTACATTGCTACTATGTCCTTATACATGCGCTCTTCCTATTTGAACACCAAACATGTTGCCAAACGCCAGCGGCGTCCACTGGCAAGCGGCAATGAAACCAACAACACGCATACGCCGCGTACGCCCCAAAAACTTTGCAACAGCTGCCACTAAATATTATATATATATATATACATATATAATACTATCTTTACACCCATAGATACTGTGCACACACACACACACACACACACACACACACACACATACACATACTTGTTTTGGCGCTTACTCTGACTTGGCTAAGATGAACATTTAAATTTACCGACTGGGCATTTTGCGGACAAACAGACATAGTCCACTTCCGCTGTGAAGGACAGCAGTGCAAAAGGAACCACAGCAGCAACAACAACAACAACAACAACAATAACAACAACAAAAGCTCAGGCTATAGTCAAAGCTCTATATGTATGCATAAGTACTTGCTACACGAGGCAGGACCTAAAAGTTTTATTACTATACTTAAGCATTTAGATAAACTTTAAAATTATCCCAGACTCCTAAAGCTACATATCCTGACATTATAGAACTATATTTTAATGCTTATCTAACTAAAAGTATATAATATATATCCTAAACAGAGCAAGTAAATGTACTTGCTTATTAATGAATAAGTTAAACTATTGAGCAGCCCTCGCAATTGTTGTTGCCTGTCTGGTTGGTGTGTGTGTGTGTTGGTGTGTGTGTATTCACAGCGTATGGTGATATGAAAAATATTACTTCCGCCATTTTGTTGGAGAATTTATGCCTTGATATAAGAAGGATTCACAGCAGCCACAGCCACAGACACTATACACGCACACCCACATATTACCACATACGCACACACACACACACACACTCACACTCACATACATATATATATATATACGTATACAGAGAGGCAAACCAGAGACAGACACCTCGGTTGGGCTCGTTGGGCACTTGATTCCCGTAAAACGAGTGCCGCAGGCAGCAAGTCTGCTTTCATTAACAGCCAAGGAAACGAGAGTTTAAGGCTTTGACAGCATGGCTTTAACGTGTAAAAGAAGAAGAAGTGGAAGAAGAGGAAGAAGAAGATGAAGCAGGCAATAACAGCAGAATTCATTTTGGATACGCTGGCTATATAAGGATTTGCATGGATTTCAAAATTGAATTCAATTCAAAGCACATAATTAAGAGTTGTTCAACATTTTGTGCACTAACCACAACACAAACACACACATAGACACACACATACACGTACATACATACAGGTAGAGAGTGAACATTGAGTGGAGAGCAACAAGAACAACAACTTGTTAGTACTGCAATGCCATGCCTCAAATTGTGGCTAGACAGCATAAATCTGGCCAATTTCAACAATGGCAACAGCTGCATTAAGTCCTTTGCTACTGCAGTTGCAGTTTTTGGCAGCTTTGGGCAATGTTTACTTTTTTATCTGCAATAACAAAACTGAAAGAGTTTATACTCAAATCTATAATAACACAAGAAAGCCACACAACCAGCAAAATAAGGACACTCCTAAGGATATCCGTTTAGCAAGAAACAGATAAAACATTTTTAACTGCTGCAGCACGTTTTTAACCAGATCTGTTGTCGGTTAGCAGAACTTTACGTTCATACAATCTTGTTAACAAAATGTACAAATGTTTGCAGCAATTGTTGCAACACCTTAACGACAAGTTGTCAGGGCAACAATAAACTTTATATGCAACTGCCAATCTCAGCCAGCTGTCATATTTCATGCTATAGAATGCAATAAAACTGTCAAGGATTTAACATTTGGATGAAATATATTTGATACTTTTCCGACAGTTTAACCTTTGAACTTTAATGTAAACTGAGCTAAATATATTAACTTTCCATTATTAACTAATTAATTTGCAAATTTGTAATTAAATAGTTTAACTTTTGTTTGATAGAAAATCTCATCTAACTGAAGCTTTCTGTGTTTGCAATTTGCAGATCAGATTTTATCTATATATATAGTTTACACATCAATCATCATCATTAAAATGCAAGCATGTAATTTTAATTATATACACTAATTCCTGTTATATACATTACAGTAATGCTAAACCCAATTGCAATTAGTTGCAACAAATTAAAATGCAACTTTAAAATATAAAAGTTACCAAAAAATATATAAATTACAATTTAAATTCAATCAATGTTTGTGATTATCTATATGGATTTTGATGAAACATACAAACATATGTGTGGTTGTATGTGTGTGTGTGTGTGTTTTATTTTGAATTTCTGTGGCACAATCTGTGGTTAACATTTGTTGCAACATGTCTGTTAGCTGCCATTCAATATCATATTCAATACATTCCAGCTGCCAATTAGATATTCACTTTTTCATTTATGGTTTATGTCAAAAAAGCAACATGAAATATGAAAAGTGAAAAGTGAACAAGTGTAGAAAACTTTAATACTGGGTGATATGTAAATATTAAAAAATTGAAAAAATGAAAAAACTGCTAAAGTGCCAATGGAAAAAACGCTTAAAATTGCACGCATAAAATGCTAATTGACATGTAAACGCATCGCTTACTATCGCTACTGATATCTGTCTGTCGTTTACACTACACACACATATATAAATATATATATATATATAATATATATATTTATATATTTATGTATATATATTACATATGTATATGTAATAATGCAAGAGCAATAACAAATAACACTTGAAAATTGCACAAAATTTCAAAATTTCAATATTCAATTGTCGTGCAAATTGATTTCAAATGTCACATAAACGTCAAACTTGCACTTGATGGATACATTTTTTCAGTCATCCTTGGTCCTTGATATTTCCTCATCTAAGCACCTCGTTTGGCTGCAGCTGCCATTGTTTCTATGTTGATAATAATAGCAAAAGTGACACCACAATGCGCTTACCATTCCATTACAAACACACACACACACACACATAAACATATATATATATATAACCAATATCATATCGATTGGCAACACGCACATAAAAACACTAACGTTTGTCCCCTCGTGACTTTTGGCCATGGTTAGATAGATGATTCGTCAGCGTTCAAGCCAGCCATGAATTTAGGTGAACACCAATCAATAATCACATTCGCTTTGGGTATACCCTCCCACCCCCCCCCCCCCCCCCCACACACACACACACACACATCCTTCATCCTTCAACATCTATACGGCTATACATCGCTTCACACTCTCTGAAGCGGTGGACCATGTGGCCCCAGTGACCGCCATGCCCAACATGAAAAATGACCGATGGCAGTCGACACAAAACAACAAAAAAGAATAAAAGCAAAACAGAAAAAAAAACACCAGCATCCCTTGGAGTCACTAGTAAAGCTACCTACAGGTAAACTAGTATAGCCATAGGTGTAGTAGTAGTAATGTAACTGTTGTTGCAGTCATTGGCTTGGCTCACTTTGATTTACTTGCTAGTGCCCGGGTTAGACATTTTGACACAAATCACAGCTGACCGGCCAGCTAGGCAGGCACTTTAAATACCAGCCTATTGGCATGTATGTATGTATATACATTCATATGTGTATTAGCCTTAGTGTGTATGTGTGTGTGTGTGTGTGCATGATTCCATACAAAGTTACAATCTCAATGGGTCAAATGGTCTACACTGTACAACCACAACTGGGAAATCAAATGCAATTGTTGTGCACATAAATTTAAAACTAAATGTTGCAGCAAAAGCAAGAAAATTTCAAAGAAAAAAAAACACTTACCGAAAATTTGCAAATGCAGTGTGCGTTATTTTAATGTGAACTACACACATTTACACTTATTACACTTATAACACTTTAATTAAAATACTTTAATAGTATTTTACCTTCACTTTATTGTACATTCACCTATTGCACTTTAAAAAAACAAAAAAAAAAAAAAGAAATACACAATTTACAATAATTTATTAATTTTATTTGATTTACACAACGAACGTTCACTTTTTCGCGGTTTGCCTCTTCCCGTTCCGTTTTCGATTTAGCACTGTTAAGTTAACAGCGATCGAGGATAACGATATAACTATCGTATGAGTTTTCTGTTAACTTACATAATCGATAATTACATAACGCTGTAAAAATATTTTAGTGCTGTTAACTTCGAAAGGCTGGTATGAACTATGTAAAACATTTATATAGTTTGCAGCCTAATTGGAGACGATCTCGGATTGGGCAACTATTAGACATTTGATATAAGAATTACATAAGTTAAATGTTGCCGTAATATATATAGTTAAAATTGGTATTTCTAGAGTAGAATTTGATATTAAATTTCTGTTTACATAAAACACTCTGAAGATTTTTATCCGCTTGAACTGTTAAAGAAAATAAAATAGCATTAAAAATGAAATAAAAAAACAATAAAGAAGAAAGAAAATAAGTATTTTGGTAGAATCGACTTATCTCAGCGTGAGTGCACTAGCAAACAATAATATTGAATAAAATGTTTATATTTTTAGAAAATTTAATGTGAAACCTATTACCCAAGGCTGTTAGCTACTGGCTGTTAGTTGCAAACGTGAGCTGTCTAGTGTTTGCACAATGTTTCGACTAAGTGAAAAGCTGCTTAATTCATGTACCGTTTACCTGCCGGGAATACAAACAAGTGTTGGGTGGGAAATGAATGAATGTGCCTCATAGATCCTGGCCATGCGTGTGTGAACAAATCATAAAAAATTACCACAAAAATGAAGCCAGGAAAATTATGAAAGTTATGAAATACAAAAGCTTAAGTTGAGCGGCAGCACGTGCACATCGTCATTTCGCCTGTGGCTGGGGAGATTTTTGTTTTTTCTTTTGTTTTTCTACTTTCCAAAAGGACTCAACGGCAATTGGCTTTCATTAGCCGTACTGGAAGCTGACAGGATTTGTCAGACATTTGTCAAATTCGAGCATATCACAGGACTCGCCGTCTCTTGGCTGTCAACTACCAGCGAGCCGGGCCTATGGTTTTTGTTTGTGTTTTGACTTGCAGTCGAATTGCGCACAAAATTTCACGATAAATCAGTAAACCAACAGCCAAATTTTGTATCACATACAACAACAATGCCCACCACAAGACACATACACACACGCACACATACACACGCATATACAGGTAACACTGTGGAGACAATATACGATATACATGTCGATGGCCTCAGCCATGAACTGCATGAGTATCATTGCTCCAACACCAGCGCACAAAGGGAATATTGAACTGAAATGTTTGTTGAGTTTTGGCTTGGCTGTCGCGGCGACAACTTCATCACTCAATGGCGACGCCGCTGTTAGTAGCCACATTCAGTGCTGACAGTTACAAATTATGATTGATTGGAAACAAGCTGCCTGTCGCCAATATACACCCGACCCTCCTCCACCCCCACCCCCTGTTGCTGATGTGGTTTTAATCATTGAATTTCGAAATGCAAGCGCCATAAATACGCATTAGCTGTACTCGAAACTACTGAGAAGACAAGTGCATAAATTCATATAAAATCCCAGATAAATTTATGGCAAACGTTTCCCTCAATTGAAGGCACTTCATAAATATTGTGTATATATTTTGCATTGTCTGGCAACGCTTCACTACAGCTACAGCAAAGAAGAAGGCTATTAAAATTTAATGCTGGACCACGCGCATTATTGAATACCATCAGAAGCAGAAGCAGTAGCAGCAGTAGCCGTAGTAGCAACGCAAGTAACACTAACAAAAGCAGCTTGCAAAGCAACAGCAACATTAGTAGTAAAAGCAAAAGCAACAGTAGCACCAACACCAGAGGCAACCAATCATAAATCATTTGGTCAATTTTAATGCAGAACAAGACAGGGCACAACGTTGATGCTGCTGAGCTACCAAAAAGAAAAAAAGAGCCAAATTCTAGCACCCAAAAGACAACCAGACGACGTTGGCTTGGACCCATTACACGCTCACTTGCCTAGATAATTGCTGTCTGTGTATGGTGTACATATAAATATGTATGTGAAAGTATGGTGTGTGTGTGTGTGTTTATGAGTGTACGGGTATGCTTTAGCACAGTAGAAGTGGTAGCACGTGGGCGGACATTGTTGGCGCGTGTCGGTGATTCGCCCTAGGGGTATAATAGTCCGATTGTTCAGCTTGCACAGCACAAATCCCAGCAATATTCTTTGGGTAATTATTAAATTTTCTCTTAAGCTTTTCAAAAAGCTGAAAATATTTAATTTTCATTGCTTCCTACATAATGGTTATTGGGTTGGTTAAAGAACTGTTTTACTTTTAACTGCGTTTACGTGTCCTTAATGTTTGCTAAGTTTTTATTCCCAGAAACTTTTTTGTGGCCATAATGCAAATGGGTTGCTTATGATTGGAATAGGGAATTCTTTGAATTATAGAAAGCTTTAAATAAATAAGAAATTGTAATACAATATGAAAGTAATAAACATAACATATTTCTATACTTAACTTTAGTAATAACAATTTCTTCAATTTATATAAGTTATAAGTCAGGTTAAGTAGCTCTGTGTCAACTATAGCGTATCCTATGAGTCGTATACTTAACTATTCTTTGCTCTAACTTGTTGTTAATAAATCATAAATTGCCCTAGCGTCATTGAGCGTGCTCTGGTTTTGCCTTGTGCCGGCTGATTACAAAAGTTAAATGAACTTTAAGTTTTTAAAGTAGCTTAGTGTAACAATCTTGTTGCTGTTGTTGTTGTGGTTGTTGTTTGGCATAGAAATTTTGCTTTGGCTTTGCATATTGATGTGGAATTAGGTGCAAAAAAGTTTTGCATTATTCCCTTGCCATTGTGTCAAAGAGGCAACAAGTTAGTAGTCTATAGTAATCGTCATCTACAACTATCAAATTTGTGACAGTCATAAATTGCCTAACGCTGCGTATACGCATTATGTGTGTATCTATGTGTGTGTGTCTTTGGTTGTGTGCGTGGCAGGCTGCAAAAAAGATTTTGCTTTGGCCTTTTGTCATTGAAATTCAGACTGCGTCCTGCCGTTGGCTAGAGCAAAGTCATAGAGGAAGAGTGCAGAATAAACTGAGACTGTGACAAAGAATCGGATTTTTATGTTGGTCATAAAGTTGCCTCCTGCATTTGGATTTGCTACTATTGCTACTGCTACTGTTGCTGGTACTGATGCTGCTGCTGCTGCTGCTGCTGCTGCTGTTGCTGCTGCTGCTGCTGGTGATGGTTATGGTGTTGGCTTCTATTGGTATTATCTTTTGTTTTATTTTATTATACTCTTTATCCCTGTCTGGCGTTTTTGTCCTTGTTGTTGCACTAAATCAAAGCGTCGTTTATTTTGCGGCATGCAAAGCGCTTGGACAACTTTATTGGCATTGATTGTTATGGCCTCATTTTGGTTTTGCATAACAATTAGTCGCTTCCAATTTGATTAGCTTTTCGCGCATTAAATTATGCAACCGATATTTTTTTTGTGCCTCCGCCCAAATTAAAGTGAAATTGAAAACCACCAAACGCGAAAACAAATATCCTCAAACGAGCTACAGAAAATGACCACATAAAAATCACACCGAAGCTGTGAGACTCTTAAAATGAAACTTTATGTCTATAGATGGAATAGGGATATGCCATTAATGGTATCTGAAGTTTATGTATATCTTCTATAAAATGTTGCATAAATATTGAATGAATATTTATATATATTTGAGCTTTAAACTCAAGTCAACTTTAAGTCTGTGCCAAACTGCATAGCAGCGTCGTTAGATATTAGTTTTAAGATAGAGTATGAGAGAAATATATATACAAAATATCATATAAACGACAGAAAAAGCGGCGCAATGAACCGCGACTGCTGAAAGCTGCAAAATGCACAACTCGTTGTGAGGATGAGCAGATGATGAAGAAGGCGGAGAATGTGGAGAAGGTGGAGAGAAGCAACACAAAGAAAATTGCAATAACAATTTGGCACAGAACAAAACTTGCACGAAAAACATTCGAATTTGTGAAACATTTTTTGTGTTCATTGCACGGCATTTGCATAGAAAAATTCAAATTAAACGAAAATGTGCAAAATACTGTGAATGCTTTTCCAGCAATATATATATATATATATTTTTATTTTATTTTCTCTTTTACTTAAAATGCAACAAATGAAAGTCAAAAAAAATAAAATAAAAGATAAAAAAAAAACGACACAAAGTATTTGCGAACTGTTTCAAATGAGCAGAGCAATTGACAAAAGATAACAAAGGCAATCGGATAGAAGAGAAACGGAATGGCAATAGGATCACAAAATGCCCTATGCTGGATGCAAACGTAACGTAGCGAGAAAGAGAGAGAGAGAGAGAGAGAGAGAGAGTGGACTGGTCAATATACAAAGCTGTAAGAGTGAGTGCCCTTTAAAGGGCGAGCGAGCGAAAGAGAGAGGTGTTCATCTAATGACAAAGTAAATTGTTTGCATTTACTCTCTCATCGGCACACAACAATGAAGAGTAGAAAACTGGATAACTTGACAAATGGATAAATGGATAGATGGTCATTTGTCTACATTGAAGTTTAAAGTTTGCAATTGAATAAATAATCAAATAACTTACCTTCCAGTGTCAACCACATGTGTACATTGAATTGTGCTGTTCCATGAGATATAGTTAAGTTGGCAACTCTTGAGTCTGTTTGTTGTTGTTAAAGTTGTTATTTGCCGCTGTTGCTACTTAATTAAGAGAGCACAATGATGACAATGTACTTAATTGCTACTCCTCTTGAGCCGCTTAACTTCTCAGTGAGTGTTCGCCAGGCCATGACTTATTTTATTTGCATAGACGGCACCTTGGCAGTTCAGTCGTTCGGAAGGATTCACAGTGCAAGTGTCCAGTAACAGCAACAACAAAGAGTAACTGTCAGCAACGTCAGCTACTGATTGCAGCTTTATTCCAACTGAAGTGTCCTAGTAGTTGGCACTTATGTTTACTTCCAATCCCCTTCCACTGAAAGTATAACCTACAAAAGAAAAGTTTAAAGCAACAATAAAACTGTAAGTTACGAACTATAAATACCCTTTAAAAGATGCCATGCCAAACTGAAAAGTATTTTCTATTTTGTATTCCGTAATCTTCAAGCCGCAATTCAATAAAAAACTTTCCACTAAAAGTTAAGTTGACAAATTGTTTTGGTCACTGTTGTTGTATTGAATTGAAAGCAGCAAAATAGTAAATCCCTATTTGTCATTCATCTTGTTGAACAATTTAAACTTAAAAGTTTTGCTTATTTATTTATATAAAGTGTATAATTTTTCACTATTAATGTCAACAACATTCTTAATGCCTTCCAATTGCATTAATCTTCCAGTAAGATCTTCCTCTTCTTACATAACAATGTTAAATTTAACCGCGATAAAAATATTCTAATTGGAGCAAATATCGATACTTCACTTGTGTACGGGCTGCCGGTAATTAAGCACGGATTTGCATAAAGTAATTGAAAAAGTGTTAAATTTTTTTTTTTAATTGCAATAAAAAGTGTTTGTGTGGTGTTAAAAATATGTGAAACACGTGCGCGATTGATTAGTTTACGCAAGAAACTAATTACTTAAAGCAGAGCAATAATAAAAGCAAAATTAAAGCAAAATCCAAGTGCGTTTATATGTATTTCGCTTCAAATCGTAAATCGAAATATCTGTGCGTTTGATTGTGTTTGTGCGTTTCGGTAATGTGTCAAATGAAGTGCGCGTATTACTGTGTAGACAACTTAAATGAAGTACAATGGTAAGTCTGCACATGCTATGTATAAAAATTAATTGATTTAAATAATTGAATATTATATTTATTATAATTGTTAACTATAAATTCACATTACAAACATTATGATACAGTGTTTATGCCCTTTTTGGTTGATGACAAAAAATGAACTGTTTTTTTCAATTGTTTCATTCGTTTGCCTTTTGTTTCCCACTGCACGTTTGTCGCATTCTGCTTGCCTACTTCTCCCACTATTTTTTCGTCACATGCAGCAATTGCCTTTGATGGCCGGCTTGTCTTTCGTGTTGTCTGTCTCTCTGTCTCTCATTTTCATCTTCCTTTTTGTATTCTTTTTTTTACATTATAACACTGCATTCATTGGAGTCGCTATTTTTGCATTGCCCGAATGTATATTTTACTGCCCGCTGCCGATGTTTTAACTATGGCTGTTGCTGTCACTGCCGCTGCTGCTGCTGCTGCTGCTGCTGCTCTGCACTGTTTACGGTTCGTAGCACTAGCTGTCAACAGTTTTTTTCATAAATCTTCTACTGTGGACATCATCATCATCTCTTGGGCCTGCACTTGTCTCAAGACACAGTTATCTTAAGTGCTCTGAGTGTTGAACTGTCACTCGTACTATAGTTTCTACTGTCTATTTTTCTTGCTCTTTCTTCTCTGTTTGTTTTAGTTGCAATTTCGTTGGGTTTCTTTGTTTGCTTGGCGTTCACTCAACTTGTTTTGACATGTTCAAAGATAAATAAATTCCCAAAATGCACGAAAATTGAATTGCAATATTTTTGTTGTTGTTTGTGTTTGTAGTTTTATCTTTCTTGTTGCGTTTCTTTGATATTTTACTGCAAATATCTTAAACGAAATTAACTTTCCTTTTGGCAACATTTGTATTATATGTAAAAGAGCGCATTTATATGTTAATTTTAACTTTCACCTTTCGCCCGGATCTATTCAGAAAATAATAATAATAAAGAAACATATCAAATCAAATTGGTCAAGGCCCTGTGACAGGTCAGCGTGTCAAAAGTCTCTTGAGATTAACTTCAAGCATTTGCTTGTTGCCCGTTTATAACAATCAAATTTTATGTCTAAAACATTAACGTCTGTGTATTCACAACAAATTGTGTTTGGCCTATTGTGTTCTAACATAAGTGCCGTTGCTTGGGCCATTTGTGAAACCAGTTTTTGCCATATTTGACAGATATACAACACATTCTTAGAACATTTCGATTTGAATGGGCAATGCAAATTAGATATTTGTCTCGGATCACCAATTTCGGAGTCTGACCCAAATTATGAGGTGATAAAATTGAGTGAATGTTCAAAAATCGGCTTAGTCGTTGATGGACGGAACGCCCAAATTATGCTGACACCATGTGGCTGCTAAAATCAATTCAGTTGTTTTTGGTCATCTTTGTGGCAAGCGTACCACAAAAAATATGGTCAAGTGAAAGTCCACAAGCCAATTTTCCAGCACAGCCATTGTCCACAGCAAATGCAGCACGTAAACATTGGAGACGGGCACCCGCACATGGTGCATTCAATATAGATGTTTATGCCTATAACAAGCCTGTGGTGAATCTAATTGGAGTGCAATCAGCCACATCAAGTCAACCAATGCCTATGGGTCTGCTGCTGGAGCAGCTCTCCCACAGCAGCCGCATGGCGATGGGTATGCAAAAAATGCATTACAGGAATCTCGACAGTGAACCCACCGATAATTACATGGCACGTAATCGTGGTGTTAATTCAACCACAGACGAAATATTTGCATTGCCTGAGGTAGAACAATCACCTGATGATCTTGGAGTAACCACTCCGACCACAGCTGCTGCATCCACAACGACCACAACAACAACAACAATTAAACCAGCATTGGATGCAGCTGCTCTTTCAGTTATAAACAAGCAATTAGCGAAGCTGCAAATGAATATAATATTGGAAAAGGCTCATGCTAAGTTAAACCATTATTCGAATGAATACCAAGTACAAAATAAGGGGAAAAAGAAGATTGTGCAGCTGAATACTCTGGCCCAAGTTGCTCCATCCAATGAGACAAAGGGCAGCCAGAATAATAAAGCGGACAATGAAGAAGTTGTTACCCAGGAAACGCAACCATTGAATGTGAAACTGCCATTACCTGCACTGCCGGAAGGCATACAGGATAGTGAGGAAACATTGGAGTCATCGCAGGAAGAAATGAAAGAGTTTACTACGCCAAAACAGGTGAAAACTATTGAAAATGAGATGCCACCAAGAACTAAAAAGTATCCAACTACGTTGGAAAAGCCACCCAAACCCAACCCAGAACAATTAGCCCTGCCCTCTGCAGCAATTAGCGCTTTGAAAAATGAGTTACTGGCAGAGCAACCAGTGAAGCAAATGGAACAACACCAGCTGTCAGCCATCAAGCAGTCAGCTGATGAGTCGAATAAGAAGAAAAATGTCACAGAGCAGCAACCAAGTGATGTGACTGATGACAGCAAAAATGGAGTAAACGATGCCAACAATATGGCAACAATCGAAATGGAATCACTACCACCACCAGCAGCAGTAGCAGAAATAGCAGCAATTGCACCTTCTACAACAATTGCATATGGCAAGGAAAAAGGACATGAGCAGGAAAAGCAACAACAGTTGTTGAAAGAGCAGCAGACGACGACTGTTGCCAATGCAATGCAGAACAAGCAGCAACAGCAGCATTATCATCAGGAGCAGATGCTTCTGGATCAGAAGCATGATGTTGATGATGCTAAAAGAAACGACAGCCAGAATGACAATGATGGCCAAGCAAATGGCATGAAAGTTGTGCCTCAACCAGAGTCAATGCCACATCCAATACCAGTGCCAGCACCAGTGACAGTGGCAACTGATAAGCCTGTTCGCTTGAACAACAACAAGCTGAAGTCGAGACGAAAGACAACACACATAATAACAAAGAAACAGAATGTTACTGATACAAAGCTGACAATAGCAACAACAACTCCAAGTAGCAGCAACATTAAGAGTGGTCACAGCAATAATAGTAGTAGTAGTAGTAGTAGTGTTAGTAGTAATAGTAGTAGTATTAGTGGTAGCAGAGGTCCAACTAAGTTGAGTGGACAACAGTATGTAAGTAGGAACAAGCTGATGATGGGTGGAACAGCAAATGTCAAGGCGCCAACGAAGCAATCACCGGAAATTATCCCACACGGAACAAGCAGGCCAATGCAAAAGGGCAGCAAGGATCGAGTCAAGGATAATAAAAGCAAAGGCAATGGCAATGCCAATAGCAATGCCAATAGCAAAGGCAATGCTAAAGGCAAAAAGAAGGGTGCACAACATCATCGTCCCAGTGCTGAAAGTGAACAGGAAATCGAAACTACGACAAATTGGTGGCATATACTACCATATGCGGAAATTAGAAAATTTTTGAATACGATTTATGATAGTATCGCCAGCGATAACGATGAACGTGCCCAACGGATATGACTGTGGGCCACTGCAATCAACTAAGGATGGTAAGGATAATTGAGGATGAAGTATGGGATATCATAGTATATATATATATATATATATATATATTTTGGGGGTATGAGTTATAGGTTCTCTTTATAGGTTACTTTTTAGCAACAGTTATTCTTGTTGTTATTATTGCTGTCCAAGCGAGCGTTGAATTGAATTTCCGTTCAAATGGACCTACAAATAAGTTTGTTTCAGTTCTCTGTATATTTTTCTTTTTTATTTTTTTTTTGGCTAAAAAGTAAACTCCTCGGATACGAGTTGAGTACATGTTTTATAGTCCAACACTTGGCAATAAAAATAAAAGTATAAAAAAATTCTGATAATCGTAAAACTAGTGAAACTTCTAAAGGAAAGTAAAGCAATTTCAGCATTTTGTATACATTTTTTGCTCTTGATGAATACAAATCCAAATGAATGTAACAATTTGTTGCGGACTAAAATGAAGAGTAAAAGTGAGACAGAGAGAGAGAGAGAGTGGGAGAGTAAGAGTAAGTTGGAAATGGGTTAAAAGGTTGTTTGTATCGATGAATCATTGCGAATTTCACTTATACTTTCTTTTACTCTTCTGTCATTTTAACTTCTGCTTAACCCTTTCACCTTGGCTCTTTAAGCTGCTTAACTATAATTAATCTATTGTTTATATATTTATGTCTTATATGTATATATTGTGTAACAATGAATTGCCCCTCTCCATAGGCAGACCTCATTCCACCAATACCTCTCCCAATGTGAGTTCCATTTATTCATAAAGAGCTTTTTTTTTAATCTTCGCTGCTGACAGCCGTTGTTGATTTAATTAAACCCACACGATGTCAATTTAAAAAGTAATTTATTTAAATATTTATAGAGAAACAAATCACAGAATAAGCTAACAGATTTGACAGCTTGGTTCACGCTTTATTAATAAGAATCTTTATGGATGGTGTGTGGCTAAATGTTCACCCTGCTGTGACCGGTCACAGGTTAAAGTTGATAAAAAGTAGTCAAACGACTTCTAGATAAACTGGTAACGCTTTAGCTTTTTGGTGGTTTAGACATTAATGCGTTAATAGCCTTGTTTATTATGTGATCAATGTATATAAGTCAATATTAAAGCAAACCAATTATCAAGAGGTGTTGAGGTTTGTTGTTGTCTCTCTTTTTTTGCTTCTACCTTTTATACATTCGCTTCTTATTTATTTTTATATATTATTTTGATTTATTAGTTTTAAGCAGCAAGCGGAAACTTTTTGAACTTGGCTCTTTGGCTCTTGTTTTATTTATATTTATATAAGCATTTTTATTGTAGGCGCCATAACCTGTATTGTCCAAATAGCTTTCTTTTCTTACCAACTGCGTGATCTGATCTGATCTTTCGCTTTGACTTTGCCTTCAGCTTTGGCTTTGGCTTTAACTCTACTTGCCCATAAATATATAATTTGTGTGAATTGTTAATTGTTGGTAAGCCAAAGATTAGCGGCATTATTGGACGAGCTGTTGTTGTTGTTGTAGTTGTTGTGCTTGGTGTTGCAACTTCCTGGTGCAGCTTCTCTGTTGAATTAGGTAGTTGCACGCTAAATGTATGTCCCTCGTATAGATGCAGCTGCCAATCACACAATTGCGGTATAAGATTACAGCGTGCTGTTGCATTACCAGCTATTAGTGCCACTTGATTGTGATTTAATTGTGGTATTTGCTTTAGTGTCTCAGCATAGGGTGACGCTGCGTTACTCCACATTGCCGCAGAGATTAAGACCACCAGCATAGATATGTGCTGGGTACACATTTCATTAGCTTTTCGACTACTTCAGTTAAGTACCAGTTGCTCTTACGTCTCGTTTACGACTGCCAAATGATATTCAGTGAACTCAAGTCAAACCCGTTTTCGGTGTCATTTGTATAAGCCCTTTTTGGCTTCATATTAGCCAATTTTTGTTATGTTTTTATACAACAAAGCAAATATCTGATGTTTGTTTTGAATTCCATAAACTTATTTCTTTGTTTCGTCTAACAAAATTCTTCTTTATTTGTAGATATAAAAATAGATATATAGATTCTACTAACTGTAAATACTTTTATAATAATTTACTATTCGATTCTCTTTCTTTATATAATTTTATTACTTTATACACTCAGTTTTATATCATTTTTGTTGTTCGATTTACTATATCTAACCCCTTAACCCCTGGATTTACTATATCTAACCCCTTAATGGTCGCCTTCTGTTGCCTTGTGGTGGCTGGTTAAAGTTTTTATTACCCTGTCCTCTTATGTGTTGTTTATAGGGTCGACGGGTGGGTTTATATGATCGTTTTGGTGTGGGTTTAGGTGTGGGTTTTGGTGTAGGTTTTGGTGTAGATTTAGGTGCGTTATCCATTGATATTAAAATCAAAGGATTACCATTTGCATCAGCTACTTCAATAAACTCTGCCTCCTCTGGTTGCATGCAGAGCTTTGGATAGGTATAACACAAACCTTTAACTGATTTTGGTGGCGTCTTGATATGCAATTGCTGCTCTGGTTTAAACGAGTCATCTATGTAATATTCTGGGTAATCAAATGACTCCAATATAGCTGGTATTCCTGTTGATTCATTGCCAGGCGCTGCTGTTACTGTTGTTGGAGGAATTGTTGGTGGAATCGTAGTTTCTGGTGGTGTTGTGGTAGGTGCAACTGTTAGAGGAGTTCGTCTTGTGGTTGTTGTTGTTGTTGTCGATGTAGAAGTTGTTGACGTTGATGTGGTTGGTCTTCGGGAAGGTCTTGGTCGAAACGGTGGATGATTGTAGTAGTAGTTCTCCCAATAGTTATTATAGAAGTTATCATAGTATTCGGAATCAAATTCATTATCTTGCACCTTTTTCTTCTTGTTGGGACCATGAAATGCATCCGATATGCGTGAATACCAATCGGATAGATCCCAGACTGGTATATTCAATCTTGTCTGACTATTGCCTCCATACGACTGTGCCCAGGCTGGTACAGCTAAAAGTAGATAAAGACTTGTCTGTAGTATAAACATTTGATATATCCGTTTGAATATATAGCCAAAGACTTAACTAACTTTTGCTAAATTCAAGTGCTTTTATATAGACAACGTCTAAGCAACTCATTCTCAATGATTGATTGTCATATTGTCATTATCAATACATCAAAAATATGAATCTGTCTGCGTTGACAAAAAACTTGGAACAATACTAGACAATTATCACTTCTTAATTCAACTTTGAAAGCGACTACCGCTGTGTTTTAAAGTTTTCCCAACGGTTTATTGAAAACTACAGAAATTCATTCAGAAAACTTTATATAGAAGTATTTTTATATAATATTGGGCTGTTTTAGGTGTTAATTAGGTCTGTTATAGACAGTGGAATATAGGCAAAGAGCTCCCTTTTATAGCTCAGAGATTCTGTACAGAAAATAATACCAAAAAGTATTTCAGATACTTTCAGAGTAATGAAACAATTTCGACTATAATTTTCATATTATATTAATATATATTTTATATACATATATATATATATATATATATATATATATATATGTATAAAATTAATTAAATTTCATTTGATTACATCAATTGGGTGATGGATGAAACATTGTCTTAGTGTGCCACTGCAGACAATGGATACAGGGGATGATGTCTTAAGGAACAATTTCTTCTTGGGCTTCTGTTTTGTTCTAGGTCTTTTCACTTGACCCTCCGATTGGCTGTTTGAACCAGCTTTCCTTCTAGTAAAAGGCAATGGAGTTGTGGGTGGCACTTTTAGTCGAAAGGTAGGCTCTGTGGAAATGGTGGGTATTGGGGTCTCCGGTTCCGTTGGCTTAGGTGTATTCGGTTTTGGTGTATTCCCTGGCGGTGGCCTATTGATGACTATAGGTGGTATCGTTGGTATATATGGTATGTGAGGTCCTGGATGATCGATTATTATGGGTACTATAATTTCAGGACTTCCATAGACTGGGGGAGCATAGCTCCAAAGCGGATAATATGGTGGATTAGGCTGGTATTGTGGATATGGTTGGTATATTACTTTAGTTTTAGTTTCCTTTGTTTCCTTTGGTTCCACTTCAATGCTACATGAATCTTTAAAGTAGCTGTATATATCAGTTAGATCCAAAGCTCCTAAACGCCAATCTGGCTTAGCCTAAGCAGTCCAAATAGTATAAATAATATGCCAGTTTTACCAAGCATAATATAATTTTACAACCTTTCAACTATTAAACTTGGCCAAAACTGAAACTAAACCAACTCAAAACAATAGTTTTTATATGGAGCGATCACGGATTACACCGATTTAACGCTAATATAATAAAATCAGCTAAACAAATTAGGTTTTTTGTTACTATTATTATTCTTATTATTGGTATTATATATCATCCGGCTAAGACAATAAACTTTGATTAAAAATATATTTTAAATATTTTATTAACTTTACGCTCTTTATGTAAATTTTTTTTATTATATAAATAAATAGATAGTTAAATATGGCTAACAGTTATATAAGTATATATATTAACTGCTTCTTTAGAGTATTTTGCTGTTCGGATTAATCTGCAGCTTAGTTATTCCTGATAAGATTATGAACTGTTTGCCCTCCTCATCCTGCAAAGGTATGAACTGTGTTTCATCGGTTTCCGTACAAACTTTTGAGCCAGGTTGGCATTTTAAGGTTGGCGATACTGCTGTAGACTCTGATGCAGCATCTACTGTTGCTGTATTTTTGTATAATTGTTGCTGCATGCTGCGTGGTGGTGCAGTGGTGTGTATATTTCTGTATATAGGCTCAGTTGGATTTGTTATAGGCTCCTCACTCGTTTCTTCTGGCGGTGGCCTTGTGGGTTTTCTGTGTTTTATGGGCTTTGGATATCCATAAATTGGTGGCCATGGCTGGTATATTACTTGTGGATAAGGATTATAATAAATCGGCTTTTCGTCTTCTTCTTCTTCTTCTTCTTCTTCTTCTTCCACTTGTACTTTTTTCTTAATCTTTTTGTTTGTATCTGTGTTTGTAAACACTTTCAATACACGTGTATAAATATCACTTAGATCCCAACCGGGAGCAGTTAATTCATATTCTCCTTTCTTTACTGCTAAACCCCAAGCTGTTCCAGCTGCAGCTGTTATCAGGAACAGACTCCATTGATTAATCAACATTTTCTTACCAAAAACTTTCGCACTTTGTTCCGTTGCAAATTATTTGTTTAAACTGATTTGATACTTCCGCAACTGAAGAGTTTTTATATATGTTGTTTCAACTGATTAATCGGCTTTTCCTTGCAAAATTAAAACATTTTTTTTTTGGATACAATGCGAATAAAATATATTTTTATATATGTATAAACATTTTTATTAGTTTAGCTTTTTATTTTTTGCAAATCACAAACAAATTTCGATAGTCGTTTGAATAACTTTCTAGCCTAATGAGTTAACCTAGCTTACACTACTGTAGCTATTAGCCATTAGCAGGTTGGCTAAAACGATGGCTCAAATAACAAATTTGGTTGAACATTGTTATAATAGCTGTAAGCTGGATAACCTGTTGCTACTGCCATTGCTACTGCTGGTGGTGCTGCTTCTGGTGCTGATGGTGCGACTGCAGCTGGACGCCGACGAGCTGGTTTAGGTCTTCTACTTGTTTGCTTTTTTACCACTTTTCGCATCGCATCTGTGGCAGAGGTTATATATATCAAAGGTCTTCCATTTTCATCGGTGAGACGCACAAATTGCGTATTGGGTCGCATTATAATATGAGGGCGTTGCATGTCAGCATTGCTAAAGGTCGGGATGTTATCCTCGTTAAAGGATGCGGGTTTTGGTACAGGATTTGGTACACGATTTGGTACTCCTAAGTTGGCTTGAAGTCGCAGCAATGGAACTGCAGCTAACATTGAATTAGCTGTTGGCATAATGTCCGCATCGGTCATTAAGGCCTCTGTTGTTTCAGGTGTTGGAGTCTCCGTTGGATTGGCATCTGTTGTTGTGATGCTGGTTTCAATTGGATTGAAATTTGCTGTTGATATAGTTGGCAACTCCTGTGACATGGGTAACTCTTCTGGATTTGCTTCCAATGGTGTTTCTGTTGGTGAAGTGGACGTCTCCTCTGTGGTGGGGGCTGCTGATGTGGTCGTTGGTAACGCAGTTGTAGTAGCAATTGCCTCCGAAGACGGATTCGTTGATGATCCAATGGAGGTCAGAGTTGTTGGTGTAGTTTGCTGCACTGTTGAGGTGGGAGTTGAATTTGAAGTGGACGTTGGTGAAGGGGTTGGTGTTGTCTGTGATGTAGTCGGCAATGCAGTTGATGTAGGAGTTGGTAGTGGTGTAGTTGACAACGCGGTTGAGGTAGGATTTGGAGTTGTTGTAGTTGGGAATGTGTTGAATGTTGAAGCCGTTGTTGTTGTAGTTGGCAACGCGGTTGATGTGGAAGTTGGTGTTGTTGTAGTTAGGAGTGTAGTTGTTGAGGGAGTGACTGTAGTTGTAGTTGGCAATATTGTTGAGGTGGAAGTTGGTGTTGGTGTAGTTGATGTAGGAGTTGGCGTTGTTGTAGTTGGTAATGCTGTTGAGGGAGGCACTGTAGATGTAGTTGGCAATGTGGTTGATAAAGAAGTCGTTGTCGATGTACTTGGCAACGCGGTTGAGGTGGAAGTTGTTGAGGGAGTCACTGCAGTTGTAGTTGGCGATGTGGTTGGTGTGGATGTAGTTGGCAACACGGTTGATGTGGAAGCTGGTGTTGTTGTACTTGTTGAGGGAGTCACTGTAGATGTAGTTGGCAATGTGGTTGATGTAGAAGTCGTTGTCGATGTAGTTGGCAATGCGGTTGAGGTGGAAGTGGTCGAAACGGGAGTCTCTGTTGATGTAGTTGGCAATGTTGTTGAAGTCCCAGTCGAACTAGGAATCTCCGTTGATGTAGATGGCAATAAAGTTGTGGTGGAAGCTATTTCAGAAGTAGTTGGCAATGCGGAGCTGGACGCTGTCGTTGAAGTTATTAGTAATTCGGTAGATGTGTAGCTTACTGGTGATGTAGATGGATCAATCGCAGTTTCTGTCGGAATTTCACTAATGGGAGCTGATTCGGTAACTGGTTCTGAGTTGGGTACAGCTTCCAAATTGGGAACCAATTCAAAGCTGGGAACCGATTCAGATTCAGGAACTGATTCGGGAGCTGATTGTGAGTTGGGAACCGATTCAGATTCAGGAACTGATTCGGGAGCTGATTCTGAGTTGGGTTCCTTTGGCATGTTGGGATCCGTTTCTAAGTTGGGAACCAATTCAACATTGGGAACCGATCCAGATTCAGGAACTGATTCGGGAGTTGATTCTGAGTTGGGTTCCTCTGGCTTAGGATCCGTTTCCAAATTAGGAATCGATTCTGCAATGGGCATAAATTCAGAGATGGGAACCAATTCGTATATGGGAACTGGTTCAGGGTATGATTCCGATTCACTGTTGGGAATCGGTGCGTTGATGGAAACTGGTGCGGGAATAGGTAGCGCTCCATAGCTAGGAACCACGTGTGGATTGGAAGTCTGTGCCACGTTGTTCGGAAAGTGTGCACTAGGATTGACTATTGGCACATAAGCTGAGCTTGGAGGTACTGTATAAGCTGGTAGAATTGGGTATGGATAATAGTTGCCCATTGATGAAGATGTTGGCCATTTCGATGTTGATGGCTGCTTATGATAGTATGGGTAATAGTTGGAGTAGGCAGCCAAATTGTTGAAATATTGGTTGTAATAGTTGTAGTATTGCCAATAATCGTTATAATAGTTGTTGTAGTAGCTATAATTTGGACTATAAGAACTTGGCTTTGAAGGTGTTTGTGGCTCTTCGGTTTCAGCTTCCTCGGATTCTGTATCTTCAGTTGAGGGAGTGCCCTTAAGATTATCTAATATATCCCATACAGTCCATTTGGGCACACGAATCGGTCGTAAATACACCGATATAACTTGGCTAAAACCCAATCCGGCCAACAGTAGTAGCAGCCATACGCGACTAATTAACATTTTTCAACTTTTTTTTATTATTTAATTTTTATTGACTCGGTGACTTCACTTGAGGGCAACTCGTTTAGAACTGAGCTGACATCAGCGTGCCACAAAAGCTTATATACTACATATGAATAAACTTAGAACTACTATTATAATGCTTAGATGTGAATGACCTTATATATTGCTTTAGATTTGACTACATTTCATAAAATATCATCAAAAACATCTCATCAGATTGTTGCTTCCATTGGGGGCAAATACGCAGAAAGAACATTTGCTGATTGTTTGTTGTTTTTGCCGCATGTTTGTTGATTGAAATCATTTTGAACTCTGTTTTTTATCTAGCTTAAAGATAATAGCTATATATAAGCTGTGGTCTGTTGTAACTGAATAACTGTGGAATTGTTGCTGCTGCTGGTGCTGTTACTGCTGTTAGTTCTGGTTTTGGTTCCTGAAGTATTTTATTGGGATATTTTTCAAGATTTGATTGTGGGTCAGCATTATCATTATCATCATCAAGTTCGTATTTGATACGTGAACCATTCTTAAAGTCTATATAATCATAGTCAGCATCCTTATCATCTGTATGCTGAATATCCTTTCTAATGGGTTGGGTTGTCGTTATTTTAGGTGCTTTTGTGCTTTGTGCTGCATTCAGCTGTTGCAGGAAGTCCGATAGTACACCAGGTTGTATAGTAGCTGCTGTTCCTACCCCAACGCCATTGGCTGTAGACGGATTTTGTAGACCCTGCATCAAACCCTGTATGAACTGCTCACGTATCAGTGCATTTATATCTGCACTTGCAACAGTTTGGTTGCCACCAGCCTGTGGCACATCGGAGGCAATGCTGCTGCCAGCCATTTGAATTGGCTTTCGTGTAACCGTAAGCTCATCGTTAGGTCGTCTGATGGGTATACCTGGTAGGTAAGCACCACCCACACCCAACTGTTGCTGTTGAGCAGCTAACAACAATAGCCAAGGAAAAGCTGTACGCTGCTTACTTCCTGCTACTTGCTCCTCCAATGGCTTACAACGGGCACCAACCAAAAGGCAGAGCAATACAATCAAATATTGAGCTGCTCTTGGATACATTTTGAGACGACTTCGTTGACCAACCAACTAAATGCTACTGTCATTTGTTTTGCATATTTTATTATATCTGCCGTATACATAAATACATACATACATACATATAAATATATATATATAAATATATATGTATGTAAATGCTAATAGTTTGGATTAATAGCATTCCCTTGAGTGAAATTTCTTTTATAAGAAACATTTCTTTTGTACAAACAAAACTCAACAATATTGTCAGTCAGTCATTTAGTCAGTTTATTAATACACTAATTAAATTAATATCTAATCGGTTTGCTACGTTTTTTGGTCTGTTTTACATGCTTTTGGCCAGATTTGTGCCTTAGTTTTAGCTTCTTGGCATTTGTTTCTGCAGCTGTTGTACGCCACAATTGACCAAGTGTATCAGTATTTACGCCATCACCATAGTCATAGCCATTCCCATAGCCATAATCATCTTCATTTACATCCACATAATCGTTGAGTTCACCATTTCCATAATCCTCACCAACAGGGTCGTATTCATCGTTGCCAAGGCCAAAAGTATTAACATTTCCAGCGAAACTGTTGATATTCCCAACGCTGTAATCCAGGCTCTCAGCATCATCGTATCCATGGCCATAGGCTGTATCCCCATGATGATGATGATGATCATTGCCTCTGTATGCCTGCGATTGCAACCATTGGCGATAGGGCTCAAGTTGACTATAAACCTGACGACGCCCATCGCCGAACTGAGAATTAAGTAGGCTATAGCCACCCAGGCGATAGCCTCTACGGATACGGTCATTATTCAAATTAGCATAATTATAGAAATTAGTTGACTCAAATCCGCCGTATCCACCATACGGTGAGAGGGGCAATACCTGTACACCAGGTATGCTATTATAATTATTATATGTGCCATAGATTTGTGCATAATTAGGATAACCAAGTCCATTTTCATATCCAAATCCACCAAATCCACCAAATCCTCCATAGCTTTGTACTCCATTCGGAACCTGTACATTGATGCCGCTACGTTGTGTACCAACAGCAGTTGGACCCACTCCATTGACTAATTGTCCTGCATAGACATATGGATATACAGGAAGCTGGGCAAGATCAACACTTGTTGCTCCTTCTGCCTCATTATTTTTCATTGAATTGAATCTGGTTGAATTGAAAAGTCGATTGTATAATCTACCCAGATTCATAAGTGGCACTTCATTATAAAGTCGTGTAAAGTTAATGCTTGGTAATTCCAATTGACGTAGTTCCTCCTCAGCCAATACACCACTTTGGCCCAAACATATGGCCAACAAAAGCAACAATGAAAATCTTTTTCTTATTGACATCTTGAAGCTACCGTTAGCTCTTGCTGTACTGAACCGAGGTAAAAGTTGAATATGCCTTTTATAACATTTTGCCGATTTCAATGCCAATTTTTTTTTATATGTTTTTCTTTGATCATATATAGTATATATATATATAAGATTTCTAGACCTACTTTTATTTAATTTGCATAAATAATTATAATATTTTTTTTAAAATTAATTTTTAAGTTTTTTGATTTAATTTGCAGTTGATAAAAAATGACATGAAATATTCCCCCCTACATAGTTCACGCCCTAATGCCCTTCATTTGCATAATATCCATTAGCACGTTTTACCCAAAATATAACACATAGACATCCTCCTAAAGTGAAAGTTTCTTTCGAAAGTTTTAGATACATTTCCTGATGTTTATGGGTGTGCTTCAATATCTATCTGAATATATAATATTTGCAATGAACTTCTATAAAAGAGCTTCTTATATTGCTTGTATCCTTTGCATGCATCAAGAAGTTAAATTCAAGGCAACAAACTGGGGCTTTTCCTAACCAAATTTATTGATTTATATATTACAATTTCTATATATAATTTTATAGGAATAAATCAAAACAATTGGCATAATTTTGAAATCTATTGAAGATATATAATCTTTAGTTAAATACATCTAACCCTTAGACTTCCCTTAGACGCTCTATTCAAGCGGTAAAATTTGCTTCACTTTTTGCGTAGAAAACATGATCATACAGAGATCTATACACTATATAAACTGTATTTAAAAGCTAAGATTTTTATGTATTCTTTAATACATTTAATGTCCAAAACTTTTTGAAACCTTTAAAGATATGATAACCCTTTTTGCAACCCAATAAAAAACCTACAAGAATAGTATTCAAGGCAAAATTTGTAAATTTTCTTTTTAATTTATCTATTTAAAGATAATTAAATTTATTTATATTCGGCTTGATCATACACATATATAGCATCGCTTTAGGGACTAAACTTTAGTATCTTTAATTGGACTACATTATGATGGTTTGAGGTTCTGTTTCTTCTTCTTGGGATTCAAGTGCCAACAGCACAACTTGAGGTTGTGTCTTTGTCTTTTTGGACTTCTTTTTATTGGTGCGACGCATTGAGTTGGTCTTCTTGGATTTTGTCTTCAGCTTGATGGGTTGAACAGCATCCTCTTCCTCATCTTCAAGTGGAATTTGGATCAGTTGTTCGCTTGGTATATAGAATTGTTGAGCTGGTAATGTTTGTGGCAGCAATTGAGGCAGCTGTTGGGGTAGCACTTGGGGCAGCTGTTGTGGCAGAAATTGTGGAAACTTTTGTGGCAACTGTCGTGGCAGTTGTTGTTGCGCACTTAAAGCGGCCAGATTGGAGCTCAAGACTTGATTTTGATTCTGCGCAAGCAAAAGTTGTGCCAATTTGGTAATATCATTCAATTCAGCTTGGCTTGGCTCGGTGCGGAAGCCCAAACCACCAATGGGTCCACCAGTGCTTCCAGTACCACCTGTGCCACCTGTGCCACCTGTAGCACCTGTACTACCTGTTGATGCTGCGGCCAATACGGGTGAGTAAGTAATGTTGATGAATGGGGGGAAATTGTGCCCCCAGCCATGGCCATGACCATGATGATGGTAGCCATGGTCATGTGGACGATTAATAATGATGGGCTTCACGATATGTGGTGGTTGTGGATACGGATACGGAAACGGATATTGAATTGGCTGTTGTGGATATGGTTGAGGATATGGATTGTTCGGTGGATAGTAAATAACTGGATTGGGAGTCTTATCCGTATCTCTAATAATTGATATCAAACGTCCCTGTGCCGCAGGATCTTCCTCAGCAACTGTTTGTGCTGCACCCACTGAGCCACGTGCAAATATGCTCAGGCCATAAGTTTGGGCCCAAAAGGCGCAAAACAGCACCAAAACACAGCTATAACGAAACATGCCCTGATAATCTCTAATGTATCAGATAGCTATGTCAATTGACAAACCAAAAGAACAACTGATTCACAGAATATCCAAGGTGTGTTTATATAGATTCTGTAACAAAAAAGAAAACTCCAATGAGAAGGCGGCACCATGTCAAACGTGGCAAACCTTTGACATTAACTTTGTATATTTGGGTTAACTTTTCAGTCATTAATTTTAACATATAAGATATGTTAATATTTTTACTAGATTACTTAGCAGCAGATACCAAATGCCAACTCTAATACCAATCCTAAGTCACATATCGCAGAAATGTACATATATTATCATAGCATATCATAATATATGTGCATATTATAAAAGGCCTAATTCCAGCTACTTATGTCAAAGTTTACATATTTGGATATACTACATTTATTTTTTCTTTGTTTCTAGAAACTTTTATTTATTAATAATATTTAGTTTTTAATTTAGCAATTTTTTTTTTATTGTTTTTTTATTGTTTCTCTGTCACAATGACTTGGAAGTTTTAGTTATAATACAGAGTTCGATATGCGGGATAAATCGCTTGAGGTTCAGCATCATCAACTTCAATAGCATCATCATTATATATTGGTAATTGATCGTATTGATATATATATTCTCTGGGTATATTCTCTATTAACACTGGTTGTAGTATTGTTAGATCTGGTTCATCAAATTGCCTCTGACTATCCATATCATCGTGGAAATGATTCAATAAGTTCCTTAAGATTTTACGTATTGGATTCATGGTAGTACTATTCATAGTTTGAGTACTGTTATGAAATGATGTTTTATTGAAATGTGAAAATATATCCATATGTTCATTTTCATTTTCATTTTCATTCTCAGCTGTACATGTATTATTTCCATTTTCCTCATTCTGATTATGCCAAGATGTCCTTAAAGTATGTATGATACGTCCATCGGTTTGATATGTTAACAAACTCAATTGAGTTAATAAGAGTATGAAACTTAGCACTGGCACAAACATTTTGTTTAAACCAATTTCTTTAGACTACATTTTATTTTGGCCATACTTTGCGCTTTTATATGAGTTTCTCTGCATGTACTATAATTAATTACTAGCAACTATATCTTTGAACTAGATATAGCTTAAAGTCGGGCAACATGTTCATGTCACTTTGATAAGCAACAATCACTATTCAACTCAAAACTCTCTGAAGTCTAGTTAAACTTTTAAACTATATATGATATACGATGTATAAGATATATATGCTCATATTAATACATATTATTAAAATTATAATTTGATGATGTATATGGATCATAAGCATAAATAAATCATTATACCAAATAGATTCATTCTGTGTGTGTGTGTGTGTGTGTGTGTGTTTGGGCCAAGTTCGGATTGCTATGTTTAATATGGATCTGTAATCTAGCACTGAACTGTTTATATTAGTTTAATCGTATATATAAAATTAACATTTGAATACAATTTTATAAGCCATATCATTACCAGAATGGATTTTAGAAATTGGGTTAAGCGACAAAGCATGTGTAGCATTTGAATCGATTATATATATATATATATATATATATATATATCCAGTCTTGGCTTTTATGCCTTTTGTCTATATGTTTTGTTCTTGGCAATTTAATCTATAAATACGTGTTTCTTATATAGAAACTTAATCATTTTGTATCAAACGTTCACAATATGAGCTTAAAATTAACTGTGTGTGTTTGCCTTGTGGCATTGTGGTGTGGCATTGCCGTTGGCCAAGAATACGATGAAAATCTGAATGATGATACCTATGCAGGAGCATATAATGGTGGTGCATATGATGGAGTATCGGATGAATATGATGGCGACGATACTAATAGTGCTGCTTATTCACCTTATGATTTAATTACTGGACCTGGAGGTCCACCACCGGAGGTAATAAATCCAAAACCACCAAATCCACATCCGCATCCGGGTAATCCGGGTAATCCGGGTCATCATCATCCTCATTGGAATGATACCTATCCACATTATCCATGGCCATATCCTGGATATCCATATCCTGATTATCCTTATAACCTTTGCCCATATCCTGGATACCCATACCCTGGACATTCACATGGCAACCATCCACACACTGGACCTGGTGGCCCTCCATATACTGGACCTGGCGGCTATCCACACACTGGACCATCGTATGGCGGACATAATCATCATCATCATCATGGCTATCCCAGCTATTGTTATCCATACTATGGCTATCCCAGCTATCCCTATTCCAGCTATCCTTATCCCAGCTATCCCTATCCAGGCTATCCTTATCCTGGCTATCCATATCCCAGTTATCCCCGTCCCGAAGTTATATACAAGGATCCACCAAAGCCACCAGCACCACAAACAGCCACTATTAAGATCTGCAAGCGAATTATAGGCATTGGACTTGTCTGCACCCACAGATAATCATCATCAACAACAACATCATCACAAAAGTATTTAAAGAAGTGAAAACTGTTTATTAAATAAATATATAAAATTAATCTAAAGTAAAGAATTTATTGTTTAACTATATAAAGTTATGGATATAATCATACTTTTAAGTGTTAATGATAAATTTTTAAGATATCAAAGATCTATTCAATGGATATATATGTATATATTTCTGTATTAATCTGAACAATCAACTTTGTTCTTTTACCTAATTTTGGTATATTGTTTAAGCTGATACTTAACAGTATCTAAAATCCTTATTGAGTAGAGTATTAGTATCATTTGTTAACACGTTGAAAGTTGCGACACTTATTGCTTCTATCAAAAATTTAATCCCTTCACAATAAAAAAGAGAAGAGCGTCAGCTTTACTTCTTTTATGACGATCAGAGTCCGAGGTGTGTCCGCATTTCTTTTGGGTTCTAGTTGTATGTAAGAGCATTGGAAAGGTTTAACTGATTTGTTAATTTATGATTGTTAGTTTTGATTGTAGCATTGTAGAGTGTATGAATTGTAAGTGTTATTGGACTAAATACAAAAAAAGAGCAAAGCAAATATATAAACTGTTGGCCAAAGAGTTGACCATCAGTTGAACTCAAACAGCTCACAATATGAGCTTAAAATTGGCTCTTTGCCTTTTACTGGCAGTTTGCTGTGGCTTGGCCTTGGCCAAGGATATACCAGAGAAGCGTGTGTTTACCATTGAGGCGGCTACTAGCGATGATGAGCTATTTTATCCAACTGAAGTGTATCTAAGTGAGGCAGTCCATCATAAGGATGAGCCGTCCAGTGAGTCTGAGGATAATGGAGCAGAAAATGATGAAGATTTGAGCGCAAAGCGTCAGGGCGCATACTGGAATTTGACGCCACAGTTTTATGCTAATCCAGCATCAGCCAATTGGGATTATACTGCCAACAAAGTAGATCCAATTGTAGCGAATCAATTTGCAGCAGATCAAGTGGCAGTCGATCAGAATGCTCGTTTTTCTTTTGGCGTAAAGTATAATCCTACTAGTTCCAAGAAATCGCAGAATCGTGGTCGGTATCCTAATGGGCATCATAATCATCACGGGTATCCGTATTGGCCACCTGGATATCCTGGAAACTGGTACCCATATCCTTGGTACCCATACCCAGGACCTTATCCATACCCACATCCTTACCCACACCCGCATCCATATCCTGGTGGCCCAAATCCAGGAGGTCCAAATCCTGGTGGTCCCAATCCTGGTGGTCCAAATCCTGGTGGACCAAATCCTGGTGGACCCAATCCTGGAGGACCCAATCCAGGTGGTCCCAACCCCGGCGGTCCCAATCCTGGTGGACCCAATCCTGGCAACCCAAATCCTGGACATCCCCATAATGGACATCATCATCATCATAGTCCTTATTATCCAGTCTATTATCCAGTTTACGTATATCCGCCAAATCATCACCACCATCATCATCCACACGATCCTGATCATGACCATGACCACGAACATGAACATGAACATAAGCCACAAAACGAAGAACCAAAGCCGCTGTGCAAACCTCTTCCACTTGGAGGCAGAATCTGCTACCATGGCCATAATTAAACACTTACTGTAAACCCAAAACTTAACGAAATTGATAAATAAACTCAAAGATAAATAATTATAAACTATTGAAAGTTCCTTTGGATTGGCTATAGGATATGCCTAACTGTTGTCTATGCTATATATTCCTATATGTTTCATGCATTAAAAGGGTCTCTGATGATTCTAAGAACCTTTGAAACTTTAGACGCTTTTAGGTTCTTATTATTCTAAGGTAATTCAGTGGTTTTTTTTTTAGCTAAATCAAAATTTGGGCTCTTATTTTCTGCTTTTGGAAGTGAATAAAAACTTGTTTTAGTCGACTAAAAGGGGAAGTTTATGAAAATGATTTACATTAACTTTAGGTTGTTTTTTGATTTATGAAGTATTTATGATATGTATTATATCTTGAAAAGAATCATTTGTATAAATATTTATATATCTAAGCGATTATTCTAACTGATATGTCGAAATTTTTACACTATTCTACGACGATTGTAGAACGAACGAAGCTCAACCTCATGGCACATTTCAGAGAGTTTGCAAATTGAATTTTTTTAATCAGAATCTTGAATCGTTTTGGGTTATTTAATATATATATACATAATATTAATTATAATTTACCATAAAAAACAAAAGGGTATATGTGTGTGTGTATCTGTATAAAATCACTCCAAATAGTTGCACTTAAAGTGGGACTATTTCCAACCTTACACCCAGCTCATCTCAAGGAAAGTACGAAGGTTGTTTTCCTTTTCTCCTCAAAAATGAACTAGTTAATAGTTCAATATGAACTAGAACTAGTTAATATAAGAACTAAAGTTTGAGCTGCTTGTTTTAGTTTATGTTTTAGTTGATGATATCAGAAGTCTATGGGCTTATTGACACCGCCAACCACACCACAGACACACCACATCGTAAACTATGAATTTTGACATGTTTTTGTGATAGTTTCAAATACGATTCAAATTTTATGGGGGGATAATATAAAGAAATGTATAATTTAAGAGAAAGATACCGTTAACGTTTTTACAGTTTATTGTTCGAAGGGATGAGGTAAAAGGCTTGGACTGGAAATGTTCTTCAATGATTTTAATAGCTCAACTGATTTGCATGTATATATCTCAAAAGATATTCGCATTGAAATCTGACTTAATGTGATTTGTTTCTACTTTTATGTTCCATATGGAGCTTTGATTGTAAGTTAATGTAGGCACGACAAATAATTATATGCAAACTGTGTTCTGTCTGTATTATGTCTGGACAGATAGAACTGTCAATCGATATATAGTAAGAAGTATATAGAAAAAAAGGGTATAAATAGTTAAGGTGAAAAACCTATTAATCAGTTCGAGACAAACGCTCACAAAATGAGCTTGAAGTTTGCTCTTTGCTTCTTTTTGGCACTTGGGTGTGGCCTCGCTTGGTCCGAGGATGACGCTAGCTCGGTTGTCTATAAACTAGAGGATGATAGCACCGAGACACAGGATTCTTTCCCTAATGTGTTCTTCAGTGTGCCCGTTAGCGAGAAGGAGGAAGATGTTAGCGAAGCTGTAGTACCCAATGAATCACGTCAAACTGGAGCTGAAGAGTTTGGATACTATCCATACTACAATTCATTCTTAAGGGCTGATGGCGCACCCGGCACACCAGGTGGTCCAGGAGGCCCTGGTGGTCCAGGCGGTCCCGGTGGTCCAGGTGGTCCAGGCGGACCAGGTGGCCCACCAGCCGCTCCAGGTACCCCAGGTGGCCCAGGAGGACCATCTGGACCCGGTGGTCCAGGCGGTCCCGGTGGTCCAGGCGGTCCCGGTGGTCCAGGTGGACCAGGTGGCCCACCAGCTGCACCAGGCACACCAGGCGGTCCAGGAGGACCATCTGGTCCAGGTGGACCAGGAGGACCCGGCGGACCAGGTGGCCCACCAGCCGCTCCAGGTACCCCAGGTGGCCCAGGAGGACCATCTGGACCCGGTGGTCCCGGTGGTCCAGGTGGACCAGGTGGCCCACCAGCTGCACCAGGCACACCAGGCGGTCCAGGAGGACCATCTGGTCCAGGTGGACCAGGAGGACCCGGCGGACCAGGTGGACCAAGTGGACCAGGCGGCCCCAGTGGACCAGGCGGCCCCAGTGGACCAGGCGGCCCAGGTGGACCAAGTGGACCAGGTGGCCCAGGTGGACCAGGTGGACCTAGTGGACCAAGCGGACCAAGTGCACCAGGCACACCAGGTGGACCCGGTGGACCAGGCGGTCCCGGCGGACCAGGTGGACCAGGTGGACCAGGCGGCCCAAGTGGACCAGGCGGCCCAGGTGGACCAAGTGGACCAGGCGGCCCAGGTGGACCAAATGGACCAGGTGGACCAAGTGGACCAAGCGGACCAAGCGCACCAGGCACACCAGGCGGACCAGGTGGACCAGGCGGACCAGGTGGCCCAGGAGGACCAGGTGGCCCAGGAGGACCAGGAGGACCAGGAGGACCAGGTGGTCCAGGCGGTCCAGGTGGACCAGGTGGCCCACCAGCACATCATCCACACTGGCCACATTGGCCATATCCATATCCTCACCCACATCACCCTGGCCACCCCAGCACCCCTGGCACTCCTGGTACTCCTGGTACTCCTAGCACCCCTGGTACTCCTGGCACTCCTGGCACTCCAAGCACACCCGGTGGTCCCTCTCATCCCGGCCATCCAGGCCACCCAGGTCATCCCGGACCTCCCTATCCTCCCTATGGCTATCCTCCCTACGGATATCCTCCATATCCTCCACCATTCTATCCACCATGGTATTATCCTAAGCCTAATCCCAAGCCCACAAAGCCCACCCCAAAACCAGTTAGCGGCAAGTGCAAGAAACTCTTACCCTTCGGCGTTGTGTGTGTCTAAGCAAAGGAACTGGCAACAAAACCCACAAATGATTTAACAAATTATCTTTAAACGAAAAAAAAAATAATAAAAAATGTTATTTAAAAACATATTTCAAAATGGTTTCCAATAGTAGAAAGAGGAAAAAAGCGATAGAAAGTAAGCATATGAAGTGCTAGATGGTTAAAATTTGTATATGGATATGAAAGTTAATGAAGTTATATAAAAGGATGTACGAGTGTATATAAAAATGGATTTCAATTAGGTTTTGAATAGGTTTTGTGGATGGAGAAGGATTAATAGTTGATGTCCAGACTATAGTTGGAACAGGTTTTACTTAAAGTAATGTCTTATCTTTCATTATGCAAACTTCAAATTATCATAAAATATTTTTTCCTAACGATTTCTTCCATAAAAAAAATGAAAGAAAGAAAGAAACTTTCTGTAATATTCATACGTTTCCTTTTTTGTGAAGGTTTCAAAGCACTGCGGGCGTTTATTTAGGTATTCAGATTGACATTCGTAAGGCTCATTAACACAATTGTCAGAAGCAGGCTTTGGGCCTTGACTTATAATTGGCCAAAATGGAAATATAAAATTGACACGTGCCACAAATGAAACGATTCTTACATATGTAAATATACAAATATTTAAGATTCATTGATCATATATTTAAATTAGATTTAATTAAATATATTTTATTAATTATATGTAAATATATTTTATATGTGTATATGTATGTATATATGAAATTTACTGTTTGAAAAAGTATCTCAAAGAGTTCAGTGACTTTTTGTGTATAATGCAAGAAAATCGAATTAGGCAAATTTTTGATGGCTCAGCGGAACTTTAACTCATTCGTGAATTAAAAAGAAGTTAAAATCTTCTTATAAATATGATGTAGGCATTATAATAGTTGCTTTTGTTATTGTTGTTGGGGTTGTTGTTGTTGTTACTGTTATGTCTGTTAATAGCCGTCTTATTTATCGAGTTTTGCCGACTTTCTGGCGTCACTAATTAAATGTCCACCGAGCCTTATACTAAATCAAAACAACTCACAACAAACCAACCCAAAAAATAATAGAAGAACAAGAAAACAAAAATATATACAACAAAAGAGATCCAAAACAGCAACAGCAGCAGCAGCAAACAGCGGCAGCAGCAAACAGCGGCAGCAGCTAGCAGCAGCAGCAGCAAGCAGCATCAGCATCAGTTTGTTAAGCAAAGTAAAGCAAAGTAAAGCAAACCAGGCTCGGTTCTGTTTCTCTGGCCTTTGACAATCGTAAATTCTAGATATTGTTAAAAAACTTTCCAAAGAGCATAAATCTGCTGCCACAACAACAACAACAACAGCAACAACAACAACAACAGCAGCAACAACAACAAGCAGCAGCAAAGGAAAAGCTTTGGTCGCTAACGAGCCAAATTCGCTGGCTGAAATCATTGAAAAATAATGCCTATAAATATGCTAAGGAAATTGTCTGTTCCTCGCTGTTATCCTTGTTGTCCTTGCTTGCTGTCTATCCAATATGTATATGTATTGGTGGCCTTTTGTGCTTCAATTGAGAGCAACTCTCTATAGGCACAAGTCTCGCCTCCTTCCCCGTTACAAAAAAGCAAAAAAAAGGGAAAAACTTTTGCTTAAAACCGATGCCGAACGAAGGTCAACAACGTAATTTGTTTACTTTATGCTGCCACTTTGCCTAGTTATAAGTGTATGCGTGTGTTTGTGTTTGTGTGTGTGCTATATGTATATATATATATGTGTGCAGAGAAGCAACGCTTCAGCTGACTTACTAGTACGCACATACACAGGCCAAGGCACTACAATTATCTGTGTCTACTCTGGCATAAAGCTCATCCTTCACTTTTATCCATCAGATATAATCGATGCAAGAAATACACTGAAGAGCCATGTGGCCTTTATGTTTGTTTAAACAAAGCCTCTAATTATTATATACTATAGATATATATATAGTTTGATAAATAAGTACTTGATATCGTCTAGAAAGTAATTACCTTAAACAATTTACAGCGCGTAAGTCGCGTCTCATAATTTAATTGAAAAATATAAACGATTATATATATATATATATATTTATGTATATATATAGACAGACACTGCGACAGTCATAAATATGCCAGAAAGAAGCTTAATACATTCAAGCCATAAACTATATTGTATTCTAACCATGCCACACAGCATGTTGCACTGATTCCCAAATGTAAATATGCCGCATGCCTCCTGTTGCCGCTTCAAAAACCTAAAGTAACAGTACCAACTGCTGCTGCTGCTGCGGCTGCCACTGCTGTCGGTCGGCAACATTTTTATAAGTATCAAAAAAAAAAAATATAAAGGCTATTTTCATTCAGGTTTCGGTCCTTTTTTAATAGCAAGCAAGTATTTTGCTTCTTTGTTGAGGCTTTTAAGAAGGACCTTTACCTAAAAATATGAGTTCCTGAGCCTGGCAACCGACAGCGTCGCGGACGCGGATGACGACGAAGACGACGGAAGTACTTGAAGTCCGGCGGAAATACAAAATGAAGTTAGCATATCAGTTGACTTACTTAGCAAGCATTTTTATGGCTTTCAATATATTTGTATAAAAATAATATAAAAATATAAAATTTATACATACATATATAACTTTATATATATAAGCTATATATATATATATATGTATAAATATATATATTTAAATACAAGAAAAAATTATTGTTGACTCTGCTGTGAACTTTCCTTTTTATGTCAAAGTTTATAGACTTGATGTCAATTATTTGTGTATTACAAAATTTTACTGATTAGATTAATTAAAACTTTTTAACTGAATGTAAAGTATATACATATACATATACTTTACATATACATATATATATATATATTGATAACTTGATAGATTGATTAGGCTACTTGATTGAGTCGTGTCATGTTACTGTCAATAAACAGTGCTGTTACTCGAGTAAATTAAGAAATTGTTAAGAAGGTTTGAGTAAGGTTTAGATAGATTTTTAATAGCCGCCGTAATTGAGCCTATGAAGTGTGATTTTGGCTTATTCCTTTAGGCCATTGTATACTTCCTTTTGTACATGGTACAAATTGCTAAAATGTTGCTGCTATTCTGTTGGTAACTCGCCTTAATATAAGCTAAGATATTGCTTAAAAAGGATTTAACCAAGTTGCAATTTGGCTTAAAAATAATCAAGAAAATAAAAGCAAAGACTAGTTATCATTCCATAACTAATTTTATTACCAAAAACACAATTTTATTTAACAAAATTTATCAATTCTTATGATCAAAAAAGCTTTAAGTTTTTACATTTTATTTGTAAACCAAAAAAAATTTATGTTGTTTGCAAATGTTTAACAAACATTTGTTAGATTATATTTTTATTGGAATTTTTAGTAAATAAATAAAAAGTTTATCAGCTGATAAATTGCCTTTTGAGAATTTTCAGTGCTTTTCAACCAACAATAACTAACAATAAAGCTGACCATAAAATGGCTTTCAGTATTTAATTTCCACACAATTTACGTAAATTTCACACAGAGAAAACTCAAATAAACATTTAAATATTTTATTCAACTATTGTTGAATGGATGAATGTCTGTCTATGGCACTTCAATTTGATTGTCTACTATTATTATGCACATATGAATTTATATGAATATAAAACCATATGCATATATATCCATTTATATATATATATTTGAAAAGTTGAAGATTTTTCTTTATTTTCTGTGAAATTTTTTAAGTTTATTCTTGGTTCGTTTGGAACATTATTTAATGATTACTGTATAATCAATCTAAATATTTTGTTAATGCAAATGATGTTTAAAAACTCATTGAAGCTTTCAATTTATACTGTATTCAATTGAAATTGAAATTGAATTCAATTTTTAATTAGTTCTAAATAGATGCTTGAAATTGAAGTGCAATTTCTAATGTTATTAAAGTGCTTCAAGTTTTTAATTAGAACGAAAAAAAAGTATGAAAAATAAACAGTAATTAACATTCCTTAACACACACAAATATACACACGCATATATATAAATGTATATATATATTTATTTATATATAAACACAGCAGAAGAAGAGCAACAAAAATGAACAGGAAACAGCAAAAATCTTAAAGATATTAAAAAAAAAATGTGACTTGGCCATATTGCCAGTGTTTATACACTAACAAAAGGTGCTTTAACTATATGTTGCTGTATGTTAAAGTATTAAATGTTAACTATGCCTAATTATTAACTATTCTATCAATGATAATTAAGCAAAATATTAACTAAATTTGGTTTTTTTCTGTCTGTATTTAGTGTATCTATTTTGCGGCATAAAGTAAAAATTTAATTTTTTCTTTGAATTTTTATTTGATATTTTTCTGTTCATGCTCTCTGCAACTAGTCAATATTTCAATAATTTCTTTTCTATTTTTATTTCTATTTCTTGTTTGTTCTGTAATTTTTCTATATTTTCCTTTACTTTCGGTCATTAGATGCTTTCATTCATGTTCTATGTTTTGGCTACATTTACGTCAGAAATGATTGTAATGAGCTTTTGATATCTGCTGCCAGTTTGAAGAAGTAGACAAAAAAGATGCCATGATATACACTCCACCCTGGCCACTCTTACTCTACCATTTTTACTCTCATATATATATATATATATATATATATATATGTATATATATATCCGTGTTCATGTCAATATCAAAATGTTTGTCAAGTGCATGGTACAGAGCGGCAGAGCAGCTTGTCAGATTGTCAAACAGTTGACACACTTGCCACACTTCTTGCCACAGTCTGCCTGCCAAAGACATTTTACCCCAAGCACATATATACATACATATGTATGCGTGTGTGTGTGTGTGTAAATGTGCGTATAGCACAATGTTGCCACAGTTCGACATTGAAATAATCAAAATGCCAGCAAGCATCAATGCCATATTGAAATGACAATGGATCTTCGACTTTTATTTTCTCCGAATGTTGTGAATGTTGCAACGAAATGAATAAATTTTATAAATATATTCGTGCAACAAGGGCTTACTGGCATTACATGCCATTTTGCATTGTAAATTTAACATTATTTATTATGCTTTAAACATAGTTTTTTTTTCAATGGAAGTATATATATATTATATGTATATATATATTAAAATTTGTCATTGACAATGGCCCCTAGAGGCGCGCAGAAAAGCATTTAACAACACGCAAAAAACAAAAACAGTGAAAAGTTTTTTTTAAAAATGTTTTTTTTTTTGTATTTGTTTGTTTGCATTTAGAACAAATGCCAGTCTAAGGCTGGTTTCTGGCCTCAAAAGTCCGGCAAAACATCAACAAAAACAATGTCTTCTGTGGGCTGCCTAGGCGCCAGGGCATAAACCCAAACCGAAATGTTGAAGGAAGACGCCTAAAACGCTGGTAGCAGAATCCGAAGCCTCATAGCTATAGCCGTATATATATACATATATACAAACTGGCTGTTAGTTTTGGTAGGCGTGGCAAATGGCGTTGCTTTTGCCTTTGCCGGTTTTCGTTTCGTTTCGTTTGGTTTGGTGTTTTTTTTAATTTCTTTAAGAGCTAAACAGAAATGGCGAAATAAGCATAATTTCAGGCGCCATAAAAATAAAAACAAAACAAAATAAATTCACACAATTTGAAAAACGCAAACACTCAGCCGCAGCCACACAACACCATCGGGCAGAGGTAGTGCTGGGGCAGGGGTAACCAATGGTAACTGGGGTAGGGTACTGTAGCAGCCAAGGAAAATGGCGGCAAAGTACAGCTGCAGCTGTTTAATGGCTCCTCTATACATTTCAAGTATATATATATGTGTGTGTATGTGTTGGTGTATACGTGTGTATTTCAAGCGCGGTAGAAAATGAATTAAAAAATGTTTACGACTCGACCGCTTGATTTTTCAGCACATCGCAAAGTGGGTGAAAATCTCTGGACAAGGAATTTTTGGACCTACATCTCCCTGTTTTCTGCTGTTGTGGCCAAGTTGAAGTGTATGTGTGTGTGTGTGTGTATGTTGGTGTTGAGAGTTGAGTGTGTTTGCGGTGACGGTCTTACAATGCCACACAGTGCTCTGCCACAAATTGATTTTATGTTAGCGTCTGCAACAGCTGAAAGATTTTGTATATATAAAAAAAATAGAAACTTTAGATATTGTCTTATATTAAATGTTGGTCAAAAAGTTTAAAGAATGTGGCCAGAAGATAACTATATTATAACATATATTATATATATAACTTAAAGCTGATTTAATGGTCTATATACAAGGCCAACATTAAGCCAAGTTGTGCCAGATTTCTCCTTAGATTGCATAAAATTGTTGATTTAAGACGTAAATTGAAATTCAATTTTTATAGATTTTGCATATAGAAGCCATAAACTGAACAATTTGTTAAAAAATAACGAGCTATCCATAGCAAGTATTAATTTTTTTCTAGGAATCAAAAGGATATATGAAGCTCGGCACTAACTTTTCATGAGTTTCCTTTACTTTTACTTTACTTTTCAACTTTAGTTTAAATCCGATATATATTTACTCCCCAATTAAAGAGCATTTCGTATTCGTTTTTTATTTCCTTTTGTTATCCAATTTCGGCACGTTTTTTGTTGCTTTATTTGTATTTGTAGCTGACCTTCAGTTGAAATGGGCATAAAAAAGTTTTAATTATTTCATCGTATACTTGAAATATGCCAAGCAATTCCCTTCATAGTGCGCCCCTTGTGGATGGGGCACAAATGAAGCCGAAAAAAATAAGAAAAAGAAAGAACCATTATATTTGGCTAGCTGTGTGAGTGCTTGTAAAGGCCAGGTCAATAAGTGGGAAATCAGACAAATGCTCAATGAAGTTAAAACTGAAAAAAATTGTGAGAGAGGCGAAAAAAAATGTTTATAGCCAGCTAATTAGCTGTGTTTGAATGTTGAAGTAAACAACAAAATGTGTATGGAATCTTGTTGCATGTTGCAAGGCTTTTTAAGGCGCACATACTTAATGCAAACGCTGCAACCAATTAACGGTTACACATAAGCTTTTAGCCCATTAGAAACAGCCACAAAAACAGTTGCCAGTTGCAGTTGCAATTGCTGTTTAATTGAGCGAACTATTGCCCACAGCCATTTAGATCTCTCTAACCAAAAGGTTGTGGGGGGAGGGGCTATGTATAGAGAGTGTGTATTAAAAGGTAGCTTGTTGTTAGAGCCAACAAAATGAGACAAAATGTCCAAAAGGTATAAGCACCTCTATAAATTGCATACACTGCAAATCGTCGCATGCGGTTAGCCAAAGGGCTCGAACGGGCCTGAACCATTTGACAAATTATTATCGAGTTGGAATTGCTGCCATTGCCGGGGCTTGTGGCTTTTGGCTTAAATTTATGCGTTAGCCTACACAAACACAAACATACACACACACACACACACCTATGCATATACATAGACAGTCTGTGTGCAGTGAAAAGTGAACATTCAGTGAGAGTCTATTAAATCTGTAGCAAAAAAAAAAACAATAAAAATAAGGAGAGAGAAAAGAAATGTAGATATTATTTATGGACCGCATTTAGTTAGTGATAAAATATGACAAATGCCTAAAAATATGCCAAGATGCAGTCCCTTTCACCCCCTCCCCCCACACACACACACACACAGCATACTAACAGCAAGTGCCAAACCTCTGCCTCTTTGCCTTTGTCTTATCTGCCACATGCATAATTTAAGTCAAATTGACAATAAATCAAAATATACCAAAAAATACAAAAAATACCACAAAAAAAAACTACTCTGCTGGGTGGGGCAACCACAGGGGAACCACCTAAACCACTCAACCCAAACAAGCTACACAAGAGACACAGGTGCCACAAGCACATTTGTTGGTCAGCAGACCAAATGCTGTTGACTACAACAAGTGCCCAACCAGGCCAGAACAATACATTTCATAAATGTTTTAATTCATTTTTATACACTAACTGAGGCCTTTCCGTTTTAACCTAGTTTTAAACAGAGACAGAGAGAGAGAGATATATATATAGAAAGATATAGAAAATCTTAAATATATTCTTTCAGCTTTTTATATTATCAATTTTGTTAAGCAAGAAGCTATTGTTTTAGCTTTTATCTCTACTTTTATTATGGCAAATATTTACTAGCCTGTCCTATAATTGTTATAGCCATATATTCGTTTTATAATTTAAATCTATATATAGTTAGAACTTGGATAAACACGTTCAAGAGCATTCAAAATTTCAACTGCAAATGTTAACAACAATATATGTATAGATATGTATGTATTTATATGTATATATGTATGTATATGTATGTATATATGTATGTATGTATATGTTTAATACTCACTCAATATGCCATGCTGCATCACAATGAAAATTTAGATTTATTTTAGACAATTTGATTGCCGTTGGCCATGTTTTTGTTTTGGCTCAAATGTGCAGCCAGACCAAAAAAATCAAATTATATATATAAATCGGTGGCCAGCATTTGATATATAACAAACAGTAGAGTAACCAAAAAAAAAAAAAACAAATATATATATATTGCTATACGTGAGGCAACATTTTTCAGTTATTGTCAGTGCATGTGAGTGTTGGCTGTACACCCACAGGATTCGTTGTCCCAAAGAGCGAAACGAAACGAAACAAAACGCAGCTGCTGTCCGCCGTTTTATGCAATTAATCACCGTCAGGTAGTAGCTGTAGCAGCAACCAGCTAAAGTGGGTGGTAAGTGGTGGGTTGTGGGTGTTGGTAAGGACTATAAGGATATGATGCTTATGACAAAAAAGAAGAGGAAAAAGGAAACACACAGAATAAAACGGAAAAGAGGAAATAAGACTGCAGTTTGAATTGAATTTCAGAGTCAAGTTAAGAGTGGCCCCCATTCAGCTTGGAAAAACAGTTAGCAAGATGGCTCGTTTTGGCTTGTAAGCTGCTAAATATGATGCAACTTCAGTTAGCTGCTGCAGTTGCAGCTGCATGATGAAGCAGCTTCAAGTTTTGAAGCACCTTTTTAGACAGCAGCTGCCACTTAATTTTTGCGCACTTTTTAGTTGGTTTTGCAGCAGGCAGCTGCTGTTAGCCAAGATGTTATGCTACTTCATATACAGGCAGATGGTCGTTTATGGGGAGGGAGGAGGATGTTGGCATCAGTCAAAGTGCAAGTGGTACTTGTTGGTGCCACTCCATGGCACAGCAGCAGCAGCATATAAAACGGAAGCAAAGCGTACACTTTGCTGCTGCGGTGGCGCCTCTTAACTCTCAACTGAAGTTGCCTCAATGCGATTTGCTTTGCTTTTAACACTTGTTTACTATAGACCTTGGCAATAGCCCACTAGCTGTTTGTATTTGCCTTGCCTTAAACTCGAATTAATTGCATCAAAGCCAAGGCGAAAATTGTTTAGAAGAAAAATTCTCGTTGGATAAGTTTTCACCCCTCACTTTTGTTTTGGTCAACGGCAAATAACAAACATCTCATGTGTACTAGTACAAGTTGCTGCAATTATTTTGGTGCAACTCTAAATTTCCTACAGGCAAAATAACAGCACTGAGAAGAAGAAGCAGCAGCTGAAAAAGAAGAAGAACTTAACAGAAGTGTAAAATAATAAATGCCAAAAACTTGAATACACTTGAGGCTAAGTTTTTAGTGTTTATAAAAGTTTTAACTATGAAACATGAGAGAGAGACATAGAAATGGAGCGAAAGAGAGAGCGAGAGAGTCTGTAGAAATATGAATTACAATGTGTGTTTATGGTACTATAATACAAGTAATAGAGACTGATGATATTGCATGTTATATAAGGCAACAAGGATGCGGCATGCAACTTAGTTTTTAAAACTTAACTTTTTTTAGAGAATCCGAAGAGAATAGTTGACAGGAGTTGCCACAAAAAGTTATATATACTAGATTTGTTATTGAATAGAGAGCTATATAAGTCGTATATATGGTAGATGGCAATAGAATTACTTTAGGCACTGTCATATAAAAATTTAAGGACATTCGCTTTGGTCATTGATGAAGGCCTTTTGCATATAACAAACTCGAAATTGTTGAGTTCATGGAGCAGCACAACCACTATGAGTGTATGTATGGGCTTGTGTGTGTGTAGTTGAGTGTGACTGCATGTTGGTCATGCTTGTGCTATGTCCTTGTACCATGCCGCCAAACCCCCCTCCCCTCATTGCCCCTTCTATTGTAACTGTCTGTTTTTATGCCTTGTGCATTGTGCACAAGGATATGTGCGCAATTTCCCTAGAGAAATTTATGCAAATAAAATAACAAATAAATTTTACAATTTCATATGTACAACATACATGCACTCACACACACACAAACATAGAAACACATTCATTTATTCATTCATTCATCTATTCATTCATTCATTCAATCAAACATTTTATTTCTTTTCATTTGATTCTGTTGCGTTTCGCTGTGCTCAACTTTTGCTTTGTCCGTTTTGTCAATTGGTTTGTCTGTTTGTTTGTCACTTTGTCAATTTGTCAGTTTTTATATGCTTGTTTGTTTGTTTGTTTGCTTGATGGTTTGCTGGTTTGCTGGTATGCTTGTTAGCCTGTTTTGCATTTTGCAATAAGTGAGTGCAAATTTGTTGAAGGTCGAGAGAAGTCGCAGCATAAATTGCTACTCCCAGGACGACATATCATTGCGTATGCCAACATTTTGAGAGCTGTCTAGACACCACGACCTTGGCTAAAAGAGGAAAAATACAATCTACGCAATTCTATGAATACTTATAAATACACACATACACTTGCACGCACACATATATGTATATATATAAATATATAGATATTCCCATCTTTTATGGCCCAATGAATAAGGTGTCTCTGGCCTCTGGATGCTGTGCGAAAATGAAAAACTTTAATTGCTGCAATCGCCTTGAGCGCTAAACTTTTTTAATCATGAGTGAACGCATTTAACAGCTGGTCGACTTTCTACACACTCAGACACACAACATATACACACAACCAAACACACAAAAGCACACATCCACACACAGAGATTTTGACTACGCATTCTTACACTCAACTAAATTCATAACAATATGCTGCAAAATGAGTGTTATGCAGGCTTCAAAAATACTCAGTAAAAATTGAAAAGTGTTAAAAAGGATATAAAATTTAATTATTATTAGTAATAAATAATATTAAAATGCTAAAAATTATTGAGATTAAATGCAAGGGTATGCCAAAATGGGATATATGTATAGGACTTAAGGAAGCGTAAATACAATGTTGACAATTTATGAGGCAAAGCTACGAAAAAATCCTGAATTTTAATTTCTTTAAAAAAGGTTTTGGTAATAACTGAAAATAGCTGTAAATATATATGTGTATTCGTAAAAAACATAAAACTGTCAATAATATTATTTTAAGTAACAGTTATATATAGGTTTTTGACACCCAAAGCCAGCCTCAAAACATCAGAATCCCTTGACATAATTAACATGTAAAGAAATTATTTTTAAAAATTATTTAACAATAATTTATATATAAAAATTATTCAAAATAATTCAAAAATAATGTAAGAAAAACCTTTAATTTTGAATTTTTATAATACTTAAATATTATACAGTTAGTCAATTGGTTTTACAGGGTATACCATAATAAGCAAATATTGCTGTTGAGTGTCTAAAGTTTTGTGGCTGATTTTGCTACACTTTTTATCTTTGTTGTTGTTGTTTCTGTTATTGTTGTTGTTGCTATTGTTCTTGTTGTAGTTGTTTTTATTGTTGTGGTAGTCCAAATGGATTAGAAGCAACTTTGTCTGCATCGTACGCCAGAAAGTATGCAAAAATTATTGAAATTGAGCATTCAATTTATTTGCAAATGGCTTGCCATATATATTCGTAGCAGCTTTTGCCTTGTTTTCCGTTTTGCTCCTTTTTTTTATACAATCTCATATATGCGATATGTAGAATTACAGCGCGCATACCACAACACACATACACACACACATACACACTCACATACCTATACATATACAAGCACACGCACGAGCGCTTGGTGTGGTACAAAAAAGTTTAAGGATAACTGAAATGTACGCACGAAGGCGCCAACATCTATTAAGCTTCAATGGTTAGGACAATGCCAGTTGTAGTAGTAGATGTATGTCTGTGTGATTGTGTGTGTGTATGTATGTGTGTGTATATATAAGTTGGGAACTCAAATATGTATAAATTGAAATCAATAATTATTTCCATATCATTAGATGCCAAAAGCAAAATGAAATGAAAAGCAAATTATATGCTAAACAAAAAGTCGTAGATTTCATACAATTCCTTCAATATAAGTTTGTAAGATTGCTTTATTGAGAAATATCTATACATATACATATACATATACATACATATATGCCAATCCAGCTTTCCTTGTGCAAAAAAGCAAAACAATTGTTGAAATTTTGTTTTGCTACCATTTGCGTCGTTGGCCAAGTTAAATGAAGGTTCACATTGCCAGCAAGCAAAAAAAAAACAAGTTAATTTTCAATTATGTCGCAAGCTAACGCTAACACATATGCAGCCATAATAAGTAGGTGCTAAAAACAGTTTTAAAACCAGACTTCTGGATACCCTATAAAGACGAAGAAAATTTGTAGTGAAAGTTGATTTAAAATTAAAAGACTATAAACACAGTTTGAGCCACCAAATTTCGTTGCAATATATTTAAGTCGCACGTTAAACCTGCTTACCCCATTGTCTTCCTGATTACAGGGTATTAAAAAACAAGTTGAAAAATACGCAAAGTTGGGAAAATGCTTAGAAAAACGAAAAATGAACATTTTTGTCAGAAGAACCTTGAAACGCAGCGATAAAGCGAAAGGTGAAAATTGCTGTGCATAAAAGTGGAAATTTTAAGGGTAACAAAAATGAAAAGCAACACAAAAACAAGTCGAAAGAATTCTGTTTGTGTATGTGTGTGTGTGTGATATTGTTGCTGATTTGATTATACAACTGATTAAAATTTAGAGCCAAGTCAAGTTTAGTCAAAAAAATGGAAACGAAAATATAAACAAAACACTTGTACCACGTTGCGTATGCGTAATTTATATTTTCTATAGCAAAAGAGACGCCATAGGGACTCATTGCAATTCATTAACTATTGCCATTAGAAGTTGCAACAAATTAACAATTGAATAATAATCATCATCATAATAATAATAATTAATATGCGAATTGTTGTTGCTGCTGTTATGTTGTTCTTGCTGCTATTGTGCAGTTTGACCTCAATTTATCAAGTTTGATTTATTATAGAGTTGTAAAGAGCAGGCGAATGGCTTTCATACTGTAAAAGTAACAGTTACAGTTACATTTGCTCTTGTACAGGTTAAAATGGTTTGGCTGGTTGGTTGGTTGCCACCACAAAGCGGCTACAATTTGGCTTACAGCCAGGCTCGCATATAATTGGCCTGGCCAGAAGCATTTGTTTGGCATCGTCGTTGCGTCGCGTCGTCGTTCACCTGGCAACAACAAGCAATTGCACTCCACTCGAACCCGATTAAGGATCATTGCTGCCAGCAATGGCAACAGTAACAGTAGCAACAGCAACAGCAACAGTAGCACAAAAAAAGGAGCAATCTAAAAGAGAGAGAGAGCAAGCATGTCTGAGTGAAAGAGAGAGAGAGCGAGAGCAGCAAGGAGCAAGAATAATTGCATGTATAAATAATTGATTGCAATAAACGAATCGAATGAAGGCGATTTCACAGCGAGGTGCAGAACCGCAAATGACTCTGGAGATCTAAATGTATATACTATATACATATATATATATATATATACACTTATATATACATATATGTAACACAAATAAGGATATATATAGTCTTGCTGTTTATCTTAGGTATTTTCATTTGATTTCATCGTTTGGCTAATTGGCAACATCATTTGCAGTAGTTCAGGGTAAAAGCAATCACTTAAGCCATTGCCTGCTACTTTTTCCGTTAATTACATTGTTAACATTATAGCTACATATGCCAAGCTGTAGCCAAAACCTTCCCACCCTCTCTCTTTCTCTCTTTCCTCCCCTCTTTCTTGACATTGTAAAGCATTGTAAACACGCTGTTAGAACAACTTGCTGTAAACTGTTGGCGACAAGCTTCTTGTGAGTGTAAACATGGCTAAGGCAGTTGAAGAGGTTCACGCAGTAGCAGCGACAGTGGCAGCAGCAGTGGCAGAGGCAGATTCTGTGAGCTGAGGGAGGGCTGCAATGTTTTATGTTTAAGGGCACAAGGACATTTCCTGAGAATTGTCTAGACGCATAGGCGTTGCATGTGCCATATTAGCCTGTGGGCGTGGCTCATGTCATTAGAGACGCGTTCGCATTTCCTAACCATTTCCGACTGCCTTTCACTTCGTCGCTCCCTTACCCTAACTTCCCCTTCACCCTGAGGCACTTTATTCAATATTTGTTTATACGCTTAGGAAGTACTTTTCTTGCAATCACATACAGTAGCGCAAATAACATGCAACATGCAACGTTTTACATTTAACATGCAACACACACACACAGATACAAACACACTTAACAACTGCTTAAATTTTATATGCAAATTTAATGACAAATCTGCATGTAATTCCAACTGTGTTTAATGTTTTTTTTTTATTTTTGGCCAAAAACAGTTGGCGACAAAAGTTTCGTGTCTATTAAATAGCAATTGTTGCCACACATTAATTACGTGTAAATCCCAGTAAACAAAAGAGTTGAATATGATGTGCTAAGACATACCCTAGCATACACAATGATACCCTAATATAATCTACCTAAATTTTGCTTCCCATAGAAATTTCAGTCAAAAGAGCAACTGATTTGAGCCAAAGTAAAAGCTGTTTTGTTAACAAGAATAAAGTTAAAATGAACTGCACTTTAATGTTAGTTGAACTAGCTCTTTAGTTGAACTAGTACTTGATGTGGAACCACAAACAGTTTCACTTGATTTCAACTGCAAGAAAAGTTGCTACTTTTTTGTTACACTTGGGGTAACTTTTGCTTGTTGCCATACAAAAGCACAACTGGTTCATTAACAGTAACAGTAACAAAGAACTAGTTCAATTGAGATTTTATAATTTGATTAAAAGTGAATGAATATTTTCGCTTTCATTTAAGTAAACTATAAATAAACATTGCCAACAAAAGTATTTAACTTTTGCTATCAAAATCAAAAGTTTCATTTCCAACTTTTAATGCTTAAACGAAATGCAGATACAATCGTAACACGCCCCTTTTTGGCAGAGTAAATATATAACTAAAAGGCTAGCTAACTGAGTGTATGTGTGTGTGTGTGTGTGTTAATATATTAGATAAAAATATTCCCCGAATGGGGACTTTGTAATTGCATTTGCAAACTCAGCGCTTTATTTGCTTAATGCGCCGCTGTTCATTATCGCGATGATGTCAAATGACACGCCGGTAGGAGTTGTGGGGGGTGGGTGTATTGGCCTGTGGCATGTGGCATGCAACTGTGTAGAGTGGCAGGCGCCTTAGTTGTGTTTGGCGCATAATGAACAAGTGGCGACTTTGACAAGCGACGCGCTACTGCCACAGGCAATGCCCCAAACCAAACCGGAACCACATATACATTTACAATTAATGTGCAATGCGCGAGAGAGAAAGAGAGAGAGAGAGAGAGAGAGTGTGTGTGTGTGTAAAGCGAATTGAATCGGAACAGTATGACCGCAAATTGTGTGCATTAGGCGCTGCTGCTTCATTGTTTTTGTTGCTGCATTTACATTTTCATTATAATTGCGTGATAAATAGAACAGTCGGAAAAATATTCGATGCCATATAAAACCAGTGGATGCAACTGGCTTGGAGTTACTACTGTAATTGTTGTTACTACTGTACTTATTGTTGTTGCTGTTGTTGTTGCTGTTGAATTTCAATTAAGTTTGGTTAACAATAAATGGTATTAAACACACGCATAATTGATGACTGGCTATTCACTGCTGCCCAAGCATTATGCCACATGCCACATGCCGCATTCCGTTTGACGTTTGGCATATACTCAGCATTCCAAATTTCATGCCACATAGATATAGTTATAGAATAGCTTTAAGCACGCAACATACAAGCAGCAGCATATGCATAACACTCATACGCCCCATTGTTCGGTTGAAGCTGCGGCTAAGCTTAACATCAATTAGCAGTCGAAGCACAAGAAAGTCACATGTAAGTGGCATATTCAAATGCTATCGATGTCATTGACATACCTTATTATTATTGCTATACTTATAAGTCTATACAAACACACACACACACACACACACAGCATAAAAAGGGAAAAGAAAATGAAAATAATAAAAAGAGAAAAAAAGGAAACGTTACAACCTGCTGCTACGGCTGCTACGGCTGCTGCTGCTGCTTTTAGGCTAGTATTCAATATATATGAATTTAGTAACTGATACACATAACAATGGTCATTTGAAGAAGCTGCATATGATGCTAGTAGTAGTAACTGGTCCAGGACCTGCCGGGTTGGAGCATAACAAGGATGCCATTAGATGGAAATCGTTTTGCGAAATTGCCACAATAAATGCTAAAATGTGATTGTACTTTAATAGTGCCGCTTGACTTTGACTTTCACTCCAAGCATATGTGTGTGTGTGTGTGTGTGTGTGTGTGTGATATAACTGTCAGTGTGTTTGGCTAGACACACACACAGATGCGTGTAGAGTAATGGGTGCAGCAGACAGCACGTGGCAAACCAGATTCAAAATGTGTGTGCGACCAAGCTGAAAGTCAAAAAAGTATACAGACTTTTCGTCTCTTTTCTTGCTTCAGCTAGAGAAGCCCTTTTTTTTTTGCTGCTGCTATAAATATACATATATATATATGGACTCCTTCTTGTGTGTGCTTGTGTATATGTGTGTACTGTGTGTCCTTTGTTGTGCCTGCTTAAAGCAAGCATTGGCGTGACGCTGCGAAGAGTTGAGAGAGTTTTACAAAACTTGTGTGTATAGCCTTAAGGATATAGACAGAACTTAAAGTGCAACACACACTCTGCCTGCTTAAGTATATATATATATATACAGCTGATTTTGTGGCAAATAGCTATAGATACTATATATATACATAAGCCTCCGAGCATATATCAATTGCTGCGGAACTGTTTAAATACGCTAAGAGCGCTTTGAGTTGCTGTTGAAAATTTGCTCTGTCGATATGCTTAAAGGTCAAGTCGATTTATATATAATATATAGTAAATGTTAAAGGTAAATAGTAGTATATATATAAAGCATATATATGCCTTATATATAGCTTATATATATCGTGTATATAGCATTCTAAGTTGTAACTTTAAGTGGAACGCTGTTCCAAACAGTTTCAGCTGAAATTTCCTAGAAACGTTTCAATAGCTTCTTATATACTATATAAGCTTATGTATATCTAGATATATATACTGAGCAGCTATATATATATATAGATAGATATAGAAAGCAGCATTGTCTGTCATTTCTCTCAATGATTTTGCCACAATTTTCATTCTTTTTATGCCACACAACTGACGGCTGTCAATAACCATTGTGGTAGCTCTCCTACATATATATATATATATCTATAGCTCTTGTCCAGCAAATTGCTTCAGTGGATTACAGCACCCCGTTTATATCGTTGTATATATATGTGAGTGTGTGTGTGTGTGGTAGTATGGTGTTGAGCACATGTCATTGTGTTGGTAAACGCCAATGACTTTGACAGCGTTTTGTGGCAAGTCCATATCGATAAGAACCTACTACAATCTTAGCCAAAATTCTAATTGTTGTTGTAGCAAGTAAATTCAGCATTTAGGCAAAAAAACCAGAGCTAGAGATAGGTGGGGGAGGGGGGAAATGGCAAGAGAGAAAGAGACAGAGAAAAAGCAATATAATTGGGCATTTTGTTTTGGCCATCTATCAAAATGTATCAAAATCTCGCTCGTGCGCGCAATGCGCTGACAAACGAGCCAACTGACTTTGGCTTTAAAAGGTTTTTGATGTGAACAAAAGCTGAAAGTACACACCAACACACACACACACACATACACTCACACTTATATCAATGCACACACAGTAGTACACACAAAAAGGATCTGCCAATCTGAGCGAAAGCAAATTGAAGCAGGATAACCACAGTTTGGTTTTGTTTTCTTTTTTGTTTTTATATTTGTTTTTGTTTTCGTTTTGGGCTTTTGGCTATTGCCTGCAAGTTTAGCCTTAGCTTCAGTCATCTTCTCTCATCTTTTATCACTCCACCTCCATCTCCGCCGACAGCTTTTTGGTAGCAACTCCCTAGCAATTCACACACAGCCGTGTTAATCCACACTAATTTGTTGGCCATAATTCACTTCGAGCTAAGCTGTTTCAAGTTGACTGCCTACACTGTCTCTCTTTCTATCTCTGTGTGTGTGTTTTTTAGCCTGGCTTTATTATCATTTTCATTTTCATTTTCATTTTCATTTGCACTGTGATGAATATCAGGCAAATTATCCTTTTTAATTGACAGCTGTTATGTGGATTTTCTGTACAGTTCAGTGCAGAAAGGAAATACAACTCGTAAAAGGATATGCCCCAAGGCGTGACTGTGACGTTGACTGCTACTGCGACTGTGACTGCGACTGCGACTTTGTGGCATTAAAGTCTGATTATGCGCTAAATTTATTTTTTCCTTTTTTTGCTGTTGTTTTTTTTTTTTTTTGATTGCGTCGACGTCGTCGTTGGCCAAGCAAAAAGCAAATAAAATATGAGCAAAACGCACAAGGACTAACAAATGAGCAAATTGTATGGCCATTTTCATGAACGTAATTCCTTGTTTTGTTGGCCTCAAAGGACACACACACACACACACACACACAGAGACAGAGCAAATCGTAACTACCAACTGCCAACCAACCAATATTCTATACTGCTACTATCAAGCGCATTAGACTGGCCAATTTCAGCCGCTCCTCTACTTACCCCTCCAACTCTACAACCTACTCAATCTCTATCTCTTGCCTGCTTAGCTGCTGCTGCTCTAAAGCGATTGTCTTGGCATAATGAAGCTACTGGCGCGGCGGGGTGGCTGCTGTTGGTCCTGTGTATTGGTAGTAGAAGTTGGTTTTGTTTCATGCCTTGCATAAATCAAGTAACTGTAAACGGCAACGGCACGCTGTTATATACTATATATATATAGTATATATATATATATATATATATGAGGACAGCTGGGAAAGACAACAACAAGTAAAGCCTAGTGGGCCTTACGTGCGTTGGATTTAATCGATGTACTTAGTTTATTGTTTTCAAATTGAAATTGCAAATTCAAAACGCGCAAATGTCGCAGCCAACAGCAACCACCCATCCACCCACATTCAACCAACCCAGCCCATTCAAGCCCATCCACCCCCCTCTTAATAGTAACTTCGATCCGCCACTTCATTTTCATTTCATTTCATTTCCTTATTGAGACAGCAAATTAATGTCTGTCATGGGCTAAATTTAATATCATAAATATTTCAAATATTTCAACGCAATTTGTGCAGGTTATTAAAATTTTGACGAACTTCAAAATTTAAAACGGTTCTTACTCTTCTTTTACTTTCTATTCTGCTTCTTCTTATTGCTACTAATGCTGTTACTTCCTCCGCTGCTGCTTTTGTTTCTCACTCGATTTGTTTAGCTAAATCGAAATGCAAAACGCCAAAACAGCTGCACACAACTTGGTTGTGTATATGTGTGTGTGTTGTTTGTGTGTGTATTGTTTATGCTATACATTTTCAGTTTGTGTTGTTGTGCGCACACACCTACACACCTACAGCTACACCTTAGCTCACACCTAACGTTTGTTTTTTTATTGCAAAAAAATAAAATCAACTTTTCTACTGCGTAACAAAATATTTGGCACAACAATTTTTCCCCCTAAAAAAGAACCAGGAAAAATCCAAAAAAATAAAAAAAAAAATGGAAGAACTTTTGCTATTAAATGAATATAGAAATGGCTTTTCAGGCCCTTAGCGACTGCAGCAGCAACAACAGCAACAACAACAGCAGCAACAACAATGAGGCAGCTTGAAACCAGTAAAGTTGCCACACAATTTTATACAGTAACAACATATTGTAACTCGAAGCAACAACAGGCAGCAGCAACAGCCAACAGCAGCAGCAGCAGCAGCAGCAGCAACATCAACAGCTCTCAACATTTTCGGTTGCTTGGTGGGGCATTCAACAATATGTTGCAGTAATTCTGTATATATATATATATATATATATATTCTGTTACCTTATTTAGTACCCTGATTTTAACCTTAATGGTTTATTTATATGGCCAAAATGGTAAATGGTATAAATTTTTTAACGAGTTCTCTGCTTTCTGCTGTTCTTGTTCTTCTTATTTTTTATTTTCCATCATCAGCTTTCATTCGCTTCTTTTTTTTGTTAATTGTTTTGGCCAATTATATTTGGCTTGTGCTTCGTTTAGCATTTCAACAGAGAAGAAAAAGGAAGAAAAACCAATGGAAAATATAAGCAAAATGCAGCTTAACAACATCTGTGCCATAGGTTAAAGCCAAAGGTGTAATTTTTACTACCAAAAAAATTACCTTTGCTATACGTGCGCCACGTGGCAGCAATATTGACTTTTAAATGAATTAAGCGTAAACTTTGCAGTTTGCTTCATTTTTAACTAAAGCACTAAATATTAATGAGATCTTAAGCATATCTCAGAATGGGTCAACTTAATTTGGCCCAAACCTGTTTTCATTTAAAGGTTTCTCGTTACAAAATGTGTGGCAAACTGCTAGGCAGAAGGTGCAACAGGCAATCGAAAAGGGTTTGAACTGCAAAGGGAAATGGTTAACCCTATGAGAGTGTTGCGTAAAGAGTATAGCGTGGAGGATATAGAGTATCAATCATAGATGTCCTTATGGAGGATGAAATATATAATTTAGAGTAGAGAATATTGTCTATATAGTAGAGAATAAAGAGTATAGAGTATTCAGATGAACTATGGCTAAAAGACAATGGACTATGGGCTATAGACTATAGACTATAGACTATAGACTATAGACTATAGACTATAGACTATAGACTATAGACTATAGACTATAGACTATAGACTATAGACTATAGACTATAGACTATAGACTATAGACTATAGACTATAGACTATAGACTATAGACTATAGACTATAGACTATAGACTATAGACTATAGACTATAGACTATAGACTATAGACTATAGACTATAGACTATAGACTATATACTATGGACCAGGGACTATAGACTAGGGACTATACTCTATAGACTATGGACTATGAATTATGGACTCTTAACTGTAGAATATGAACTTTAGAATATGGAATGAAGACAATTTAAAAATGTAAACATTTTCTGAACAAAATTGCTGGAAAATGTTAGGCAAAAAGTGCAACAGGCAATGGGAAGTGGTCGCTGAGGGAAATGTTTATACTTATGGGAATGTCGACTACACACTATATATACTATAGCTATATTACATAACTATTTTAATCATATTTTTAGTATATATTAAAGCAGATTCTTTGAATTGGCTTAAAGCATATTTTCAAGGTAGATTCATAGTAATATTTGTTCTGACTCTAAGAAGCATAGCGATTGCCGCATGCGAAGTACTTAGACGCTTTTGTGTTTCTACAGGATTTGAAGCGTATCTTCTACATTACTTTTGTTTAATATTGTTGTTGTCTAAAGCTGCTAATTAAATTCATTTTTGTTAACACTTAAAATTACCTTCAGGTTGTCCCTTTGGCAAGGATTCAATGCATTTTCCAATAATTACGAATTGTCAATGAAATGAAGTCAATAATTCCACTTAACTACCAAAGAGACAAGGTACAAACTAAGCAAAGATACATTTAACTAAGCAGCTTAGAAGCAAAGTTATTTATTGATAAGGAATAGATACATATTAATATAAATATATATTATATAAATTGAACAGAAAGAAGGAGAGGGAGAGGGCGAGAGAGATGAGAGAGAGAGAGAGATGAGCGCAGGAAAGGGCAGCAAAGTAAAGCGATTCCTTTTGAAATGCTTCAAATTTGTGTGTGTTTGTAATAAATATTTATGCTTATGTATGTGTGCGTCTGTATATGTGTGTATAAGCTGTAATTGAAATCCTTTTGTTGTAAATATTATGCATGCTTTAAGGATTCAATTACAGTTAATCCTCAAAGCATATATAAATAACATTTCTATGAAATTTTCAGTTAAGTTTTGTTAAATTCAATATAAAGTACAACAAACTCTGTTGAAAGTGGCTTTATCTTTGTTTAGGGATTAGTTAAAATGTGGCTTAAATGTTAAAATAAGGCGAAATGAATAGCAGAAACTTTCACCTTTCACCTGGTAGCTGGCAATAAGAGCAGAATCGAGCTTTTCCTCAATGAAAGATATAAAAAATTAAAGCAAATCTTTTTTCACAGCTTATTTATGTGTGTGTGTGTAGAGTATGTGTGGGTGTGTGCTGCTTATGTGAGTGTGTATGTATGTGTGTGTGGCAATTAACAATTTATGCTTTTGTTATAATTCAATCTAATGGAATGAATGTTTGCACATTAATTTTGTTTGTACAGTTCTTTGCTTAACTCTTATTGTTGTTGTTGTTGTTGCTGTTGTTGTTGTATGTTGCATGGAGCAACCACAAGTGCAACAGTTGCTGCAAAATATGCTTTGGCTATTTAGAGACATATGAATTCATACGAAAATACAAATTAAACACATAAATTAACAAAATGAAGGAGCCAACAACTGATGCGCTGCAACTCTGTATGTCTCATTATGTGACTCTGTCTCTGTGTGTGTATGTTCTAGCCATTAACTTAACTTAGTTTAAATTGGTTAAGAGAAAATTTCCCTCAATAAGCGGTGCTCTTAAAGTAGCAACGCCTGCGCATTAGCTACTCACAGGACTCTTAAGGGATTCAATTTGAATTTAACTAATTTTAATGCACATTTATTACCTGCCTTGAAGTAATTAGAAGGGTATTAAGGGTGTCATTGATGCAACTTGCTGCGCCTTTATACACTGGCCTGATCCTTGGTCCGACTTTGTATGGCATGTCCTTGAAGGTAGTTGTCGTTTAGTAGTAGGTGCAGTCACGCATGTTGCAAGCCAGTAAAAAGTTGTGCGGCAAAACTTTTACATCGACCATCAATTTGTGTCCTGACCACTTTACACAATACTAAAAGTAGTTGCAGAAGAAGAAGAAGAAGCAGCAGCAACAGCCGCAGCAGCAGCAACTGGCATAGTTACCACATGTGGCACGGCCAGCCCTCAAGCGGCAACATCGACGACACTTTACGGTGACAGCAACAAAAACAAAAAAAAACTGAAAAAAATTGTTCACCATTAGATTTACCGTTACTTCTGCTCTGCCTGCTCACTTCAAGGACAAACGCCTTGTCAAACTTAACAAGCATACGCAACGTTAGCCCCTAGCAACTTGTCCTTGTTTAGCACCCAACCTCCCCCAACTCCCACCCTCACCACTCGTGCTACGTGGACAAAATTAAAAGCTTAGTCGAATATGACCTTAAGTGTCAATTCATTGAAAATTTATAATTCGCCAGCCTCAATGCGCTGACCCTGATCGAATATGCGTGCGTATGTGTGCTGTATATATAAATATATGTGTGTGTGTTAGTGTGTTTTGTTAGCTGTGTTTTTTTTGGGCCATCTTGGTTTATGCTTTTGAGTTTTGTGTGTGCTTGGCTTCCGCTTGAGCTGCTGGGGACCAACACTTGTGGCTTTTCCCTTTTCCCTGCGGTTGTTTCTGTCTCTCTCGTTTTCCTTCTTTTCGTTTTCTGCTTTTTGTTTTTCTATTTTGTTGTCATTTTTTGTTTTATTTCAATATATTTCCATTAAACACCTTGAGGATTTACACAGTTCCTTGTGACATAGGCCCTAAAGCATTGAAATGTGAATTTCACTTTGCGTTTAGCTCTTAATATCTAAATAAATAAATAAATAAATATTTTATGTTACTTTTACTTAATATCAAACTGTGCTCTAGAGACCCCAACACAAGTACATCAATTCAACAGGTTTCCTTATGCATCTTATATTCTGTTTATGTAAAGCAGAAGAAAAGCAACCGGAAGATTAGTAATAGGCTTTACTAGAAGAATTTAAAAAGGGAAACAAAAGTAAAATTCATTCGAGCAGAAGGAACTCTGAGTTACCTTTTTAACCTCTGTCTGAATGGAAGCTTGTAGGCTTTCTGATCTGTTTGACTAGTTGAGATTATTTAGAGCAAGTTCTGTTACAGTTTTTGTTATTGGCAGATTGTCGAAGCAAACTTATGTATCAAAATATATACCAATATACCAAATTGACCCTCTCTGAGCAAGCTACATGCCCTCAAGAAGGCAGCTCCGTAGCTCGATAATGGGCCTCCGATTTGTAGCTGATTAAGAGTATAATTAGCCAAGGAAACTCTTTACCAATTTTTCTACTTTTATTTGTTATTTGGAGACTAATCAGGTACCACTTTTAGCACTGAAAAACAGTTGATTAACATTTCACTTGGCTCTTTGACTGTTCCATTGGCAATTGCAATTGGAACTAGCAGAGATAAGTCTAAGGAACTAACTGCTTAGTCAATGATAAGTATTCGCAATTATTGCTATGAGGAGAAACAGATTATGCTGCGCATTAGGTATGACTAGCTATAGCTTTAACCTACTGTAGGCACATAAAACTATAAGTAAGCTAGGAGCTAAGTACAATCAACCTTAGATAGATACGGTAATAGATAGAGCTTATTGAAGGTATACACATATTCTTCGATATGTCCGATTAAGACCCTTTGTATGATAGGTACACACAAGTTGCCATAGGTACAATAAACCATATATAGGTACAGCCAGATATAGGTACATGCAATGATGACTAAGGTAAACTATAGACTTACTCAATGATGTGAAGAAGTAAAGATAGGTATACTCTGTCGACATTCCAAACAATAGCCAAGAAAAGGTGCGATTAAAGTAAGGATGGGTCAATGATAGGTACAATCAACCGAAGACTTATATGGTAATATGCAGAGTAAGTGATAGGTAGACACAGGTGCCAGTCTATCCAGCAAAAGAAGAAAACAGTCAATAAAAGATGCAAATAGTTCAAGGATCATATAGCGTAAAGACAGCGAAAGGTATATACAGTCCAGCTATGATCAACTATATATTTAAACAACAGTACAGTCTATTCTATAGTACGCTTACTTCAAAGATAAAGAAATCCTTTCTATACATTTAACTGGCCAAAGGTACAGCAAGCCATAGGTACAAATAACCTTAGCTGCAGTAGGAGCCAGCAATAGTTATAGTCAAAGAAGTGATACAAATAACAGAAGCAACTTTTTAACAAAGGTTTGTTATGGCCATTGTAGATGCTTGAGGAAGTTATAAGCTCCATTCCAAAACGGCTTTCAGGGTAATAAGTGAAGAAGAGAAAAGTTGGCCAAAAGAAAGTACCTATCAGAGGTTATAGAGTGAAAGCGAGAGGAGTTCCCTTTGCCTTAAAGGCAAAGTAATACTCAAATATGTATAGCCAATGTGAAATATGAGAAGATACGAAACGAAACTACTAAGTAGGACTAAAGCAAGAAGCAGAACAACCATACAATATATAACAAAAACAACTTTAGAGTAAAGCAAAACACGATCGACAAAGCCTTTCCGCCAGGACAAAGTTCGAATGGCGCCTTGAGGCAAGTTTTTACCTGTTTCTGTTTCTGGTCCACCACAACTACGCGCCAGAAGTGTAGATGCTCAGGGGGAATGAAGGTTGAAGATACAAATAGGTAAAGCATATAAAGAGGAAAAGCAGAAAAGACAGAAAAAAAATGGAAATATATATATATATATATAACAAGGCATAAAATAAGTATGGAAACTGCAGGCGCTGACGACGACGTCTCCGTTTGCGGCAAATGCAACTTATGCAAATTTATTGGAAAATGCTTGGCAATATTTTTGCGTTTTTTAGCGCCGCATTTTCCTTTTGTGCCCATAAGTTTTTTTTTCGCCTTCTCTTCTTCCTGCTTTTGCCAGCTTCTTCTTTGCTTTTTTCCATATTTTTTCTGCGTCCTTTTGCATTTTATTTGTACATATCTGACGTCTTTTGCAGTTCATCTTCAATTTTATTGTGTATGTATATATATGGGACTGTATATATATATATGTATGTATGTATGGTTATGTGTGTGTGTGTGTGTGTGTGTGCGCTTGTATTGGGGGTTGGCTGTATAGCATTGACTGGGCGTTTACTAAGTAGGGCGTAACATCATTCTCTTTGATATGCAAGTTATTTTAAGCGCAATTTTCAGTATGGGCGTGTTAACGGCTTTTGTGAAAACGTTTGAAACACACACACACACATACAGACAAAAGACAAAGGGCCAAAAGCAAATTCCAAAGGGGACAAACGTTTTGCAACCGATTGAGACAATGTTTAGCTATGTTATGTATACTCTTATATAAGAATGCAACTTTAAGTTCAACTTTCATTGCAATTGTTGCAGGTTACCTTAAGATTTGACTACAATCAATCAAAGCGTAGTTGTAGAGAGAGAGTGAGGAAGGGAGAGAGGGGGATAGTTGGATATATACTTAGTTAGGCTAGCATATAGAGTTCATTGTTCTGGGCATTGCCATTGGTATTGGCCTAAAGTGATGGGTTTAAGGCCAAACCAGTTGGTGGCATCATTAATTTGTTGGCCAATTGTTTGTTGTGTGTGTGTGTGTGTGTGTATAATGTTTGCATTGCTTCACAGCTTTTGCTTTTGTCATTTTGCCATTTTGTCCATTTTCTGCCTGACAGCACAAACAATTTTTATTTCCAATTCCCCTCTCTCTTTGTCCCTCGCACTAAGTGTTCGCCTTTTCATTCTGTCTCTCTTTATAATATGATTTGCTTTGCTGCGGTAGTTGCTGCCACAACTGGCAATGCTGCTTACTTAAGCAGCTTAAGCGACAGCAGGAGCACCAACAGCAGCAGCAACAACAACAACAACATCAGCAGCAGCAGGAGCAGCAGGTCCTGTGAGTCCAATGCGTAATTAATTATAACAAAATCATTTATTTTGCTTTTATATTGTGCACAAATTCAAGTGCTACTGCTTTAGCAGCAAATCCCAGCACTGATTCTGCTTGCCTCCCCACACCACCCCCCACAAAGTGTTGCCCCAACCACCAACTATTTGCATAGATATTCTGCACTTGGCTGAGGTCTAGCTGCAAGCACAGTTTACTGTATCCTTTTGCTGCTCTGCTGCTGTATATAAGTAATCCTGCTGCTACTTACATGTCACATACAATTGTTACCGACTTACTTCACTCTCTCTCTCCAGCTCTCTACCTCTCTCTGACATTTATTACCTTTTCTTTTTGGCTTTAAGCTCTACTTTGCCTGGTTTCTCTCTCTCACTCTTTGTCTCCCTTTGGCACATTAGTTTAGCTGTCTAAGGATATGCTTAAGTTGATGTAGAGTCAGCTCTACATAATAGAAACAACTTGAGGCTAAGCTTTAACCGATATACTGTTACTTGCAGCGTGCAACATGCAACATGCAACCAACCTGCAGTTGACTTAGACACATCAATTAGCATAAACATATAACAGCCACTTACTGCATTTGAATGTGTGCCTTGGTGCAAGCATTGGGTTTGCTACTAATTTAATTAGCTGCCACTCGAAAATTGCCCAGTTGACCTGTGCAATAACAACAAGAACAACAACATCAACTTGCCACATATCTGTTGCAAAACTAATTAAAATTGCCATTACTAATAAACATTAAAGAAGTGCTAGAAAATTGAATATTTACCACAAATTTTGGGCTCACATGGCGTATGCGCAACTTTATTGTGGCTTTTGGCCAACTTATTTGCAGCCATGTTGCATGTTGCATGTTGCACTGCATAAAATGGCAATAGAATTGCAGACATTTCGTTTGACTTCATTGAAAAGAATGTATTAAAGCCGATTTAAAAGCAGTTTTGAACTCAACTAAACTTGAATTGAGTGAATTGATGGACTAAATTGACTGTATTGACAGACTGACAATGTGATATTGCTATATTGTTATATTGTTAGATTGTGAATGGCTGTGTGTATGTTTCATTGCTTGTTGGCAAATCAATCAAGTGCTTTTCTAAGTAAATCAATCAGAGAGTCAATTGTGTTGTTGCATGCAACAAACTCCAACTAAATTTGCGCAAAGGCCAATTGTAAATAAATCACGTATACGCACGAGTGTCTCTATTTGGTCGGAATTAGTTGCAAGCTGCAACAGTGCAGCGTCTCTTAACTGTTAAATGAACAGGCTTTAAGTTAATATTTGTGGCTTAGAGCAAAGCTTTCATTTGGCAATTAGTTTCGAGACACGTTTTCGCTTTAACGGCCACTTTAATTATCACACACACACACACACACGCAGAGAGACACACACATTCACACGTAGTTTGCATAGAAATTCAATTATTATCAGCGTCCTTTTTGTTGGTGTCCTTCCTTCGTTGAAAATATATATAAATTTTTTTTTTTTAATAACCATCATAAAATTTCCATTGGCAACACCGTTGACGTTGACGACAATTTTAGCCAAAAATATTTGACGCAATCGATCATAATATTTTCCATACAATTTTCCATTTTTTGATAACGTATATTAAGCTTTTAGCGGACATTAAATTTACATTACACTAAATGCTTAATGACCAAAAAGTATGCAACTGCTGTTGCTGCTGGAGAGACTTGTCTCTCTTTTTCAAGTATTGCTACCAGGCATATTTGAGCCTTTGTTCTGTACATAACTTTCATTTGAGGTTGAGAAGAAAGTCATGAAATTTATACGCTTGTTAGCTTATAGCAAAATGGACCAAATGGCTGCAGCGTGTCCATTAAAATGCGAGCGAGAAACTTGAAAATTGTTGCAACCAGCATTTACCTACAATTTCCTATCCACCAACTTGCCGCTGGGTGGCAGAAGTTCCTTACGCAGTGTAAGCGCTAAAAAGTATGCTATTAAAATTATACGTTTTTAAAAGCGAAATTACAAGCAAAGCTGCCATGGGCAGTAGAAGGACACAACACAGGACATGACAGGCTATACAGTTAGGAATAAGGTAACACAGGCGAGAGCAAGCTATATAGCTATATATATATATATATATAGGTATAGGTATAGCTCCTTGACAAGCCGCACAAAGACATGCTCATAAAACTTTCGCATATTAATGAGGTTTTTTGTTGTTGTTGTTGTTGTTGCTGTTATATATTGATGTGCCCGCAGAGTTTATGCACAGATCCTAAACATTAGAAATATGTCCAATGACCGCAGCTTCTACAGGGATTTTAAGCTTGAGTTGGCCTTAACTGAAGTTGTAGCTTGTTTATTGGTTTTCTGCTTTGTTGCCGCTGTCTTATCTATAGGCCAAGTGCGCCAATTCTCAGATATTTTACATGCCCTTCTATGCCATAATTTGTTATGTTAACAGCCACTTTAACACGCTGTTAAACGCACCTTAATATGTTATCTCTATACTGGACTGTCCTTTAACATTTAACTGGCAGTTTATCCTACAGTTAAATATGCTGCTTAATCTTTTTAATGTTTTAATAGCTTTGCTGCTTATTTTTTTAACAATTTTGTAATCAAGAAATTTTTACTTCCTACTACCTCTAACTACCTCTGAATACTCTATCCCCCTTACTCCCTCTTCCACTCTCTCCTGTACAAACTGTCTCCTTCCTTTACGGATACAAATTAAGGCATATATAACGATTTTTCAATATGAAATGGCAACAAGGTCGACGCGCTTCCTAATGCTATAGTATGTTGTTACCACCGCATGTTGCTGCTGCTGACGCAACTTCTTTTAGCCCATTTCCTGTCTTATACAACACACATCAGTATACACAACTCTTACCTCCGTTATACATCCTGGTCCGTCTGCTGACTATACGAACTTGTGCACTGGCTGCCATTTAAGCAACGTAACTTGAAATAATCGAACTCATATATAATCCGAGGCATGCAACTTTTGGGTGCCCCCAAAAGTAGAAAAAAGCACCCGCAGCTGCCAGCGGCATGCATGGGGAATTTATACACTCACACACACACACACACACATACAAACTGTCTGTCTTATGTGTATGTGTGTGTATGTGTGTGTGTGTGTGGCTGGCTCCTTAGCATAAGTAATAAATGTACTACGCCGCATGAGAGAAATCGCTTGGAATGGCAGGAAAATAAATTATCAAGCTTCGATTTCACTACACTCTCTCTCTCTCTCTCTCTCTCTCTCCTTTCTCTCCCTATTCGTCTCTCTATAGCTCACCCTTGAAACTAGCTCGTTCCATTTTCATTTTCTATTTTATGATGTTATACGATTTGATTCTTTTTCCCTTTTTTTCTCTTCTACTTTTTACCTACTTCGTTTTTATTTTTTAGGCTAACGTTATAAAGTTGAAACGTTGACCGAGTAGTGTATGTTGCATGCAGCTAAATTTAACTTAAATTATACACTAATATACTAACACACTGATACACATACGTAACTTAAAGTTAAACATATGTGTTTCTGTGTGGAAAGTGTGGAAATTTGAGCCTTGCGCCATGCATCAAATTTTCTAACAATTTTGTTTGTTTGCTTTTATTTTGTTTACCACGAATTGGGTTAAAATAATATTTGTGCCTTGTTTGTTGTCGTCGTCGTTGTCCTCGTATTGAATGTCTCTCTCTCTCTCTCTCTTTGTCTGTGTGTGTGTGTAGGTCTTTTTTTATACACTGGTCAACAAGGTCAGAGCTAAGCGCATATTTCATAAATTTCAATTATTGAACAATTGACAAAGCGATCTTTGTGCCTCAAGGCTGTACAAATTGCACAATGTCGCAGGATATTTGAAGGAGGAGTCCTTGTTTCTTTTTTTTGTTGTTTTTTCCACAACCAGGCAGCAGCTGTATATATGTATATGTGTGTGTGTGTGTGTGTATAGTCGAGGCAGGTCATGTCAAGCAAATGTTCAACACTGTCTCATTAATCATCCCAAAACTCACACAGACACACTCACACGCTCTTTTGTATGTGTATTATGTGCTGTCTCTTTTGCACACTGTATCGCTGTCTCTTTCTTTTCGGGGATTTTGCTCTTTTTTTCTTGTTGCTGTCGTAGTTGTTGTTGTTGTTTTTGATTAAAATTCAACTTTTGACTCATGCATTGTAATGGCTGACATCATTTGCTTGCTGCTGCTGACCACCTGTGCCAGGGCACACACACACACACACATACAAAAGTACATTTACATGTATGAGAGTTAAGCTCTCTTTTTGTGTGTCTGTATGTGTGTGTATGCACGTAGACAGCCTAACACCCTTGGGTCAGTAATCTTTCAACTACTGCCAAAAAAAAAAAAAAAAATGAAAAAATGTATAAGAAAAAAACACAAAATTAAAATAATATATATACAGTAGCAACGTATCCTTGATACCCTTTCCCATATTATGCATGTTTTTTTGTACCTTATAAAGGAAAAATATCAAATTTAATAAATGTTTCCTAGAATGAAAGCTAAGCGTGCCTTAAGGACATATTGTTTTAGACCAAAATTAGGTGCATAAATTGCTATATTTGCTCTTTATATATATGTGTGTATGAGTGAGTGTGTATGTATGTGTATATATCTATATGTGTGTATATATATCCTTTATATATCAGCTGGTTAAATTGATGTTGACTACGCACAGTCCTCAGTATATTTACTGCCTAGAAAAAGGATATTTACGTGTACTCCAAATGGAGTATTTAAAGCCTTTAAGCCTTGATTTCTGTTAACTCTACTTGAATTGTGGCACATGTTGTTGCTGCTGTTACCAAATAGCTCTGCTTGGCATAAGACTTTAAGCCTATTTTTTACAGACTCTTTCTTTAAAAAAGGAAATTCCTTTTCTCTTTTTTTTCTGCCATCTACTCATAATTTTGTATTATTCTTAGAATTTCTCCAAAGTTCCATTATGTTTTTGAATGCATATTTAATCCTAAGTCTAATTTTTTTTGCCTTTCTCTCTGTTTGTATAGAGTATTATAGAGCTATATATAACGAGTAGAAAGCAACTTTTTTTATATTTTTTTTTTAGCTACAAACTATGGCACAATTTGAACTTCTAGTGTTTGTTTGCATTTGTTTGTTTGTTGGTATATTTTTGTTTTTTTTTTACTTTCTTTTTTATAGTAGAAAATGTTTTTTGGGACACAACGAAACGAATTCATTTATTTCGAATAACGGTATTCATTTTGGTTGCCTACTTTTTGGAGGACGACGTTTGGTTGCTGCTGCTGCTTCTTCTTTTTACCCTCTCTCACTCTCTCTGTATGTTTTTGGGGTGGTCCTTTTCATTGTGCAGCTGTCACGTCCGTCATCAGCATCAGCTGTCAGACTCGGAAGCCGACTACGTGCCGTGCGGTAGATTTCTGTATGTTTTAATAGTATATGTGTATGTGTATGTGTGTGTGTGTTTGTGGGTGAATTGCTATGTTGGCTTTTTGGGCAGTCAAAATGTTTGTTAGTTTTCATTACAGGCATTCACATTTGTATATGTGTGTATGTGTGTGTGTGTGTGTGTTTGTGTGTGTTGTGCTCTCACTTAAATTGCCATCAAGTTAAAGGAAATTTGTTTGCATTTGACAAATGAAACTGGACATGTTACGCCCCCCTTTTGTTGCCCAACAAAAATGAAAAAAATATATCTACCTACAGCTGGCTAATTATGTAATTAATTTAACACTTTTCACCATGTTTTCTCTCTTCATCGATTTAAGAATATCTAACTAAAAGCAAAAGCACAAATATTTGTGATACTCTTTCGACCAAATAGAAAACCAGCCAAAAGCATTTCACTAAAAAAGAAAGTAAAGTAAATAAAATATATAGAAAAAAAATTAAAAGCAGCATTTAATGTGCAAATAGAAATTCTCGTTAAGTTTATCTAACCAAAAAGGCAAGAGCATCAAAATGTTTGCTATACTCCTTGCAGGAGCACATTGAGACTAAGCCACAAATGGAACACCAGACCAGACCAGATTGAATAAATAGATAATAATGGCCAAAGAGAGAAAGAGAGAGACGGAAGGACTGGTAGAAATAAGGTAGCGAAAGGAGTGAGTCTGAGAGTTAGTGTGAAAGTTGCTTTGCTTGGCAAGCGTTATTCTGCATTTGCATCGACATTCGCTTCTACATTCGCTTCTACATTCGCATCTCCATTTGCATCTGCAGCTAATGACTTTTGGTCATTTTGACTGACAGTCAGCCACAAAAGTATTTGCGCTAATTGAGTTCAAATACAATTAAATCTTAATGCAAATGCAACAAATTTACAATTTCAACTGAATTTAAGTAAATGAAAGAAATGCAAAGAAAGCAGTGAAAATAAAGTGAAAGAAAACTGTGCAGATTTCTACTTAGATCTTTCATAAATATATTAAAGATTTTCCTTAAAAAGTCAGACAGAAAATGCAACCAGAAACCTTAGAAAATTGATATTGCTATAGTAGCTAATGCTTCCAAATAACTTCCTATAGCTGCTGGAAAATCCATTTAATGGAAAGGATATAGACAACTTTTGTAAGAAAGAGTTAAATGTTTCTGTAGGGAAATGTGATTGCTGCTTGGCTGAGTTACAATTGAAGTTCGAGGTTGATATTTGATTAATATTGATGAAAGTTCCATTTAAATCTAGGCTAATTCATTTTCAACCTTTCGATAGTTATTCTATATATTAATTTGATAGTCTTTATCCTGCCTTAAATCTGCCTTTAAGACTGTGTTCTTCTCTCCTAAAGAATCACTTCCATATTTGATTGTTGCTTGAATAAGTTGTATAGGAGTTACTTTTATTGATCCGATAAATACTAATTAAATTGTATCTGAATCAGAAATTATCCTTATATCTCTTTTCATACTTTTAGAGTTGAAATGTGCACCATTTGACATACATTTTTCTGTTTGAAGGTGACCTGCTATTAGTCTGCTTTCCATTCCCTAAAAAAGCAGTTGAATTATATATAAGTTCGTATTATTCACATATTCAATCAGTGCCAGTTCTAACTGCAACTAAATGCACAATATTTAACTGTTAAATGATGCTGATTGCTGCCGCATTTAATGGTAATATTCTATTATGATGCTTAGCAATTATTTAAGTTTGCTTTTAGTTTTGTGGCAGGCACATTAAGGAGAGCTCATCGCTCAATGTGTCAATTTCTGTAACAACAATGGCAATTGCCAGCCAGATGTGGCAAACAAAAGATGTAATGCAACACTAGCAGTAGTAGCAACAGCAGCCACAACAAGTTTTCCATTTTTCTGCCACATTTGCCACAATGACAAGCGATTGAATGAAAGAGAACAAGTCTAACAGCAGCAACAACAGCAGCAACAAAGCTTGGACTGCAATTCATGTTGAATTCATTGGGAAATATGCAATATGCATTTACAGCCAAAGTACTAACATTTTGTATGGCAACAACAACGGCAACATGCAACAGCAGCAGCAACATCTAACAGCAACAGCAACAGCTTCTATTGTTTTGTGTTGTCTTGTTTCATATTCTCAACATATCGCATTGTTTTTCTACGCCATTCTATGCTGTTTCATACAGTTCGATTTTGGGCTCTGATTCTGTTTTGTGTTTTGCAACTGAAAACCACCAGAAAAACCACACTAACAAGCGGTAAATCGTTTGGCACCACCACCAACACCACACCACCCAAGTAAAACCCCTTGACTTAACCACAAAGCCAAAGCAAAAGCTGAAAGCCCAAAGCCCGAAGCCGAAAGCCAAGTAGAAAGCAAAATGTGTGAAAGGTGGTAAAGGGGGCAATGATGGTGATAGGCAGAAAAGGGGCGTGATAGCAACCAATCGCTGCGCATTGCGGTCAACAATTTTGATTGTTTTGTGGCCAAGTTAAAGTTAGCATGCCAATATCAAGTTGTGGCCCAATTTGCCGGCCTCTATGCGCTCTAGAAATTTACCAAACTTGGTTACTTGATTGTGTCTATGGTATAGTTACTTCTCCCACTCTATCTCTCTTCTACTCTCTCTCTCTCTCTCTCTCTATTGTATTCATATATACTGCCTGCTGGCAGACCAATCAACAGTAAACAAGCAAAACCCTTCAACAAACATGCAGCAGCCGCACTTCAAAATTGCCACCCATTTCAGGGTATGTGGCAACACTTGTTACAAAAACGATATACAACTCAATGTACCTAATATTTTTAAGTGTATATAAGGTTATATATATCTATGCTGTAACCAAAAGCTATAACCTGCTCCCAGGCTGCTAATTTGCAGCGTAATATATATAAATATAAATCTGCTATTATACACAATTTACACCAATAATATGATATATATTTCATATAAGAAGTTTCAGTGTTAAAAGCCTTTTAACAGTTTTTATGTTTACTTTGACTCTCAAGTCCAATTGAACCTCTAACTGCCAATCCCACGTACATTCCAACTCCCATTCCCCATACAACTTTAACTCCTTTTCCCATTCAAACTTCAACTCCCTTCCCCCCTTTAACTAGAACTTCTGACATACATTTTATGCACTTGCAATCAATTTGCGACCATAAATTTCATTGTTTACCCATTCCGTAACCTTTAACCTATGCCCTATACTCCCATACTCCTATATCCTATTCGCTACACACTGTTATTTCATGTTCATTCCTTGTCTATCTGTACGTTCCTGCTGGCTTTAAATCGCCCCGTGGCGCATCTTGTGCACGTCTGCGACATGGCCAAAAAATAACAGCTAAAAGCAAGTATAATGGCGTTTTGGTACAAACCCTTTTTTTGCTGCTGCTGCTGCTGCTTCTTCTTCTTGCTGCAGCAAATAAAAATTTATGAGCCTCAGCGAAAGTGAAACGAAAAATGGGCATTGGGGCAGCCAGCAATAAGCAGTGGCAGTAGAAGAAAAACGAGCGCAAATAAAATATTGGCTAATAATCGCATAATAATACCAAAGAAATAAAGAGAGGGAAGCAAGAGTGGGAGAAAGAGAAATAAAACCAGAAAAAAAAGGATTCATATTTTGGCCAATGGGTCAGGCAATGTGGTAGCATTATGTGGTATGCTCTGGGGACATTTGCCTCCAGCCTTTAGACGGGGCAAAAAAAAAGAGGAAACACATCAGAAAAAATTTTGTATGCGGCCACGTTGCGTATACGCAATGTACTTTTCGACGCACTGCGTAAACATTTGCCACTTTCGTTTTCTCGTTACTTTGTGGCAGTTAATAATGCTTTGCTTTATTTGCTACTCCAAACGGTGGATGGTGTTGTGGGGTGGTTAAGGGGGAGACTTTGGCTACAGAAGTTGAAGTTGAAAAAGAGTTAAGAGCATTAATAATGACAACAAAAACAACTCGTTTACTGCCCAAGCATCAAATGTAGCTCAATGTGCGACTTACTGCGTCAAGAACTTAAGCTGTTTCCACTGCTAGCCCCAACTCTTTCCTCCCTCCCTCCCTCAGCACCCGTTACATGCTTCGTTTCTTATCCTAATTGTTGTTCAAGCCTTGAAACGTGCACCTCTGTGGCAGCTGATAAGCTGACGCTGACTGCCCGTTAAACTAGCGGTTAAAAGCATACAACAGTTGTGTTGCGTTTAAGTGCAGCTTGCCACACACACACACACACACATCCATACACACACAGACTTACAGAAGTGTCTATGCTTAAGTTTGTTGCGCCTGTAAAAGTTGTATCCTTGTTCGTCTACATCTTATATTATATACACATCCTTTAGTCCTTTTGAGCAGCAGCTCAATGGCGTTGTACTCATGTTTGCCACCTGTAAGGCTTATCTTGAGTGCCTTTAAAGCGCAACAGCTAAAGGAATTTAAAGGTCCTTGTACATATATTAAGGATATGCCAAGAAATTGTGACAAGCTGCGACTGAATAAAGGCAACACTTTGCATGCCACAAAAGCTAAAATTTAATTTAAATATATTCTTTTATATATGCAGCACATACGTTCTATTAATTTTACTAAACTTATCGATAAATTTGTTATCGATTAATTTGTTAGTTTATCACTTTTTTCTAGTGTAATTCTTAGTTGGTTTTTATGCAAAATTTGTTGCTGTTGCTCGTTAGTTGCTCGTTAGTTGCCATTGAGTGGCTGTCATTGTTGCACCTCTGCGTTGCAAGTTTAGTCTTTTAAACTTGCAACTTTTAACGGCTTTTTAGCTGTTGATAGTCAAAAAGTTTCCCCTAACTGTTTTTATACGCAATTTTCGCGTTACTTGTAGCTGTCCTTGTTACTCCTCTCTTTTATTAACTTTATTGCAAAGCCAACCTGTGGCATACATCATACACCAAACATTTTTGTTGCACAAATTAAAGTTGCATTAGAAACGCTTTTTTTAGACGCTTTATTTTTGGCCAACACGCAAATCGTTTGACTAGTTAAGTGTTTGCGTGTGTGTGTTGTATGTGTGTGTGTGTGTGTTGAGCTCTTTTTAGCCATGCATTTTTTATAGGATTTGGCTCAAGCTTTGGCACATTTTAAAATGTGGCATGTGGCATGCATGGCATGCAAAACGTTATAAAAAAAGCAGAACTAGAGAAAACAGCATAAAAAACATACATATACATATACCCAACACACTTACACACACAGCACACATACACTGAAAACATGTCAGCCACAATATGCTCGCTGTATAAACAGGGGACAGCGGCCACATGCGGAAATCACTAAAGGCATTTCCTGTCGCAATGGCAACAAATGCTATAAAAATCATGAAAGCAACACGCATTATGTTCATATATACAATGTTGTTGTTGTTGTTGCTACTGTTGTTGCTGTTGTGGTTATTGTTGCTGCTGTTGCTGTTGTAGACACCTATACATAGATAAGCTTTGAACGATAAACGTACTTCTCACTGAGCCGAGGTCAATGGGTCGTCGATTTCCATAATGTTGGGTGGCTGCTCATATTACACAGCAAATGTCAGCCATACTTGTCATAATAACCCGCCACAAAATATACATATTTATACAAACACACACACACGGACACACACATAGAAGACACTTGCTAAGCCTTCAAATGCCGCAACACTTTGGCTCTCTAAGTCTGGCATTCGAAATGACGCAAACAAACCTTACAAGGCATTCATACTTGTCTCATATATGTATGCATATGTGTGTGTGTGTGTGTGTGTGTGTTTGGCATATTTCTGTAAAGATTGTGCCACCCATATGTGTACACACACACTCACACAATCACATATATGGACTTATCCGTTCTGGACTCAGCCATGCAAAATATGCCGACATTAAATAACTTCAATCTACTCTAAAGAACTTGTTTATGCTGCTTCCTTCTAACTTTACTTTAGTTATAACCAACTGCCCCTATACACCTACACCTATACTATACATATATCTCTCTCTTTCTCTGGCCTGCTCTTTGCCTAACTTATGCATAGGCTTCCTTTTGGTAAAGTGAGAGCGCGCTTTTTGACATCTTAGCCAAGAGGAATTTCTGTGGGAATCTTTTCTAAGAAAGTATATATATGTATGTATGTCTGTATGTGTGTATGTGTGTGTCTGTGTAGGTTCCATTTATGTATAGCATATATATATATATGTATATATTTGAGCTTCAGTTGCTTAGTTTTGTAGATATGTAAGAAAGTTGCCTCTGCTGCTGCTTTTGCTGCTTGTCAATTTCCACATGAGATTTTAGTCATTTCTTTTCAAACTCTCCCTCCCTCTCCCTCTGTCTCTACCTCTTTCTTACTCTTCTTTTTGCTCACTGTAAGCTGAGATTCTCATTGTGCGATAATGTGCACTGGATTTGCATGTCATCTATGTAAGTTCTATGTACTTTAAGATGTAATCATTGCAATCCCTTAACTGGACTTGAGAGTTGTTGCTGCTGTTTCTTCTGTTGCTGCTGTTGTTGTTGCTGCTGATGGTGTGGTCTGTGGAAGGATTGGTAATGGCATTGAGTATTGACTAAAGGACATTAGAATATTTGATATCCTACTCACATTTTGAATGTAAACGTAAAAGAATTTGCACAAAGTGAATATTGAATGCATAAGACATATGTAATATAAGTAGAAGTAGCGAGGGTGGCAACAAAAGTAGCAACTAAATAGTTCAAAATTGTTGAAGAATATAATGAGTGGTGTTTATTTTAGAAAGGGAAGTAAAGTTTTGCATAGAAACCAAGTTTAGTAGAAGCTTTTAACTATAGTTTTAGGTTGAAAGGAAAGAGAACTTTCTGTATACAAACCTCGCTTAATTTTCAATCACCCCTCGCTGTTTGGTAGCTTTTGATAGTATCAAATAGCAATGTAACCCACAAAGTATTAAACACAATGAATTTTTATATATTTTTTTTATAATAATTCTTATAAAGTTTTTATTATTCGATATCAAAGTGGAAAATTATATACAAAAAGTTGTTTCAAACATTAAAATAAAATTTATAAATTCTTTTTGTGTTTGTTTTTTTTTTTGTGTAATATAAATACAATATTTTATAACATAGGTTATATATATATAAATCGATTTTCAATATATACTATATATAGTATATATATTAAGTACTTTCTTCTTTGTTTTTTGGCACAAATTAATAACTATTCTTTGTATGAATATAGAAATTTTGGTAGACAGTTTGCCAGCTGTATGAAAATATTTACAATGAACCTTAGAGAAAATTGTAAAATTTACTGAAAGGATAATAAATATGCATTGAAAGTGATAGATAGAAACTAGGATAGTGGAAGGGATAGGGAGAGAGAGGGACTGCCAGTCAGTTCGAGCAGTAAAAACAATGCATTTTACAGCATTTTCTGTACACAGAAAATCGAGAAGAAAATGCAAAAAAAACGATAGGGAAAAACAACAAAATTTGCCTCAATTCCTGACTGACTTCCTTTTGCGTATATAGAAAATTGTTTATCCTTTATCCTTTTGCTTGTTGTGAAATATAAAAATTACTTCGTTTTACATTTACAAGCAAAGTATTGGTTGTAAGGGGGAGGGTAGTAAGGAGGGAGGGAAGGAGGGTTTGGTTTATACAATATAGGTACAAAACGGGTCACGCAGTGACCAGTGACAAGTAATAACACTTGACGCACGTTCGAGCATCCTGTTTGCCTCATACCATGCCACACGTAAGTACGTGTCCTGTAGAGCCACTCAGGTGGTATACCCAAAATAGAGAAATAGAGAAGGAGGGAAAGAGACAGCTAGATATATAAATATATATATATATATATAAAGCTAGACAAAACTTTCCTGACGTGTTAAATTGAATTTCAACGACGCCGACGACGCTGTAACTGGCTTCGCCCTCGTTCTGCTGCTGCGGCTGCTGCTGCTACTGCTGCTGCTGCTGCTGCTGCTGTTGCTGTTGCTGGTACTAGCTTGTGCCTCAGGCGTCTGGTGGCTACTGCTAAACGTTCCAGCACCGGTTTCCACACCTTCTACACCCATACCCATTGCTGGCATGGTCAACAGCAGCTGTTCCTTCTGATGTGCTTGCAACAATTGCTGTGCTAGCTGTGAGATGTCTACGGCATAGGCGCTGCTGTGCTGATCCAAGCGAGTTGTATTGCCGGAGTATGATGGCGTTGCTGCCACCAAGGATTGACGCAACAGATCTGGTAAATGCCACTGTTCCAAGAGTTCAGCACCCAGCGTATGCGAGTCCTGGACAAGACGCGTTAACATATACAATATAGCCTTAATGCTGCGCCGTTGGGCATCGCATTCGGCACGTGAATCGTAGGTCTTGTAGAATTCCGTTTGGTAAACGGACGTGATGAAATTTATGATGATGCCATTGGCCAAGTGGCTGTGGCACTTCTTGTTCAGCGACATGTTGTGCAGCATTCCAACGATTTGCTCCTGTTTTTTAACGATAAAAGACACAAAATGTTGATGAGTAAAAAAATACGACAACGACGTTAAGCAGCAGGGGGGAAATTGCGATTGTGTAGGTGTGAGTGTATAAATGGATGGGTTGGTGTATATATATATATATATATATATGTATATATGTGTGTGTGTGTGTGTGTAGGGTAAAGGCAAATGAAAAATTGTGGCAAAGATTGTGAAAAAAAATTGCTTTGCAAATGTACAAATAAATTTTACGAGCTTTCAGGCAATGCTTTCAATAAAATTGCTCAAAAAACCAGGGCTGCAAAATGCTAAATCAATCGATTCAATCGAATCAATACTTGAATATTCGAACGAATCAAATGTTCTACATAAAGTAAAGCTTATATGTGGAACTATTTGAATACTTTATGTATCTGCTTTGATTCAATCAATCATTTTCAATCAGTTGATTCACTTTCTTTGCCAGCCCTGATTTTGCTTTGGTTATGTTGAAATTGCTACTTACATAGAGAAAGATGCTGATGCCATTGCTTTGATGCTCCAGCGTTGAAATCAACTTGAAGATAGCCTCATTGGACATGATGGAGTAGTGGGATGTGACCTCCATGCGGCTCAGATTGTTAAGTGCTGCGGCACACAGTAACAGTGTCTGTTCACAGCAATCCGGTTGCAGCAATGCTGCCAGACCGGCAACCAATGTTTCGGCACAATCTCTTAAACCTGCCACACGATGCTCTGGTCCATGCCACGCAGCTGTAATCTGTGCCAACAGTGAGACAGCTTCACGTTTCTCTATAGCTCCACGCTCCTGTTGATTACTTCTAATGCTGTTGCTGCAGCTTGTGTTGCTGCTGGTTGCCACTTGTAGTATGTCTCGCACAATTTCAATGCCACCACAACTGCCCAGTTGTGCTATAGCTTCTGGGGCACAGCAAAGTGTGGCCAAAGCGCGCAAAGCCAATGCACGCACCGAGCTCAGCTTATGATCGAGCACAACGATGAGCAGAGCACGCACTGCCTCACTCTGTACAAAGGCATCAGAGAGTGAGGCAAAGCCATCGTAGTCAATGTTCATTAGGGTTGCCACCATGTTGATATTGGCGCGTAGCAGTAAATCGCAACGACTCTGTTCGATGCTTACCACAAGAATGCGTGCCAAACGCTCGAAAATGAGACGCAATGTGATGAGTGTGTGACGCTTGAGTAGCTGCACATCCTCCAGCAAGGACTCCAGATTGATATAGTGGTGGCGTTCCAATGAATAACGCGTGTCCTTGCTCACTGTGCGTATCTGCTCCAAATGCTGTTCATAACGGCGTCGCTCCACACGCGCATCATTAAAGAATATGCTACGCCTCGCCAGCACACTGCCAAACTCATCCAGATGGCTGAGTAGTTGTACTGCACCAGATAATGCCTCAGGCAGTGTAGTCGCCTGTAATCCGCTCAAGATACGCTCAGTGCGTTCAAAGTGCGCCTGCAGGCCGATTGCCTGTTGCTGCAGCTGGCGCATTAGCTTAGCTACAGCGCTGGTGGTAATTGTGAAGTTCTTGTATGCCTCCTGGGCAATCGATTTGTGTTGCAACATGCACATGACCTCCGACTCGCAGTCCCAGCGTTGCGCTGTCAGCCAACCCTGCACCGCTTCAGATTGCACCTTTGGTTTTTGTGTGTTAGATTTGGTTATGGCTTTAGGCGTGCTGGTGCTGGCCGTGAATCGATTAACGTTCATACGCAGTGGAGAAAATGGCTCAAATTTCAACGTATCCTCTGCGTCCTGCATTTTCCCACCGAAAGTAACTGTCTCATTATTGTATGGTGGTGGTGCTTCACCCAGATAAACTGTTTCATTATTGTATGGCGGTGGTGGTGTCTCAACGTCAACAGCAATTTTAACATCATTATCATCATCGGCAACATCATTATGTTTATTATCATTGTCCTCTTCTTCTTCACTGTCCAAAACCTCCTCTTTTTCCTGTTTGAATTTTCGAGCAATTCGCTTGCGACGACGCACCGCTGGGCGAGGCGGCGTTGCAGGACTTAAAGCTGCCATTTTATCGTCATCTGCCGCCTGCAGGCTATCCAATTGCTCAAACAGGCGACTGCGGCTAACCGTTAAATCCTGATCCTTCTCATCATCATCGTCATCAGCATTTTCAGCAGCTGCCTGTTGCTGTTGTTTTGGTGTTTGCGCACCGCTAAAGGATATGCGACGCGTGACACTAACTAAAGGCGAATAAAAGGACGAATTGCCCACACGGCGTATAACTGTGGGTGGCGTTGCCACCGAACGTATTGATGTTGGTGACACACTGTTGGGTGTTGTAGCTAACGTTGGCACTGCTGTGCCAGTCTGGCCATTGTGTTGCTCCTCATTGTCCGAGAATCCTGAATCCTGTGGAAAGAAAACATATATGAGACTTTGCTATAATTAAAGTTGAAGCAGAGCAAGCACTATAAAGCGTACAGCTACCATAATTAAATTGAAGTGTATGCAACGAGTTAATAAACAGGTCCTTAAACACCCTCACAAATTGTATAAAAGTTGTACTTAAACCACAGCCAAGGACATTTACATAGTTTACAGCATAAGTTTAAGGAATGTCAAGCAAAAACTATGCTAAATCTTTCTACTGCTGTTGCTGCTGTAGCTGCTGCTTTTGAGTAAAGGTATTTATGCTGATGATAACCCACCTGACTGCGCAGACTGCCAGGACTGTCGTGCTTATGCCAAGATAACTTGGAACTGTTCTGCTCATCGTCCACTTCCTGTATGCTGGACAAATTGCCAGTCTGTTGTGCCAGATGCCTTTGCAGGGCGCTGTCCAATGATGCGGGCTGCTGTTGCTCTTCATGTTGCTGTTGCTGTTGATGTAGCTGTTGCAGCTTTTGATGCTGGTAGTAGAAACCGCCACTGGTAAAACTGCTGCCAGGTATTGCCTGTTGGCTATCAGAGCCCCACCAGACACGACTATAACTGCGCTGAAAGGACATGCCTGCCAATACAAGAAATTACAAGATAGAAGAACATTTATAACTTTAATAAACAGTTATGTCAATTAATTAAATGTATATAAATGTTTACTTAATTTACTTTAAAATGGCATTAAAGTTAATGCAATTGAACTCCTGCTTAATTTATTATAAACATACACAAAAATCAAACCCAAAGGCAGTAGTAGTAAATGTCAATAGGTCGACGACAGGTTAACAGAATTTAAAGTTATTCCACACACACACACACACACAGAGAGAGACAGAGACAAAACAAGCAAACAAAACAGGTGAACAAATGAAGAGAGACAGAAAGAGAGAGAAAAAGATAGACAGAGATAGAGCAACACACACGTTGATTGTATTAATATCCGTTACAGCAAAAAATTAAATTTCCGCCCAAGCGACACAAATCATTATTTTAATCAATATGTATATATATATATATATATATATATATAGACTCCTGTTTCTGTGCTTTGTTTGTATTGATGTGTATATGTGTGAATTGAACCATATCGAAATGTCACTTAACTATTTCGGTAGCCAGATACATGCCAACATATACAACACACAACGCACAGGACACTGCAGACAAGGCACAGCTGATGCTTTAGCAGTAAACAGGACATTTGGGCCTTTAGATTGTTTGTTGCTTTCTCTGGTCTAATGCAAAATTCTTGCTATCAAAATGACATTTGACATATGGCAGACAGTAGCACATTTAATGTGGCAAACTTCTAAACTAAACACATACTCTCTATCTTTCAGTCTCTTTCCATCTATGTATATACATATATAATTGTGTTATAATTTCAAAGTAATTGATGTGATGCTAAATTTGTGGTTCAGGTATTTATGCAGATTTTATGGCCAACAACTGTTGTCTGCTCTTTCAATCTGTGCACCTGTTTCATGTACTAACAAACACACACACACACAGAGAAAGAGGGAAAGAGAGAGAGAGAGAGACGGACAGCTGAAGTTCTGTTTGGTTGGGAGTAATGCAAATGTTGTCCAAAAAGCATTTACGCTATTTTATGCAAATGAAATAAAGTAATTATGCCGCACATTTGTGTACCAAATGCTTAGCAATTTGTTGTTGCTGCAGATGCTCTTGTCGTTGTTGTTTTTTGTTTGAGGTTGACAAACAAATATATATTATATATATTTAAAATTTGGCATCATTTTGTGGCTTTAACTTGTAGCAACATATTTAATAACATTTTTCATATTTTATATTTAATATTTTTACTCTCTTTTACTTTTTAGGTTAATTAAAATTTGACAGTTTTGTGTTGACCGCAAAAAAGTGTAAAAAAATTGACCAAATTCTTGTTTAATTTAACCATATAGTGGCAATAACTGTGCTTTTTAAAGGTATGTGGCCACATCTTTTTTATTAAAGACATTTTTTTTAAAACAAATATTTGTTCGATACTGAAACTGAAAGTTTTTTTTTATGCGCTAATTGAATTGAATTGAATAATGGGAAAACATATCAAATGAATATATATTTCGAATTAAAAAACATTAATTGCAGTTGCTAACAAAAAACTGTATGAGAAATATTTTTAATGAAGAAAATTTCTGCTTATAAACTGTTAAACATGTTGAAAACTATATGTTGCAGTTGCGGTAGGGTTTCTAAAAAGATATATATATATATATATATTTAAATTTTATATTTTATTTGTTTAAAATATACTTTTAAATTTTATTTAATTTTTTTTTAAATTTTTTATATATTTTAATTTTTGTCTTAACATTTGCCATGTTCATTTTACTTGTTCAAAGTATAATAGCAGAATGTGCTTTTCTTTTATTGCTATTTTTATTATTATTATTATTATTTTTATGCCTTCTTTCAGTTCGTTTGCATTGTTAAAAAGGCAAATAGCTTAATGACAATTTTTGTTTACATGTTTTAAGTTTAAAATGTATGGATAAAAGAAGATGAAATGGTGTGGAGGGTTTGGATATGTATGAGAATTTCTCGTAATCGAATTCATTTTGATTTTCGTATAGCGCTTAAAAGTATGCAATGGAAATTTTCATTTAACGACAAGGTATAAAAAATGATGACAGCGAGTTGGCTATAGCAGTAGCAGGTACGTTGACGTCAGCGTCAGCGGCTAATTAATGAAGAGCTTTACCAGCAGAGAGACATAGAGAGCGTGAGAGGGAGAATTGGTTTGGCTAAGGGTATGTGTGAGGGAATGGGGTTTGCTTAAATACGCTCTGCTTATGGCTTTCGGCTTTGACACAATAAATATTGCGGCAATGCGCTGGGCCATTGTCGTATCAGCGCTGCCGCAACGAACGTTTGCTGCAAGGCGATAAAAATTAACGGTACTTAATACCAATATGGAAAATCATTAAGTGATTTATAGCGCATCGCAACAGCATCAACAAAAAGGATGAGTGTTGTATGAGAGCAAATGAGAGAGAGGGATAAAGTGTACTGGGTAAAAAGGGAAGTCAGGAACCAGCTGAATACAAATGAGTGAGGAGTTACATATATATATATATATATACAGGGCGATTAATATTTGTCAGCGCTGTTTAAGCACTTCAACAGCAGAGAACGAAAAGTTTTATAAATCCACAGATTATAGCCATAATTGAAAGCCATAAAGTTTATCAGACTCCCGTCTGTGCGTTCTCTATGTAATATATCAGATAAGATTTAAGTTAGGCCAAAAGCTGTATAACAGATTTTAACTGAATTTTATAATAAAATAGGTACAGTTCTTACTAGTTTTCATTAGGTACAGTAAACACTCCATACTGTCACATACACATTAATTGCAGTAAAACAAAGTTTTAACTCGCGAAAACTTTTCAGCTTGTTCCAACATTTTTTCTTTTTTGCATTTGAGTAAAACAAAGTTTGCAAAAGTATTGCGAAAACAGCTAAGGAAATGTGTTGATTTCCAGCAATTAAACAAGTGCAGCTAATGAATACATTCAGCTTATTCGTGAGGTAATGAATTGTCGATAGAAGTTCCACGTTACATGCAACAAGCCCAACAACTTGCATGGTATGCGCTTTACATGGTGTTTCGTTATCGACTGATATATAATATATATATACAGTATTGTTGTTTATTTCCAATTAAATAAATTTCACCATCTGTTCCTATATATATAGTACTATTTTATATATAATTATATCGAAACCACAAGCTGTTGATATCGAATTTTCCGCTTTGTTAAAAGAGAATTCCTTTTGTCTTTGATTTATTTATATAATTTTTTTATTTATTGTTAGTTTTTATATAATTATATACAATATGAACCTAAAAGGTACAAATAAACGCAGTTTTTTTTTAATATATATATATAATACAATGTCAAACATGTGGCTAATTAAAAAAAAAACATAAAAAGTAATTATATACGCAGCAAATTTCTAAGTATTTCATTTCATTTCATAATATAATATCAAGATTTGTGGGTTTCTATAAGTATTCTAAGAATGAATCCAATATATATATATATATATAAATATATATTTATAACTCAAATAAACTGTATATTGCTCCTAAAGGTCACACACACATAGACGAACTTCAATGCAAAAACAAAACAAAAAGAAATGAGAACAAAAAAAAATTTTAAATTTTTAATAAGCAAAAAAAAAGCGTGAAGCAATTTCTGTGATTTCACATAATTTTTTTTTTTTTTCCTTGTTGCATGGTAACATACATGAATGTTGGCTCAAAGTGTGTGTGAGTGTGTGCGAGTGTGGGTAGTATGCCTTTGTGTGAGTGAGTTTTGGTGGGTGTATGTTGTGGGGCAGTCAATTAGCAAACGCGCCACATAAATTTTAATATCGAATATATTTTCGTATTTTGGTATTTGTTTAATCAAGATAAACGAGCGCTCCGAATGTTGCGTATGCGCCAAAAACACACACACACATACACATATACATAAATACAAAGTAAAATACACACACGTATAATATACATACAGCAGGATATTTTGAAAGGATATGAGTATAAAGTAAAAGCCAGCACCACCAATCTGTAGGTATACACAATATATATATATATATAATGTTACATATATATATATATATATATATATAGTAAATATACATATATATACATATATATATATATATATTGTTATACATATATGTATTGTATATATATTTTATTACAACGATTCCTTCATCCTGAGCTTCAGGTTGCTACTCAATTTCAGTGTGGCACATCGTTGAGCAACAGCGTTGTTGTATAGCTGGGCGCTTGTATGAGTGCCGTCTTGGTTGTTGCATGCAACAATGCTGGCTTTCCATTTGTTGTTTCCGTTTCTGGAGCCGTTGTTACAATATGTGTTGGTGGCTCCTCCACATAACCCACTGTGGTCACCTGTACGCTCGTCTTGGTCAATTGCAGTGTACGCTGCAAGGATGCTGAGCGTGATGCATTGCCATTGCCATTACCCTGTCCATGTTCATGTCCATTTGTGTGTCTGGTATCCAGCGTGGAATCATCATCATCGCTATAATCACTGGTCAGTGCACTGCCGCTACGTATGGAGCCATCATAGGAGTATGGCGACTGCAGGCGATTGCCCGCTGAGTTATGCAGTTCGCTGCTAGTGTTGTTTATACTGCTGGAACGCTGTTGTTGCAACGTTACGGTTGATGAAGCCGCTGTGATATCCTCTTCAGAGATGTCATCAAAGGCAGGTGGCGGCGTTGACATGCCCGACAGCATGGTAAGTGCTACAGGACGCCCAACCTGAGCTGGAGTCGATACACCAGGAGTAACGGGTGTACGTGGCAACGGCGTACGCATCTGCGCAGAGGTTTTACGCTTGGAGGGGGAATGTTTAAGCGGAAATGTGGGCGTCTTCTTGAATACCTGTTTGCCCATGGCATCCTGAAAACGCTTTGCATAGAATGATGGCCGGCAAACGGATACCGTGTCACCATTATACAATATGCTCTTGAATGTATGCTCCAGTTTCTTTTCTAGTCGATAGGACTGTAAGATATCTATGATGCCAATGTATAACAGTAAACGCTCATCATTTTCGGAGCGTGCTGGTATGCCACCCTTTGGCTCATCGATTCCATCCTCCAGTGTGGCATCCAGATCGGCGGTAATTGATTCCATGGCCGTGGAATGCGCCACTAAACGCTGGCGATTCATGCTGCGTGTACGATTCAAACCAGAGGCTGAAGTGCCCGGAATGGAGGCATATGAGGAGACTGCATGCAGTTGATTCATTTGATCCACCTCGGGCGCATCATCATCAGCTCCACTCGTTATTGGAGCTAGGGATGTGCCCTCTTTACGTTGCAGTTTTGCTCTTGCATTACGTATACGTTCCTCCCGCTTCTCCTTTGCCGCAATATCCAAATTGTGTATGCCCACAAGCAGTGAGTAATCCATAATCTGAAAACTCTCCAGCACCATGCAATCCCTCTTAATGGTATTCATTAGTGCCGTATAGGTGTCCGTTTCAAGAAAAATGCCATTTGGATGATGCTCCGCAAAGTCCAGATCCTTAAACGTGGGACTGGCCTTTTGCCGTTCCGCCTTGGAGGCTTTGCGCCTAAATGTTGAACCTTTCAGATCATATTTGGCATGCATCTTAATATCCGATGGCAGCAGATTGTTCATGGCCACCAAACGTACATTCTTTGAGTTGTAATGGAAACAATAGAGTCCAAAGAATTTGGGCAGCAGAGTGCGTGGATTCTGTGACAGATTCATATAGTAGCCGGGCAGCAGTTTCTGCAGGAATTCACATTCCTTTTTCTGTACCGTCTTTATGATGAACTCATCATCATCGGTTAGATAGAATATGGAACCAGAGGCACCCGGATTGGATAGCTCTCGCATAGGTGAGGCGCACATAGACATAAGAAAATCATCCGGTTCAATATTGAATAGATCCCGAAAGTAACGAAAGGCAATCGGTGCATAAACCTTAAACCGAAAATCACTATAATGATGCGCTGGCGTTAGCGAGGAACCATCAGGTGGAAACGCTATGGTTTCCATCTCCCAGAAATCATTCATGAGTAGATCACGTTTTGGTTTACTCGCCAGGCTGCCCACTGTATGCTGTATGCCCAGTTGTATGGAGCCCATGATCTGTTTGGATTGTATCTTCTTGTATGTAACCTCACCGCCCTCCTCGACACGTCGATGTCCGATCTTCTTCTCATGCCTACCACCAGATGTTGAGGGATTACGCGATACAGTTGCATCCAACATAGAGGAATCGCTACACACTTTTGGCATCTGTGTTACCGCAATATTATTAATCTCATGTTGCATGAATGCTGTTGCATCATTACCACCATGTGCAGCAGCCGCCTCCTTAAACAGTTGCCGCGACGTGCCAGCCGTCGTGGTCAACGGTGTTGTTGTGGCCATTGTGGTAATTGTTGTGGGCGTAGTGGGAGTAGTGGGCGTAGTGGATGGGCTCAGTGTGCTACTACTTCTACTACTATTATTACTATCTACTGGTATAACAGGTAATTGTATTGCAGCTGTGCTAACAATATCATTCATTGCCGACAAACGTTGTGCTATGTTATTGTTAGTTTGTTGTTTGTTCGGCGTCAACAGTGGCGAACGTTGCTCCACATCCTCGGCCCTCTCCTCTTTATCCTTGTGACTTAAACTATTGTTGCTGTTGAGGCTACTCCTACCACTGTTTAACGGTTGCTTTTCTTTAGGCAGTCGTTCCAATTCTATATGTGACTCCATCGTGTGTTGCAGCTGCTGCTTAGCGTTGATTGTTGATATCCATTTTGGTGTGGAAGTAAAATAGAATCGTGAGTAAAGAAGGGTTGGAAAAAGAGAAAACAATATGTTGGCAATGGCTCAGAAACTGTTAATACTTTAAAATGGCAAAACGCGCTCAATTGCATATACTTAACAATCTGTGTATGTATATGTGTGTGGGTATAGGTGTGTGTATCTGTTTCTGTGTGGGTGTATGGATGATTAAGCCTTGAGTATGTTAGCAAAAATTGTCACGTTTACAATTGTACAATAAACTCACAGGTAGTACGGCAAGCACTTGATATATATTGTAAGCCAAGGTCTGTTTTGTTAGCAGGTTTATTATATCAACTATTTACTGTACCACATGTATAATATACTGTATAAATTAAGGAATATATATATATTCACTCTGATTGACTGACTCAACTCGACTTGACTGCACCCAATCGAAAGCAACACAAAAGCTGCATTCAATTCTGATTGAATTGTTCCGCGTTTTTCTCTTCTATTTTCTCTATATATCAATTTTATATATATGTTTATATATATATTTATATATATATATTGACTTGCAGCTGAACTCAATCTGTTGCTAGACAAATCCAAAACGAAATATGTTTCTTATCATTGTTTACTCAATGAGCAACAACAAACACATTAACAATGAAATAGTACAAATAATTTTATCTTACGCAGCAGAGCAAATATTGAGAGCAAAATGCTTGTCAAACCTAGTGAGTGGCTGACACAGTGCTACCTAAACTGTAAACTTTGCTATGGAATTATTATTATGCGTCGACAACGAACGTAAAAATTTGGTTAATGGCCATAAACTAAGTGTGAATGGCAGTTGGAAATGTACAAATAAATATGGCCAATTGAAATGAAATTATGACCAAAAAAAGAGCAAAAAATTATAATGAAAAAAACAACAACAATAATAACAACTGTTGGCAAATGGCTCACAGATGGTTTGAAAGCTAAAACAATTAAATTAAGGCCAGAAATACGATAGGGAAATAATATATATATTTATTATTTTTGGTTTTGATTTTGAAATGGAAAGCAAACACACACACACACATACACAGACAGGTGCAGCGATGTGTGTATTTATTTTTGTACATGTCACACGCTCTCTTGGATACAGCAGAAACAGCTAAAGATACAGATACGGATACGGAATTATATATAAATTATATATAATATATATCGGTATATATCTATATATATATATATATATATATATATGTGTATATGCATATATATATAACAAGGGAAATATATTTTCATAATTTTTCAGTTTTTGCTGAATGAACATAACTTTTTTGTTTTGTATACAGAATATATTTAAGTGTATTATTATTAGTCAAGCGATTGCCAAACTGTGGGCGTTCCGCTGGCAGCCGTTGGCATTTTATCTTATCAGAAATATTTGTTCCCCCCTCTTTATGGCGAACGTCATTGATCAGCCAAAATATATATGTATGTATAGAAAGTGAGATTATGAAATAAGTTTAATTGATTGCAGACAACAATTGAAAGCAGTTAAGTAATAAGCAGTTAACAGTAATTAAAAACAATAACAGAAAATGTTAGCTAACAGTTTAGCTAACATTGCCTATTGCTTGAGTTACAGTTTAACAGTCACTGTTAAATATGAAGTTCTGTTTTGTTGTTGTAACATAGTTCACAGTTCATAATTTTAAACACAAAGTTGTTAACATTGAAGTTGCTCTAAAGATATGAAATTTAAGCAACATTTTTATAACTGTGTTTTAGTTGTTTGTTGTTGCTGTTTGTATATATATTTGTATATATATATTGTTACCACATTTATGAGCTTGCAATTAAACGCGTTTGCCATTTTGGTTGTCTGCTGCCTGTTTGCCATATGAATAAATTTATTAGTGTACTTACACACAAAAAATGCTCGTGGGGAAAACGCCGCCGCCAAAGGTCACACGTACACGTATATGTATGTATATACGCGAGTGTGTCTGTGTGTATATATATATATGTATGGGTGTGTGCAACAAGTTGCTGTTGTTGTTTCTCTTTTTTTTTTAATTCTTGTTTGTTTGCTGATTTCGTCTAGCGCTCCAGCAGCTTTGCACTGAGTGCTGCGAATCCGATGATTTCAACTTTTGTATGCACTTCACTTCCTCTTTCCGTTCGTCTTTAAATATTACTCCTATCTGCTAATTCTTGTTTTCTATTCTTTGCTCGTCTTCTTCTACTCACGACTGCGGCGTTTGCTTGTTGCTGTTGTTTTTTCTTATTATTATCGTTGTTGTTGTTTCTGTTGCTCGCATGATCAATGAGCATTTACAACGTTGTTCTTGCTTGGGCCTCGATAATTACTGTTGTTGTTGCTGTTGTTCGATTTCCAGTTGATAAATTGTTTTCATAATTTAAAAAAAAAAACAACAAATTCCAACAACAAATTCAATGACTGTTTGTCAGCCAGTGTTAGTGTGTGCGTGTATGTAGTATTTATTTGTGTGCCGATGACGTCGGCATCGTTGTCGTCGCCGCGGCAAACAGCAGCTAAATTTCTTTTATAGTTATATTTTTTCTTGTTTTAATTTTGGGCAGCGCAGTCAGCGTATACGGCAGCCGCATCACGCATCACCCCTCAGCAGCTCTTCCAATAAATTAGACGCGCGCGCAGCACAACAACAGCAACGGAGCGAACACCAGCAACAATTTGATCACACTGAAATTTGTTTTAGCTTCAATTTTTGCAATTGTTGTTTAACAATGTTTTTTTTTTGCTTAACACAAAAAAAAACAAAGTGAAAACTACTTTTTTCTCTGTATTTTGCTTCTTTCCCTTTTTTTTCTCTCGTTTGTAGAAGCGCAGCACAGCTGGCCAAGTCGTACGCGCAGTGTGAGTCAACTTTGCAGAATGAAGGTGAAGCAGAGTACTCATAAGGCGGTCGGCAGCTGCTATATGTTAGAGGAGTATAGCTATACCTATACATATGTATGCCAGAATGAGTCAACAGGTAGTGTTGTTTAACTTTAAGTGCTGTAAATTGTATGCATGCATAACCAACTAAATGCGATACATGTTGCTAGCGCCATCTAGCTGTCAGCACTGAAAGCGATCAGCTTAGGCAACTAAACCGATTGGTATTAGGCGGCAGCAAATGCTATCGATAGACTGTTCAAATTGTGCGTTATATATTTGAAATCTCCAACTGGCAAACGAAACTGGCGACGCATCAACGCCTCTAATTAAATAATATATATTTTGCCATGTTGTTAACTTTGTCTAGTGGCCTGTTGGTTTACCTAATTAGATTAACGTTGCCACAAAGTGTGCCCTGAAGCCAGCTAAGCAACGTTTCTTATATTATTATTTGTTCTTTTTTTCTGTTCCTTTTTTTTTGAGCTCTACGCTACACAAACGACTCCCTCGGACCACATTTTTTATGGTGTTAATTTACAGTAGCAATTTTAATGCGCCTCATTAGCGACAGCGACGCCAGCAGCAACAGCAGCGGCGGCGTTAACGCTGTAATTTTCAATTGATTAAAAAAATGGGAGGAAAATGAAAATAAAAATAAAAAAATAACAACAAAAAGAAACAGAAACAGAAACAGTAACAGAAAAATGAAAGAAATTAACATAGAAACAGAAACGCCTTTAAATCGATATTTATGTGCAAACGATGAGTAATTTTAATAGAGAAGCTCATTAAAAACACAAAAATGTCCCAGAAGAAATGCTCATTACAAATGCCCAGCAGCCAATTCAACAACAACAAAAGCAATAACAACAATAACAAATTTGCAATCTTATATAATCACATGACCCGATATAATATTAGAATAAATAATTGATTTGAGTTTGAGGTTTGTGTTAAATAGTGTAAGAAATTTATAGGCATTGAGTACACAATTAACGAAAGGGCATTTGGTTTTTCTCTCTAGAGAATTATAATGAGCTGACAAGGCTGTAAAGAAGAAGATTTAGTATAGAAACAATAATAAAGATGCTATACCTTAATTATAGATAAATTAGTTTGGCTTTGTTTAATTAGCAGATCGATAGGCAAAAGTGTCAACAAAACTAAATTCATATGCAAAAACGTAAACAAATAAATAATAATAATGTTAATAAAGTTGTTGATCCGATGAGCTATCTAAACAGGTTCTATCCCAGTTAAGTATCAGCCCATAAACGTAATATATATTCATAGCAAACAGCAGCAGAAGCAACAATTTCGATATATGATGATCACATAGATAATGATCATTAATAATTACGCCTTAACTAAAGGTTTAAAAAGGTGAAACAAGTAAAATTATAGACTAACTTTTGGGCTGATATTTTCTTTTTTTTTATAGTAATTTTCACACATTTTTTTTCAATTTTTCTTTTAGACAAAACTTAAGCTTCTTTTAGCAACTTTTTCTTTTTTTTTTTTTGTTATAAACATTTAAGAAATTTTGAACTCATAATTTATGCAACACGCGACACAATGCGGATGACAGTTAACGGTACTTTACCTCTAAGACACCAAGCAGAATGCCATATAAAAGATGTATATATATATACCTATATATACATATATAAATCCATTCATATCAATTTCATTATTATCATTTAAATTATGCATAAAATCAAAGCAGCAACTTAATGCTGATAGCAACAGCGATACGCTGATTACTGAAAACTATACATATATACATAAATATATATATATATATATATATGTCTATAAGTATATTATATATATAAAAAGCTTAATTACTATAAATGAGTATGAAAAATACTAAATAAATACTCATTATAAGCCATAATGATATTCATAATATTCATATTCATATTCAAAAGTTCATTTACTCCATTGAAGTTAAACGACTGGCAAAATGGGATATCATTGGGTTCATTGTATTGGTATTGATATGGTACAAATTATGGTACAAATTATGTTACAATAAGTACCCATGTATATATTTAAATTTTAATTAATTTGCGCATTAAGTAATAAGTTTAATTATAGTAATAATTATATTAAATGTGCCAACTATTTAAATACATTTTGAGCATTGACTTAAATAATTGAAATATGCTTTACAGTACATCCGATAGATATAATCTATATATGGATTTATATATACCTTAAGTTTGAACAAAATTAAGCTGTATACAGTTTCAATTTTGATTTGTTTATCATTATAATAATCATGTTTAATTTATTCAATTTCTGTTTTTTGTTGCGTTTTTTTTTTAATTCTCTTCAATTTATTTATCATTATTTTTACTGACTTTTGGCTGTGGTTGTGGTACTCCCATTGGGATTTACTTAATTAACCAGCACTTTAATTATTAATCAGCATTGTGCGTGCTTTTTTTGTGTGTATGCATATGTATGTATGTGTATGTGTGTGTTTTAATAGTTTTGACATTTAAGTGGCAAATAATAAATTAAATTGAGGCAAGTTTAAAAAATAAATAAATGCAAAATAAGCGCAATACATTTTAATCGATGTGTTAAGCATTTTCCATTTGTTTTTCCAACAATTTTTCACTCATTTTTCTTTTATTGTTTCAATTATTGTTATTGTTATTATTATTATTATTATTATACTTATAATAATTATAATTATTTTCATTATATTGCTTAAAGCTGTGGCAGCTGTTGCACTGATTATAATGCATATTATTTATATGTATAAAAATAAATTTTTTTGTTTAAATTTTCCTCCTTTGTTTTTCTTTTTTTTGTTATGTACCGCATTTAATTAATTGTTGTCATTCAAGTGACAAACAATTAAATAATAAATCACTTTTTAAATAATTGTTCAATTATGCGGCAATTTTATTTTTTATATATTCCTTATTTTTTCTTTTTTTTTTATCAGTTTGCTGCTGGGTGTAAACTGTGGGTGGAATTGGGTGTTAGGGCATCAAGTTGCTGTCCCGATAATTGCCATAATTTGGCCGAAAACTTTGACCAAAGCATAGCCGATGAATCATATAACAAAAATGTAAATTGAATTTGGCTTTATAAATAGACAATTCTGACCAAAAACAGAGTCGCTACGACTCAAAGATAAGCTTGAAATTATGGCTAATTGTATACAAAGATCATTCCTATTGATCGTTATTATATATATACTATATCTACTGCTGTCTGTTAGGTTAAAGCTGGCTGATTCTTACTCATTCAAAGTAGGGTATAGGCAATGGGTAATGCAACAATAAACATTGCCAAATGGTCATTAAATAGAATTTTACTGTTGCCAATGGTGAAATTTATGACACACACACACACACACACACACACACACAAAGCATAAAAATACAAAAGAAAAAGATCATATTACCATTGTTGTTGCTGCACATAGTTATGAGCACTTGGTCAAATGTTAAGGCCCTCTATTGTTATAATTCTATCCTCTTCCCCCCGGCAACATTTTGTTGCTTTGTAAGAGATATGCTCCATATTTGGCAAAGCTTTGTGCTTGTTGTTGGCTTTGTGCAATTTTCAATGGAAAATCATTTTAATTGAAAGTAAATGAAACAAACACACGGAGACAAATGAAACATTAATTCGATTTAATTAGAGACAATCGTCATGACAATCACATTGGCATTCACATTTTACATTTCGCATTTCACATTTCGCATTTCGCATTTGGCATCATTTTATGAGTCGCGAGTTAACTTAACGGTAGCAAAATGCTTCAGACACCATTGTTATTGATGTAATCTTATTCGATCTTGAGTCAATGTGAATGTAGATGGCACAGGTGAGTGACTTTTGAGTTGAGGAACTGGTTCTCTATTCAGTCACTGGTATCTAACTATGGTACATGAAGCTCCTCAGGCAGGTGTGGTCAGAGCAGGCTGTTGTTATATGTTGGCCGCCTTCTAATCAACTCATAGATATAACGCCTTGACATGGACAGTTACAGTTGATGTAAACAACACCCATCATCATCATCATAATCATCATCATCATCATCATTATAATCATTCATAATGTAAGCTCCTTAACGTTAAAATGATGAGATGCAGTCAATGACAATGACAGCCGTTGGCTAAATTGGTTGAGGTGCAACCAAAGCTAATGCTATGCAACACGATATGCAACACGATATGCAACACGATATGTAATATATTGGCCACGATCTAAACAACTTCGTAAGCCATAATCAAAATATCAACAAATTCAATTTGTAAACAATTTCAATTGACAAATTGATTATTGCTAATTACAAGTGATTAATACACACACACCAACACACACCAAGACACATCAAGTACAACGAGGGTTTCTCCATAAGTACACATATATTTTAGACCTAAGTAATCCATCAATAGGAGTTTATAATAGAGATTTTTACCTATTTGTAAAGTGATTAATCAAAGTAAAGAAAACTAGAGAAATAATATACATAGAGAAACAATCAACGGTAAGTAAAGAAAAATGCTTTGCTTTTTGTATCATTTTTCCAACTTGGAAAACTGCAATCTAAGAGCTTTTTTCTTTGCTTTACTAATCAAAGAATTACATTACAATCTATTTTCTTTCTTTATAAAACCTATAATTGAAGTCTTTGACCATTAAACATCAATTTCTTTTCAATATCTATAAGGTTTTATTTTTTTTTTGTTCCCCTTTCTCTCTCTGTCTCTCTCCGCTTCCGGCACATATTTTCATGATGAGTAAACAAATTCAATGCAAACTTTGGTGACGTCTTAACAGTAAACATATAAACATTTATGTATATCTAGAAACAAGTTTTTAATGTTTTTTTTTATTGTCTAAAATATATATGAATATATTTAAAGATAAGATTCGAAATCTTCTAAAGTTTTTCTAACTTTTTGAGCTGTTGCCTTGTTTTGTGATAATAACCAATTTTGGATTTGCTTAGTCAACTTTTACAGCTGCGCAAACTCATTTGAGCGTTTTGATCATTCTCTCAGTTGGTTGACTGGGGGATAAGTGCGAAATCACCTAAGTTACTGTTCTCGTTGTTGTTGTAGTTGTTGCTGTTGTTGTGGGGTTGCTCAGATGTATCTGATGACTCATGGGATCTACAAAGCGCCACATAATATATATATATATATATATATACATATATACGTATATATAAAATAAAAAGAACATTAAGATATAAAAATGTACAGAAAACAAACAAAGCGCTTGGATAAACTGTTAAAATCCCTGAGTCATAAATAGGGGGGAGGAGCTCTTGTTGACTTATTGACTCCTCACGACTTAATTCCTTGTGTGATTCCTCTGGTTGCGCCTATGTATTCATTGGGGTGCTACTAAGTTTTTAGTATAGTTATTGTAGCATAACAAAGTATGTATTAAGCCCTAATATCAGTGCCATTTTAAGGGGCGTATAAACTGTATTATATTTTTATTGATAAGCTGCCAAAATTGTTTTTGTGCTGTAATCAAAATCACTTGCCTATTGGGGTCACAATGTGCCACAAAAAGTCAACTAATGCGACCCAAAAAATATTATTACATATCTATACATATTTATATATATAAAATCACAACACATTCCTATATAAATATGAAAATGAATATCGAGTATGGGTGTTTGGTATTCACTTTTATGGCTCTGCCAACTTACCGTTGCGGTATCAATAATGTGCGTCGAGGTAATCCCAAATTTGTATTAATGTCGTTGTTTTGCTTCTTTATTATTTTGTCTGCTGTTGTTTTGGTATGAGTTTTATTCATGTATTTTAAGCACGTGTCATTTGATTATGGTCAAGTTTTTAATAAACACACAAAAACACAATAATAATAAACAGTGGCTTCAATTTATTGGTGTGCGTGCGTGTGTGTGTGTGCAGTAATAAAGTGGAGCTGCACGCTTAAATAGTTAATGTATAGTTTAACACTATGCAACGGTAAACAACGACAACGACATCGAAACGAACATAACACAAAATACGAAATAAACTAACAAACCGGTGAATGAATATGAATTTTAATACGCGACGATCGCCGACGTCTGCTGCGTCTGCGTTGTTTGAACGTTCGCTGACGAATGATTTTTGCTGTCGACTGAGCGCACACCGTTAACTAAACGCAAGCGAACGCAGAGTCACAGTGAGAGAGCGTGCACAGTAGAGTGAGAGAGAATGTTGCTAATGTGCATTACCTGAATAACTGAGAGAACACACGCGCTATCAGCAGCAAAGCAGCTGCCACTACGCCCAGTTAAAGTCTCCCCTGGCTTCGGGCTGTTCTTTCGTTATTATTTCTTATTGTTGTTGCTGCTGTTGGTCTTCTTGTTGTTGTTTGCTTAATCATATTGTACACGTTCATAAGTTTCGCATAATGCAACGCATTGTTCGCTCTGCCTGCTTGCTGTAGTAGTTTGTGGTGGTTACTGGTTCTGTTTTTAAACTCTGCCGTTACCTCTGCGATGGCTACGTTAGCTGCTGCTTCTTTTGCTTGCTGTTTCTTATCACACGCATACTATGCTCTGTGACGTATTGCACAGCTGTTCGTTCACCCAAACCGGTAGTAATATTTGAAGTGTGAAAGACAGAGAGGGCAGGAGAACAGAGTGGCGAGTGACTGTTTTGCGATCTTCGTTTATTACTGCTTACCTTTCCTTCTTGCTCTTTGTGCGCATGCGCAGCATTCCATTCATTTAGAATCTCAGCTGCCGTGATTTTCTTGACTTGTTTTTTGAGGTGTTCTTCTACCCTGTGCCAAGATTTTATTGCGAAGAGTGAGTATACTCAAATGAAAGCAGATATATATATATACATATATATATATATATATCATACTAGCTGTGTTTGTAGAGTATATTTTCAGTCATTCTCCATTATACACACCTTTATTCTGTTCCCTTTGTTACATAATTACTTAAATTTTTGGCGCTAAATTTTGTTTCTACTGTAATTTGCATAACTGACGAACACAAAAATTGAACAAATTGTCACCCGATCTACGAGATGTGCCCAATAAGTTTATACTACTAATCAGTTGATTATGTACAAGAATTTCCGTTTCGACATACGTTTAGCTCTTGCACAATCTGCCACACAAATATTTGAAACGTTTTCGTTGGAGCCAGTTGGAATTTCTGATAAGATTGCAATTAGTTTATGGTCAACCAAGTTGTGTAAACATATTAATGTTCGCCGATCAATCAATTAGATATTAAGTCATATTATGATTACATAAAAGTAACAATTGTTGCACTTGTCAGCTTATAATTTTGAATGTTAACTATTCAACGATTATTAAACAATTGAAGAAAAGCCATAAATGTTATTTAAACCACCCACCTGTATACAATTGAATCAACCCACGTTCAATTTTGAAGCAATTTTTGCCAATTTCATAACAATTTATAGCAAACAGCAAAAAGCCAACGCTCGACTTTGAGCTTGGGTTCTCGAGTGCGTGAAAGTAGTTAAAAAGCAATATGTGTTCAAGGGGTGACAAAGAAGATAGCGAAGAGAGAGAAAGAGATGATTCAAATACCAAGGCAAACTGTACATATGTATGTATATTACATACATAACTATATAAAGGTATGTCTCAGCATGTAATAATGTGCACAGAGAAAACTATGCAGAACCTTTGAGATATCCTATAAAGATCAGTCATAGATTAGCTAAGGAAATTATTAACTTGATCTTAAATATATCTCTGACATAAACCTTAATTCCTATCACATCTTAATTATGATCAAACTGTCTAAGAGATTGCATACAACTCTCTCTGGTGCAGTGTATAGGGTACAATAATTGTTGTCGTTGCTTGGGAAATAAACTTTGTGAAAAGAATATCGAACTATTTACAAAGAAGAGAATCGTACACAGCCAACTTACGCTAAGCTACACACACACACACATATATACATACATATGTACATATGTGCATATGTTTGTGAGTATGCATATGTATGTGTGTGACATTTATAGGGTAAGACTGGGGAATCAGGGGCATAAAGAAAGTTCAGAGTGCACACGGTGAAAGGAATTTTTGTTGAGCGAGCAACGTTCAATGTAATTTGTCAGTTCAAAGACCTTTTCCTTATACAAGAGCAACAGCAGCATTAACAACAACAACAACAATAACAACAACAACAGCAACAATAGGAGCAGCAAACAGTAGAAGCATAGTCGTCAACAGCAGGAACAGGATGCAAGGATCTACGTGCATATTTTCTTACTCGAAATGTTTACATTGCCGGCAAGAGAGACAAATGTGCCAAGTGTGCAGACGTGAGCAGCTCGCGGCTCGTGTCCCATGCACTATGCCGTCTCCCCGTATTCCCCGCCGTCGTCAACGTAAAGAAAAAAAAATGTAATCAATGTATTTTTGTCACGTTAACGAAATTTAGACTACTGAGCACTAGAAAGTAAAACAACAACAACAATAACAATAACAACAACCGCAGCAGCATCTTCGCTGTGTCTCAACTGCAGCTGCCTTTGGGTTTACTGCAGTTGCTGCGACTCTGAAATAAACATAAATTGAGTCGCTGCTGCTGCTGCTGCCGCTGCCTTTGTTACTGCCAAAATTTGCACGGCAACACACACACACAAACATTCACACACAAACAAGAATTGAAATCCGAGCACAAAGGATTCAGCTCAAGCCACACACACACACATACATAAAATGTTAGTGCGCTTGCAGTAATTATCCTCCGAAATGTCGCAGCTGCCTTTGGCGCGAGCTAGTTTTATTCTGCCTTTTCTCCCACTCTTTCTCACTCTCACATACTCTCTCTCTCTATCTCTGTCTCTTTCTTGCTCAGTCTCGCAGTGTTTGATTCAATTGCTCAATTGCATGTTTCATAAAACCTACCCATTCCGCTCTCTTTTTCCTTTATGGTTTTTTGGTGGCACTGATGTGTGCCTTATGCCACGACTTCCGTGCAACATTTCTCGTTCACCCCCCGATTTGAGACCGAAGAAAACTTAAGTGCATTATGCGCTAGCGTCTGCCAGCTGTCTACACCCCTAATGTTGCTACTCAGCTATATCTGTCTATTGCTTTCTCTCTCTATATATATATTCCTATCTCTATTCCATACGTAATTTACAGTCGCAACGTTATCGTCTTCAATGTTGCAACTATTTTGTTATGCTGCATGAACTAAAATTTATGTATTACTCAAAAATTTCTTAAGTTATTTATAGATATGTACACTAAAACTTACAACGGTATTAAGCGCACATAAATCGACCTATCGATAATTCGATAAGAATTCCTAATAAAACTTAGATAAAGGTAACAGTAGGAGTAGGAATAGTAGAGTAAGTGTGTGTGTGTATTAGGAGTATGATATAGCAGAATATGAATATGAGTATAGAATAATGTAGTACTGACCTCTAATGAACTCTGCTTATGATATAGTATCTATATATATATATATATATATATATATCAGGTAGATCCAACTGCACCGAACTTGAGCCAGTTTCAACTCGACTTTCATTTAAAATTTGCTGTAAAATTACATGAAACTTGCCTGTTCTCATATGTATAGTTATTCACAGAATTATATGTAACAGTTAACTTTCTATATATAAGTTTATCTTCTGCTTTTAATTTACATTCAAATCTTTTGACTCATTTCTATATGTTTTATTGTGAATTTCTTATGTGTCAGCGATTGTCTCTAGACTGAGGGAGAGATCGCTTTATCTTTGTTATTCCTCTGCAGGCTCATTCACTTTTTTTTTTACACCTTCAACAAAACGATAAAGTAAAATAAACAAAAATAAAGCGAAAAAGAGAAAGAGCAGTTGAAGTTGAAGTTGAAGGAATTGAAATTGTTTACAATCTGATAGAATCAATAACGTTTTGTGTGCGTTGCGCAATTTGATTCCTTGAAGGCGCCTCAACTTGCATATTATATGATAATATTGTTTTTACCGCTGTTTCAGCTCATTTTTTTTCCTATATTTTTTTTTTTGGTATTATTATTCCATGTGCCACTTATCGCTTATCGCTAAGAATTGGCGTCGGCGTGACTCTTTGTCACCATAAAGATATATATAAATATAATAGACGAACAAATGATACCCTGTACAGGGAGTTGTTTAACAACTTAACTACTTTGTCTGCCTATATTTGTCAACTTATCCCTATTATATACACCTTACAGTGCATTAGTAAGCACCTTTAATATCTAATAATATAGCAGCATACCCATTTACATCATAAATTACAGGGTATAAAACGCATGCAGTGCACTAAAAGGAAAATAATTTAACGACGCGAATCGACGCCGCGCAAATGAAATCAAAAACAAGCGCAGACACCGATAGCTAGCGACAGCGCAGTCAGCAGCGCCGTCAACGGCAACGGCAACGGCAACAAGTCAGTGCCAACGTTAGCATCAACGTCGGCTTTTTTTAGGTGTCGCTTGCTGTTTACCTTGTATCAGTTGTCAATGCAGCGTGAAGAAAAAGAAAAAAAAAAGAAGTGACATAGAGAGAGATAGAGAGAAAGAGAGAGAGAAGGCAAAAAAATATCAACTTGAAGTCTAAAGTTGCAGAGACTTTAAATGTTATCACTGGGCGTTTGTTTGTCTTTCCCTTTCCCCGTCTTCTCCCTCTCTCCCTCCCTCTCTCTCTCTTTCTCTCTCTCTCTCTATCTATACCTCACTCTTTCTCGCTGTCACTATGTTGCTCTGTCAAGCGGTGCATTGACATTGTTGTGCTCTTTTTGCATCTGTTTCATGCCTGCCCTGAAGCATCGCTTGCAGCGCTTTATTTTTACACATACAAAATGCACATATAATAGTTGAGCTGTGAGCTTTAATAGAAGCGTTTAATTCTATTGGGAAAAGCCATTAAGGAAAAACTACAATATAATTATGCTAGACGTATATAAAGATATCTTATGTAATCTCTCTGATGTTCTTTCTCTAGGAATGTCTCTAGTCCAAGCAATTACCAGACGCTTCTTTTGTGGAATGTGCAGACAGTTGACTTCAGCTGAGACTAAATATTATAATTTTTATTTAATTTCCTTAATTTTCTATGCTTTGCTTTCTCTTTGCTTATATAAAGACCTTTATCAAGTAGCTCATTGCAGCATTAAGTTGCTGTGCATTCTTATCTGAACTCTTATCAGAACTCCCTTTGGAACTAGTATGAAGTAAATTTTTTCTTCTATTATTATTATTGTTATATAAGCTTATCTAAAGCTTATATTTTTAGCAAACAATAACTTTGCTTTAATCTTATTTAAACTTGTAGCCCAGCTCTTGATTTATGATCTATAATAATAAGTTCAATATTTCCCTTAAGTTTCATTTTATTGTATTCTGTTAAGGCTTTAATTCAGCCCTTGACCATGTGCATTATTAGAGCTTTTAAACTTAGTTTGTCTGGTTGAAAGCGCTCAAGTGACGCTTATTAAGTCATAGACAAAGCTAAAGCAAAGTTCACAAGCACTTGACGCCCACATAAGTATGCTACACATTTATGCATGTATTGCGACTTGTTGTTGCTGCGGCTTTAGCCATTGCTGTTGGTGTTGCTATTGCTGTGGCTGCTTAAGCTGCTTGGCTTGCCTGTCTTGTGTGCATTGTAGTAATTTACTATTTTAGTAGCTTACACACACACACACACCCACCCACACACACACACACTAAGCCATAGTAACAACGCTTTTGTTTAAACGCACACAGCAAAAGGGAATGATAGAAAGAGAGAGAGAGAGAGAGTAAATGCCAACAGTGTAAGAATGAGACAAAGAGAGTATAAAGCACGCTTCACTTAAGGCGCATTGTTGCTTAAAACTTGCGCTGAAAAATCACACAATTTACAAGTGTTGAACAACAATAGCAACAACAACAGCAACAACAATGATAGCAACAACCACAAGTGCGCTGTGGCCTATCTGTCATTACCCTTCTTCTCGTACCTTCTCTCTTTGCCCATAACCTACCTTAAACAAGTGTAACAAGTTAACAATGCAGCGGCTTTTATATGTATTAACAACAGGCGGGGGCAGCAGCAACAACAACAACAACAACAGCAACAGAAACAACAACAACAATGTTGGCAGCTGTGAAAAAAAGAAACATGGAAAAAAGGCGAAAAATAATACTGTTGACAATGACGCAAAACAAGCGAAAACATTGCATAAACTTGGGCATACAAACACGCACACACATGCAGAAACACCCACACGCAATGATCTCTATGAACGTATGTGTGTGTGTGTGTGAAAAATTTATGCTGTGGAAAATAATGCGATGGCAACGCTAGCGACAAGCTTTAAGAACGTCGCGTAAAACTCTTTTCGTTTTGCCATTATGGCTGCTTATCGGTATGGGTGTATGCGTGAGTGAGTGTGTGGGCGTATGTGTGTGAGTGTGGGTGGTCTTAGTGCAATAACATATGTAGGATATGTATAAAGGCCGCTGCTGCTGCTGGTGATGCGGCCTGTGCGTGGATTATGTAACAACTCGCTGCATTTGAACAATGCTTTGCCTTTGTTGTCCTTGTCGTTTGTCCTTTGGCCAAAAAGCGAAGCAGGCAACAGAATATTCTTTCCATTTTTATTTTTTTTTTGTTAGTTTTCTTTCCTTTCTATACCTTATACTACTACTTACTCCAGCTGCAACATTATATTGTATGTGTGAGTGTGTGGAAAAAGCCAAAATATTTGAACAATTTGCGCTGCAGATTTCCTTTTGGCAGTGGCAGCCGCAAAGCGCCGCTAACAGCCTTTTGCTTTACGGCGTTTTTTTTCCCATACACTTACTTACCATATATCCAACTCTTTTGCTCATACGCTGTATGTGTGTGTGTGTGTGTGTGTGTGTGTGTGTGTGTGTGTCGCGTCTGCATATGGCATGGTCCAAGCTCCAACTCTAGTCTAAGTTTCTTAGTCTGCCTTTTTCCTTCTCTATCTTTCAGTCTGCTTCTGTCTCGCTTTCTCTTTCTCTGTTCCCTTGTTCCTCTGTCTATCTAACTGCACTCGTTTAGCATCGTTAAGCTTTCCACTTTCCGCTTTTGTGTGTCGGCCACATTTTTCGTGCTAATATCGTTAAAATGTTATTACAACGTAGTTTTTTGCTTTAAATTTTGTTTCACTTTGCTCACACATACACAGACACAGACACAGTATTATATGTATGTGTGTTTGTGTGTGCATGTGTATTGTAAAATAATCGTTAGTTTTGTTTTTTGCCTTTAGAAGTTTGCTGGATTTTCGCTACATCGTGTAAAATTAATTGAATGTAGCTGCTTTTAGACCAAAACGGAGCAGAACGGAGCAGAGCAGCACAGAGCAGAGCAGCACAGAGCAGAGCAGCACAGAGCAGAGCAGATGGCCAACACAATATGGCCAGGATATCGAATCTCTGTGGGGTAACTGCGTTTGGATAATATGTTGTCTGCCAGTGGGTTAGACAATGGGACTATATAATTTAGTTGCTCGCCATGTTGGCAGCTACTTAAAGGCGCTCAAACTAAGCTTCCCTTTCACTCTCTCCCCTTCCTCTCTCTGTCTCTCTCTCTCTCTCTCAGACACACACTTAAGTTCTCTATCAGATTTAGTACTTGCAACTGCTTTAAGCGTGTCCTTTGGCAAATCGTTGAGGGGGGAAAAACTTATTAAAAATTTATTGAGTAAATCGGTTTAAAAACATTATGTCGAAATGAGCTTTAAACGCAGCTTTATAATCAGGATATCAATTGGCTTATTGTGTGTGCTTCATGTGTTAAGCTCGATTAATACCTTTTAATTAAGGGTCCTTAAGTGAAAGGTTATATTAGCTATTGTGTAGCTGTAAGCTTGTTAATAGTAAGACTATAGATTTGTTCTATCAATTTACATTTATGATTTCAATTTCTAACATAAATAAAATAGAAAATTTATGTATCAAATATTTCAAATATGAATAGAAAACATTTTAAGAAACAATTTATATATATATATATTTTTAGCCAACTTCTATGTCAATTCTCACTTTGAAAACATTTATTGCATATTTGTTTAACATTTTTATAAATTTCTTTAACATTTTTCATATATTTTTAACTATTTCTATCCATTCTATCATTTCGCCTTCTCTGCCAAATATTTTGGCATAGCAAAAACTGATAGAAAACTTTGTTGAAAAAATATGAGTGATTTTTTACCGCTCGATATATATATATATATATATATATATGTATAAATATTTTGATTTATTTAGGCATATACAATGTATATAGAAAATAAAAATAAACAATAAAAATATAACTAATATAAATATTAAAAATAATATATAAAATAATATGCAAATAATCTTTAAAAATTATAATATATATATATAAATATAAATTAAATTATATATATATAAAAATAAATTAAAATAAAATTTAATTGAATAAAAAATAAAAAAAAATGTAAATTAATGATATATAAAATCAATAAATATAAATCGAAAAAAAAACATCAAAATAACAATATAAAATAATAAGTAAAATAATAAATAAATAATAAAAATATATTAAAGAAAATAGTTAAAAATAAAAGTAATAAGTATAGAAAATTAAAGTAACGAAAAAATATAAAAAAATTATAACAATAACAATAAGAAATTCCAACAAATACAAAAAAATAAAAAAGAATAAAATAAATGATATTAATAATAATATTAATAAAACTAATAAAATAAAATTTGAATGAAATAAAATTATAAAAATAAAAATACAAAGAAAATTTAAATATTATAAAAAATTAATGAAAAACTGAAAATACAATTTAAAACTAATTATAAAAAAAATTCAAATAGTTAAGCCAAAAGAATTCAAATAAATGATAATCAAAATAATAATCAAAAAAGATTAAATTTGACCACAATAAATATGTTATTTTGCCTTTATTAAATTCCAATCCAATCCAATCTAGATAATCTTTAATCAAATCCCAACACATATATGAATATATATGTAGCATATATATACTTTATATACCATGTATTATATACTATATAGAATGCAATGTTGGGTTAGTTTACATAACTGTAAGTTAATGTTGCCTTATCTTATCAGTTGCTTGAGCTGATTAAACTCAGTGCAACACTTTAAAAAATTTGTTGCTTATATCAGGTTTTCCCACTTATTTTCACCTCTTTTTTTTAAGTAAAGGAAGAAGAAGAAGACAAATATATTCATAAATATTTGTTTATGCTTTAAGATTTAACTTTTGAAATGATTTCGGCGTTAAATGTTAATAGAAAAACTCATACAAATTCTTTTTCTCTTATTTGTTTTGTACTTACTTCAAAGTTACTGCTTCCCCCCTTATGCAAACAAACACATAAACACACGCATATATATATATATATATATATATATATATATATACATACACAGAGATATTATAACTAACCATTCCAGGTAATCATAAAGTACAAGCTATAAAAATTGAGTTGCGGCTCAGTTTTAATAATGTTTTGCAAATATTTGTTTAAATAAAGCAATCCAAGCATATTTTTTACTTGCAAAATGAACCAAGTTCCTTTCGGTTGAGGGGGTTTACTGGGGCCAGTACAGAGAGCTGGAGGTGGTAGATTGCACAATCAGCATATTATATGACCTTGGCTAAAGGAATATGAAATATAAGAGGGAAATCAAATATATTTTCATTTGAGTTTATGTAAATTGATGTAAAACGTTTAAAAAAAATATATCAATAAAAATATATGTCAAAGCAGATGAAAGAATTTGATTTTTATGCAGGATCATAAATCCATAAGGATATATTTAAAGCGTGTTTAAAAGATTTTCCAAGCAATCAACTATTTAGATTGAAAATCACCTGAAAAAACTTAACTTGGCATAAATTATATTATGGAACTTAAAGAGAGAGTATTCCAAAAATGTTATGAACTGTCACGTGTAAGGACATTTTAGTCCTTGCTGCACTTGGGCTTAACTAAAGCATAATACAAATTGTGTTCAAAGGGACGTCTTCTGCTGCTCCTTCTCCTGCTTCTTCTACGTTAGTTCCTTAGCTCCTTTGAAATACTTTTTTATGCTGGCAATGTGGCAGCAATTGGTAAAATTTTCTTCTCTTTCTTTGTTCCTTTTTTATGGTCGGCGTTGAAAAGTGAACTATTAGCCAGTGGGCCATTACCAAAAGGCGCTCAACTGCAACGTGGCGTGTGGCAAGCAACAGCAGCAGCGTGGCAACATATAACTAACCCACATTCTTGGCCAGTACACACCTAAATGTGGGTGCTACCAAGCGTGGCCAAGAGGCGTCAGTTGTTAGTAGGTGGTGGTAGACGGAAGACGCCAGGCATAGGAAGGACACGCGTCCTTTGAGTACTGCTTACATTCATTTAGGGGGTAGGCGACAGTTTTTTTTATATTCTTCTATTCTCTGGGTTCCTTTTTATTTCTTTTTGTGTGGCAAGTTCTTAAACTTAAAGGAAATTAAAATACTCGAAAGTGTTCAAAAAGCAGCTGCGACTTTATGTCGATCTTCTTTCCCCTTCTTCCCCGTTAAAAAAGGCTATTCAATTGTGGCTTATCAGGCCGGAAATGAGGACGCTACGCATTGACAGATGCACCAAGAGAAAAAACATGCAAATGTGCCACTTATCAGCTAAACACAGTGCTTTTGTCACACACACACACACACACGCATACGTATGTGGTCTATTGTATTTTTGGCCAAAATAAGTTTTCTGTGTTATCTATTTTTGGACCCGCAGCTTTTTGATAAATGATTTTTCTTCATGTGAAATTCATTCTGTGTTGGTTCGATTTTTTGGCAGAATGTGTGGGAGGAGATGGAGGAGAATGTGGAGGAGATGGAGGAGAAGCAGTTGCTCCTTTTAGTCAATCAAAAGTGCGTGAAATCAAAAATTTATGCCTCATTTGGCATTTGTGGCACGCGTGAATGCATACGTAAAGGAAGCGACCAGGGAATCAAGTGGCAGATAAAAACCGCAAAATGTTCAATAAAATCTACAGATAAATATTGAAGTATAAGTAAAAATAGCTATAAGGATGCCGAAACATACACAAATACACAAGAAAAAGGTGTGCATGTGTGTGTGAAAACCACAAGGCTATAAAAATATAAATTTTATTAACCGAATAACAAAAACAAGCAAAAAAACGAAAGAAACAAATATCAAATTCCCATAACAGATACAAATGCAAAAGATACATATGTATGTGTGTCCAAGACAGTAAATGTCAACCAGACTATGACAGTGGATAGGTGTGTGTTTGTATGAATATGCCACAAGTCAGTTGCACACAGCTAGGCCAAATTTTCACCCACAACTTCTTGCGTTGTTGTGCATTAAAATTGTATGAAGCTGAAGTTGATTTGAATGTGGCTAGCGTCCAGTTACAATTTGGGTCACATACGTATATATATATACGTGTGTGCGTGTGGGTGTGCTGAAAAATATATCACCTGGGCTGGCATACCACATGCTATAGTTCCCAGTTGTTGTCAGTAGCAACAGAAATTCCTTTTTTACTCCAAACTCAAAACTCAATTCAACTGTGCACAGTGATAACGCTGATATCAATTGTAACGGCTTTTTATCGTATGCTATCGTATCGTATCTTATATTCCTACTGTATGTTCATTAATAGTCAGCCTGAGTCATTGTTGCCACCACTTAAACATGCACAACACACACAGCACACACACTTTTTTTCAACCCCTCACATTGAAAATCAACGCACAGCACGGCAGATGTGCAGAGCCTAGTAGGATATGTTGCGACGGCGCAGGACATGCTTGATAGCGCAGTGGCAGGACACATGCCACATGCGGGACATCATCTAACTAACGCTTACATTCTCTCTATCTATCTCTATCTCTTTTACTCTTTTATATTTGTTATAGTATTTGTAGATCAACCCTAGAGCAAAATATGTTACCTTGTTTAATTACAACAATCGTCATACAACCCCCCTCCCCCACGCTTCGCCCATATTTCATATGGTGCAGAACAACTCGCTTGTAGTAGCATGTCCTTGTTGTAGTCCTTGTTGTTGTTCAGCTCGTTGTTGTTGTTGTTGGTATTATTGAATATTTTTGGTACAGCCGCAAGTTTATTTTGTTGTTATTTACATGTTGCATATGCTGCTGCTGCGTCCTCTGCTGCTGCTGCCTCTGTTGCGGATATACTCGATGAAACTTTAAAATGTTTGCATAAAATTTGTTTTTTGCTTTTGTTTTTGTTTTTTGCAGGTTGCTAAAAATATTTTATGAGTGTGTATATATGTGTGTGTGTTGTGTTGTGTATGAAGTACAAATATTTACTATTACTATTGTTGTGCACAACAATTTTGCGTACAGTTTTTTTTCTTTTTTGCTTACTGTTTTCAAAATTCTTTTCTTTTTTTTTTGTTGCTTAACATGTAAAAATTGTATTCATTTATCGATAACTCATTCAATTGTTTTGTAAATTTCCATACATATTTCATAGACAACATCAAAATCATTCAAACTATTGTGTTAATTTCATTTCAAATTTATTCAATTCATTTTCAATTTCAAACTCTATTTTCAATTGCAGTTTCAGTTGGAGTTTCAGTTTTTGTTACTTCAAAAATGTTGATGGAAATTTTTGATTGTTTTGATGATTTTATGTTGTAAAATTTCATGTTAAAATTCAAAGAATTTACAACAAGAGTTAAATATAACATTTACAAGTACATTTTACATAATTTTTATACATATATATAAATATAGAAATATTGTCATAGATATATACATTTCTATATATAGAAAACTCACAAATAACTCAATGCATTTATCTAATTCCAAATTTGAGGCAGGACAAAGGCATAAAAGGACAACTTAAACTGTTGAATTGCAGCAAGTAAATTGCATAAAAATATTTTATTTCTATGCAATCAAAACTAAATTTAATATAAACCAAAGAAAATCCAATTGGAAAAAAGAAAAACTATAAAAAGAATTTTTGCTACGATTGGGCTTAGGAATTTATTGAAGCTTTTTGCATAGTTTTCTAGGCCCATAAAAAAAATTGCTTTGAAAACGACAAAAATATTTTGTCAGATTGGAATGCTTTTGGCATAACATAATACATGTATATAGAGCAAATGAAAAGAGAGAGAGAAAGAAAGAGAGAAAAAGTAGTAGTGTAGCAAGTTAAGGTCCTAAAAGGATAACTTGCTAAACATGTCAAATGTCATATGTCAAATTGATCTGGCAGCTAGTAGATAACGTTTTGGACTTGTTATTTTGTAAAAGCGTTAAGAAACTGAGCTCAGTTCATACCATTTAGCCTTTTACTCAAACATACATATATACATGCATTCATTCATACACTCATGCATTCATTCATACATTCATTGGCCATGCAAATCCCTGGCACACAAATTTACACCTTGGTTGCAGTTTGCAAAGCCCTAGGATAATCCGCATTAGTTGCACAATGCAGATGGCCGTTACCACATAGCATATTGCCTTGGGCTTAGTTTGTTGCTTTACTCTCCCTCTCTTTCTATTCTTGTGTGTGTGTGTGTGTGTGTGTATTGCCACAGCTAATACTAGTAGCATAGTCGGTTGTATTTGTTGTTGTTGTAGTCAGTTTATATACACCTTCAACTATGGCAAGTTTGTCGGCAGGACAATGGGCAAAACGCAATGCAAATTGAATCGTGTTTTTCGAGTATTTCATTTGGCATTTGTCAAATGTCCAAAATATGTCCAAATGTTCATCCAAACATCCAAAATGTTAACCTCAATGGTAGTAAATGAAAGCATGGCTCGAGCTCTCTGGCAAAATAAAATATGTATTGCATATTGCAATTTTAATTTCTCAATTCATTTTATATACTACACTTGTAGTTGTAGCTGCGTCTATGTCTGTGTGTGTATTTTTGTTGTTTCTATTTTGTTTATTTTTCTATTTCTACTTTTATGTTATACCTGGAACTGTTGAAGTACAGCTAGATATGGAAAAGTAGTGTACAGTAGTATAGCTTGCCACAGGAGTGCCACAAATAACAAATTGCTTGTCATTGGCATCGTTGGCTATCTACCCATAAAAGCTCATTCTGGTTCCAGGACATTGCCAAACCCATTGCTTGGGGACATTGCATTTTACAATTTCAATCTCTATTAAAATTCATTGAATCCCTTACATTAGCTCTGCTGACAGTCATACTATGGCACAGTGACACAAAACTATACAAACTTATCTTGATTTATAATGCAGTCACAGGTTAAAGGTTAATAAAGTAAACTTAAATCTAATGAAAGGACATGCAATTTGCAGTTATTTTGTAGCCGAAATTGATCCTTTATCAGACCTTTTCAACATTTTACTATCCGTAAGTTATAGTAGTTAAACCTAAACAATACACATATAGCTAGATATATATCCTGTCAAGGATGCAACATTGTTTTCGACGTTTATTTCTAATCAGCTTCAATACCCAATTTCTGTATCATATGCCAAACCTTGCGTCTTTGTACCTTATGATTTGTGGTTTTGGGCAACTCATTCACAAAGTAAACACCACCTCGTATATGATAGGCACCACTCAGATGGCGTTCAACAATGCTTCTCACTTGACTGGCAGTGAGTTGCTGATCCGTTGCATCGCTCGTGCGCACCACAGCACAAGCTGTCAGATGACTGGACACATCATCGGGTACACCAAAAATGCAGGCCTCACTGACCCCCGGCAAACGTAGTATAAACTCTTCTATTTGTTCCGGATATATCTGAAAGTTGTTGTACTTGAAGACATCTGAGTCACGTGTTAATATATAGATGTGACCTTCGCTATCCACATAACCAATATCACCCGTCTTTATCCATTCTCCATCGGGGCTCAAAGCACGTTTGGTTGCCTTCTCATCGCGATAATATCCTGCCCACTTGTAGCGCAAACGCACATAGATAATGCCAATCTCATTGATCCCCAGTGGCATACGTAATTTATCCAGTACGCGCAGTTCTATATTGCGCATAGGTGTTCCTTCACAGCCCAATGGACCTCCCATATTCTTACCAACTCCGCCCACCTCAGAGAGTCCATAGCCCACAATGAAACGCATATTGCCAATGAACTCATACATGCGCCGGGAGACAGTCTTACACAGTTTGGAGCCAGCTCCAAGTAAGACCCTAATAGTCGCTAGCTGAGCTCTGATCTGGTCTATATCGTTTTGGCATTTGGAGAGCAATGTGATCTGATGGGAAGCCAGTATGAGAAAGGTCACCTGATGATTTGCTACAGTCTCTAACATATAGTCCACTGTATAGGGACGATAAGTAATGATGCGCTTGCAGCCATTCAGTAGGGATGACAGCAGTACAAATGTGCCGGAGATCCAGTACAAAGGACTGAATGACAGTAAGACCGTGTCACGGGTGTACACATTCTGACTAGAAAAGAGTAAAAATAGAATAAATAATGTCCTTGTGAAACAGGATATAATATTTACTTCTTGCAGTTGCAAAGCAAACTGCGATGGGAACGAGTGACACCCTTGGGCATGCCCGTAGTACCCGAAGAGCAGACAATGAAGGCTGTGTGATCACCATTGAGTCTGGGACAGGGCACATAGCTGAAAATGGAAGATTGATATATAAATAAAGACATGTCTAGACCATAATTAAAAGCCTTACTCAGTTGCAGCGATGCTGTCGTCTTCCCTAAGGAGTTCACTGACATCTCGCACACCTTCCATGAAACCATTGACCAGATATATCAAGGCGGGTTGTGCCAGTCGCTCGTTGACAGCCTTAATAATGGCATAATTGTCCACATCACAGAATATCAGCTTAGGTTGTGTTATATCATACAAATACTTTACAGTTTCTAGAAGGAATTATCAGTTGTAGTATTTGTAGATAGTTCCTAGCTAGCCACCTACCCTGATCGAATTCTGGATGCAATGGATTGATTGGTGTGCCGCGTAGCAATGCGGCTATAACCGCGCCTGTTAAGTAGGTTGTATTATTGGCCGATATGCCAATTACATCGCCACATTCTAGTCCCAATCGCTTGAAAGCCCGTTCTATGAGCAGACCCTGTTGAGCTAATTGTGCACCCGTTAGCTGTACACCCGTAACATCACAATGTTGCAACACCTTGTCCGCGTTTAGGTTCAAGACACGCATTGTTACCTCGCCAAGGGTCATTTCTGGTCCATAGAATTCCTTGCCCCTGGGACCCAGCCACGTGCGTGTCGCAGCATCGTAGTGAACTTCAAGGGTGCCATCATCGTTACTCATCTTTATGAACTGAAGATCGCTTTAAGACTAAGTGATTTACTGCGTCTTAGAACCATTTTTATACACTTCGAGGTCAGTTGGTAGGAAATTCAAAAAAAAAGCTAGTTGTTAATTACTGAGACACGTTGGCAATGATTACTCTTAGCTATGAATATATATGTATATAAATATATAGAATATATATACTAAAGAGATGCTGATTTACTGGTTTGTCTTTCTGATGAAATCGATTCGTTTTAGTGGGTCAACTGAGTGGCAAAGAGACTGGTGTAAAGCAGATGTACTGCTAGATAAATATTTACATTCAACACTCAATTAGTTTATCTACGTCATGACTTCATAATAAATTAAATTAATTTAATTAAATTAATAAAGTTTTTGTGAGGTAATATGCTCTATTCAATCGCTGTAAGAAACTTCCTTTTCTGCGCTTCCTATATTATCTTCTTGATTACCCGTAGAACAAGCAATATATGTTCTCCCTTTCCCTATAAAAATGATTAGTTTTTGATCTTCTACTTAATTACTTTTATTATATAATCTTTATAAATGCGTTAGACCATAATTTTCCTTAAGTTCCGCTAAGAAACGTCTTCTCTGTATCTTGTTATTCGTGGTTTTGGGGAGTTCCTCCATAAAGTAAACGCCACCTCGCAGCTGATAGGCTTCACTCAGATGTGCCGCAACAATGGCAGAGATCTGCTCTGCTGTCAACTCCTGACCCGCTTCGTTGTGCTCACGCACCACAGCACAGGCTGTTAGGTTGGTTGATATCTCATTGGGTATACCAAAGATGCCCACCTCATGCACTCCAGGCAAATGTAGTATAACATCCTCGATTTGTTTGGGATAAATCTGAAAATGATTGTACTTAAAGACATCCGTGTCGCGGGTGAGAAAGTGCAGGCAACCATTGTCATCAAAGTAACCATGATCGCCAGTCCAAAGCCATTGACCATCTGCAGATAGCGCAGTTTGTGTATCGAGAGGATTGTGATAATAGCCGCTCCAGCGTTGTATCAGCCGCACATGTATATGTCCTGTCTGATTGGGTCCTAGGGCATTACCCTGCTCATCTAGGATGCGCACATGTATATTGCGTAAGAGTTTGCCTTCGTTTCCCAAGGGACCACCTATGTTTTTGCTGACACCGCCAATTTCCGAGAGACCATAGAGCACAACGAATCTATTTCTGCCCAGCAACTCGTACATACGACGCCAAATGGTTAGCGGTAACTTAGAACCACTGCATACCAATGATTCTATGGACTGCAACTGTTCCATTAGATCCAAACGTTGTGACTTGGCCAACAGTGCCATATGATGCGGCACGGTGAGCACAAAGTTGACCTCATGACGTGCCACCAATTCGGCAAAGTAATCCACACTGAATGGACGATTGGTGATAACACGCTTGCAGCCATTGACTAGGGAGGCAAGCAGCGTGAAGATGCAGGAAATCCAATAGAGGGGGCTGAAGCAGAACAGCACCGTCTTGGCAGTGAACAGCTGTGGACTGGTAGGGGCAAAAGGGTAGGGGAAAGTGTGTGGTGTGAGTAAGAAGCTACAAAACTTGTTGTTAAGTTGTATACTTACAATTTGGTGATGTTCAAGAGACTGCGATGAGAGCGTGTTACACCCTTGGGTAAACCGGTTACCCCTGAAGAGCTGATAATGAAAGCGGTATCATCGCCACTCAAATGCGGGCAGGCAAAGCTATAACGAGTGTACATTTAACAAAGTTCTCCTAGAGCTATCAAATTGTACCTACAGTGTCTTGGGATCGTAGCCGACAGCACCATCCTCAAGCAGATCCTGTATATTGCGCACACCGGGTAAACTGCCACTGAGCAAAATGAGTTCCGTTTCGAATTTCAAACTATACTTAACGGCGGCCAGTGTCTCATAGTTATCCAAATCACAGAACATGACCTTCGGATTGGTAATCTCATATGTATAGGTCACCGTCTCTGCCAAAGTAAACAAGCAAAACAGCTTAAAAAACTACTCCAAATTAAGTTTACTTCAAAATGTTGCTTACCCTTGTCAAACTCGGGATGTAGTGGATGTATGGGTGTGCCATTGAGTAGTGCCGCTATGACCACCTCTGTTAGGTATGTGGTATTCTTAGCAGATATGCCTACAACATCACCACGATGTAGCTTTAAGTGCTGGAAAGCATGTGCCAAGCGACGGCTCTGCTCATAGAGCTGTGCTCCAGTAAGAGTTTCACCCGATGGATCAAAGACTTGCATCACTTTATCCGAGTGTAGTTTAAGTATAAGTAATGCCACTTCACCCAGTGTCATGTCGGGTCCATAGTATTCCTTTGCCTGTGGACCTGACCATATCTTTTCCACGCTATTGTAACTAGTTGCTGCCATTTCCCATTGCATTTGGTCCATTTTCTTTGTTATTGTTGTTATCAGCGGCAGAAACACAAATCGAATCACAATCAAACTAACCAACTGAGTGCCCATTGCTAGCTGTGTCCAAATTTATAGGCAAACCACAGTAGCTGCGGCATAACTCGAATTGCGATCTGCTAATTGCCTCAACACGTTTTACCCGCAAAACCAATATGCTGACCCCTACCCCTTAGCTCTCTCACGCTCTGATTGATGCACTAATAATATACATGAAGTGTGGATTGGTCTGATAACAGCACTTGATATATATACCAATACTCTGTATACTCTACAAATCCTAACTTATCCTCTGACTATGACAGGCATGTTGCTGCCACAGGAAATCCTTCCTTTTGCTTATTAGGCTCTCATTTTCATACAGTTTTCTTTATTTTTTGTCACACTGTGCAAACTTCATCGATTAAACACAGCTTGATCTCAGAACTCTAGTCCCTGGGCTCTATCTTTGCGGTTTCCTACACTCTATCTATTTCTCTCCTTCTCGCTGTGTGTATGTGTGTAGCGCCCTTCATGCTTCATATAAGATTCACAGGACACTCGCACAGTTACAGGGAACGCATCCTTGGTTGATGCGTACACGCTTCATTTGCGTGCTTAGTTACGAAATCAAGCGTATGCTTCAGGACATGCTACACACACACACACACACACATACACAATATAGTCACAGTCACAGTTACAGTCAGAGTCAGAGACTGTGTCAACTTAACATGCAAGTCGCAAGCAGCGACTCCACCTTTGTGTGTGTGTACTCCCCTTTTCTATGGGTGGGAAGTTGCTTTTGTGCCATTTAGTAGGAAGGAAGGGAGGTAGGTGACGGAATTTAGAGGTAGCTTCAAAGTTGTTCAGCGTCAGAGAGCGAGCGCGGTTGCTCAGGTGAACAAGGTGACATTCGAGGCTTCTGTTGCCTGTCGCTGCTTGTCGTTAGCTAGTTTCAAGGATGAATTGCAACAGTGCTGTTTGTGTTTGTATGTGTGTGCGTGTATTTGTATTACTGGGTGTGTTTTGTGGGCGTGGGCTGTGAGAGGTGAAAAATGAGTTTGCTACTAAGCTGCACAAAAGTTCATTTATTGATTTTAGTGATTTCCGAGCAAAAGCTTTAAACTCTGCCTTGTGTTTTGTATTCCCAACTGAAAGCAACAAAACAACAACAACTGAGAACAACAACTGAGAATAACAACAGACAGCAACAACAAACAGCGGATGCACATAAACAAAACAACAACAAAACTTAATTAATAATAGAAAATTCAGTCCATAAAATGTGCATGCCACAAACAATTTTGATATGAAACAAGTTGAAGAACAAGTGTAATATCTGTCTGGCTAAATATGATGAACTTGCAACGGCAGCAAATTGGCTAATAAAACTTTTGAAGCAACTTTTTGATATTGGCTTTTGATGAGGTCATTAGGCGGCGGCAACTTGGCCGACATGCAGGCAGTAGGCGGCAGGCGGCAGGCGGCAGGCAGTCAGTCAACAACAAAAATTTGGCCAAATTCTGCAAGCCCAACTTTCCAAATCTCAGCAATTAAGTAAGACTGTAAGAGAGACAGGAAGAATTGCAAGAGAGAGATAGATATAGAGAGAAGGAGAGAGTAAAAAAAACAGATATATATTCAGTGACACAATGCGAAAGTTGTCTAAAAGCACGCCAAATGCCGCTGCAGAACATGCTGCCCAACTGTCGCTCTCTCACTCACTCTCTCTCTCTCTCTCTTTTTCTCTTTGTATCTGTCTGCTGTGCTGTGCGTCCAAATGTAATCAGGCTCAACATTATAATTAACCGCAAATGCAGTTAGAGCCGCGAGTCCTTCCATGCTGAAATGCTGCGACCCACGCGCCCGCCAACAGGCAATATGTTGTCAACCCCAAGTTACTGCCGCTTATCCCTCACACTTTCCTTCTCCCGCCTATTACACTGCACAGCAAACCACTGACCAACTCGGGGCTCAGCTGCTATTAAAACTTTTACGAGAAGTAGGCGAAAAAATTACTTAATTAAAATGATTGACTAACAGAAAAGTTTGTGCGAAATCATTTTTACTTTTTCCTTCTCTATTTTTTTGCTCTTTTCTCTTTTTTTTTCTTTTTTCCTTTTCTTTTTTTACTGGCGGCTACTTCTAACTAGCAGCGAATACTTTTCCGGAACAATAGTTCTTTCCGGCTGCGTTTCGCATGCTTTTGCTTTCTCTCTCTCTTTTTCTTTATTACTTATCCGCTCTCTCTTTCTCTTTCTTGCGCATATTTATTGTTTGTCTTTAGCCATTGGGCAGTGAAATTTTTGTAGAAAATGCGCGCTAAAACTGCCTCCAGTCTGGCTGCTGACACGGCTTTGGGTGCAACTACACCCCCCCCCCCCCCCCCCCGCCTTCCTTTGCTCACTTTGCCCCTGCTCTTGGCTCTGCTTAGTGGTTACTGTTCCTGGCTAAAGTTGTTTGTGCTCGAGTACAAATGTTAGACTCAGATATTTGGTACACAGTCGTCCTGGCAGTCGCCGTCGCCGTCGTCCTCGTCCTCGTCCTCGTCGGCATCTTGTTGTCCATCTAACAAATTAACGAGCGCCTCAAGTGTTGTTCTGCGGTTTTTCCACTTTTTTTTACTTTTTGGTGTTGTTGTTGTTGGACCCTCGTATTATTTTTTTTCGCATTTTGCTGCTTTAACCTGCGTTGCCCTACCCTACCCTGCCTGATGTTGCGCCCTCTCTTCTGCTATGCAATGGCAGCGGCTTTGGCAAGAGAAAACTTTGAAGTGTTAATGAATTGCAATAGAGTGGGTGTAGCTGTGGGTGTGCCTAGCTTAGGCTAGACCTATGTGTATGTGTGGATGTGTGTGTGAGTGTATATATATATATATATATATATATATATATATAGGAGGGCATAGCTCCTAGGCATTTGCGGTGTAATGACCGTTGGTTTCTGTGGTTAATTTTGCTGTATGTAATTGAAATTATGATTTAATTGAATTTTGCGTTGCGTTTGCAGCGTTTGAAGCGTTTCAAGCGTTCATAACGTTTTCAGTCTAAAGTGTTGAGTGTAAAGCGTTAAAGTGTTAATACCCAGACGGGGCTTAAGCGTAAAAAGCAACCAGTTAAATGTACTATATACATACATATATATATATATATATATACATATTTTCATTTCACATCAGTCTCCTTGAAATACCATTTCCACTTCTGTTTTGTCCATTTAGTTATCAAAATCATTTTAATCCTCTAAGTGCAGCATTTTAATTGATGCTTGATATTTTAAGCCTCTTCTTAATAAGTTGCTTAAACCCAAGCTCACTCGAATATTAAATGATTTTAAGCCTTTTAAGGTATAAAGCGTAACTTCAATTTGATTTGAATAGAAATAAAGTTATCTGCAGGATAAGCTATGCTTGTGGTAGCTTAGTTTAAAAGGGTTTGAATTTAGTTTATAAATTTTATGAACAAATTTTTGACTATAGAAAATTTTATTTCATTTTTATAAATTTTCTTTCTTTTTTAGTCATCATTTATTGCTATTTCTTTCTATTACTTTCACTGCTTTTATTTGCTTTAAATTTATTACTATAAAGTTGGTAAATTGACAGCAAGCATTAGCTTAGAATAAGTAGCTTTAGATTAAATAAAGTAGTACTATACAAATACTTAATAGCTCTATATTATATGCACTACAGTTATCGCCAAGTAACTTCGATTAATATATATACTTTTTGCTCAAGGAAAGTATCCCCAAAAGCCAGAGTGCAGCCTGTCACTTTCGACATCTACACTAAATTTGTCTCAACTTTTCACTATGATTTCAGTTTACTCTATAGTTCCTATAATAATATGAATATATATACAAATATATCGAAATTTGTACCATTTAAAACTTTTCACTTTGTCATCAAACGGGTTCCTTTTAAAAGTCGTGGAATCCTTTTAAAACTGCCCAAAAACTTGCAGAAAATTTTATTTTGCTCATGCAATTATATAATGAAAGTTTTTAGTTTGTTATAAAACAAGTTTTAAATACTAAGTTAATGCTTAATACTAACTTTGCATACTTAGGTTAACTTCTAATCTTTTATATGCTTTGAATCCTTTTCACATATTTGTAGTTTAAATTTTGCTTTTAATATATGAAACTTGTTTTATACAGGATATTTACCATATGTCCGGATATATTTAACATAATTATTTGTACGTGAGTGAATTTTGATTGTAATTGTTATTTTATGTGTTTTATGTGTTAGAATTGTAAAGGACAACAAGGACATTCATGACAATTGAAGTGTTATTAAGCAAGTGAATTAAATAATTCATTGCAATTATGAGTTTAAGACGTGATTACAAATCGCTACAAGACTTATAGTAATAATCCGTTCAAATGGCCAATTAACAATTAATTAGAACGCCTTTAGTGGCAAATGTGTACATATACCATACCCTTAACTATATACTTACACACATACACATACACACACACACACACACACACACACAAATACATGCATATTTAATGCCTGTGTAGAGACATTACATGAGGAGGAGAGTCTTTGGGTTTTGGCACTGGAAACGGAACAGCCACAAACCAATTACATATTTGATTTCAAGATTTTCGTGCACTTAACCTCGAAGTAAACTATACATATATATATATATAGCACACACATACACATACATAGTGTAGTAAGTTGTTCTCCCTGAAGGCATATAAAAAGCATTTAATTTAAATGTTCTTTGAAATGCCTTTAAAAAGTTACCAAAAAGCGCACGGAAATAGCAATGGGCTCAAATTTTAATTACAAAATTCGCACATGTGCACTGTTATATGACCAGTTAACCGGATATACCAATGGCAATGGCAATAGAAAGTGGCAATAGCAAGTGGCAGCTGCCTATGTAACGGAACCAAGCAATATAATTGCAACTTTCAACGGAACACACAAAGCTCTGTGCAGAAATCACAGTGAAAGGCAACAGCAACATAAAAAGGTTGTCTACCCTACAAGGATATGCCTCTAAGTCTCATCAAAACACACACACGTATATAGTTGAATAGACACAGTGTTACAGTGGTTAAAATTGGGAGAGTAGCAGAAAAATTTCTGCTTTAAAATTCCATTTTTTAGCTGTTGAAAATGAGCTTTGTTTTGTTTTGCATTTTAAAATTGCTTTGCATTAACTTAAATCAAATTAGTTAGTACTACTTACTAAAATTAGTATATAGTTAGCTTAGTAATTGCCTTTTTTAACCACTGTTTTAGGTAATTGTCAAAAGTCATACACATTATCAAAGCATTTTCCTACGCTTTGCCCGCTCTCAACTGACAATTAAAATGTTCATTTAGCGAATTTTCTTTTGTTTTTATGTCAACGCTACACATATGTACATTGAATACATATATATATATATATATATGTATGTATGGTATGTGTATATGCAAGTGTATATGTACTTGTACATATTGTCGCTGTCTGCTTGTACAATATGTGTGACACTTACACAATGATATACCCTGTGCCTTGTGTTAGGACTAGATTGACTTGACTTTGGGCTGAGAATAGCAGCAAATTAGTTACTTTGCTGCAAGTTTTTGCTTAAAAGCAAACAAATTAAACAAGTTAAAAGTAGTTGTAGTTAAGTGATAAGCTTTTTCTATTAAATATATATTACATATAGATACTACATAATATTTATAGAGTGTTTCTAAGTCGAGTAAGTGAACTTTGTTTGTGTGCAAAGGTGGCAACCATTTGCACTTGTTTTTCGCCCATGTATTTTATTGATATAATTGCTCATTATAAGTATAATGAAAACAAAAGTGTGCGTATGGAACAGCAGCAGCAAATAGCTGGCAAATATATACACAAAATGTGTGAGTGTGTGAGATAGAGCAAGTTAAATTGAAATTTAATTAATCGTTGCCTACTTTGTGGCGCAGAGTGTTCGCACTTAATTCGAGTGTCTTTTTAATGCATTTAACTGAATTTGATTACAATACAAAATAATAATCTTTACTCTTTACATACATACATACATATACATATATACACAAAAGTTTTTGGCTTAAATACAATTGAAAATAAGTTGAAAAAGGTATTTATCGTTGATATTTTGGACTTTTGAATTCGTTTCTTGTTTGAATATTTTGTTTTTGTTTCCGTTTGAAATCAGTTTTGTTAAAATTTGAAATATTTTTGTTAATTTTTTTTTTTTTTGTATGCGTAGAAACCCTCTTTTAACTCCACACTTAATCAAAGCAATTTCCTACTGCTGTAAACAGGTTAAGAGGCAAATTGTTCAACTTTTTCTGCATGGAAAATGAAAATATAAGAAAAGCAAATCGAGGGGTTAGGGGGTTGAAGTACTGGTTAGACTAACAGCAGAAGAGAGCTGGAAAAACTGTGTGTTGTGCCTGCATAAACAAAGGCAGCACAAGAAAACAATTCAATTCATTGGCTAAAGACAAGGACGACGACGAAGACGACGCCGATGAACATGGAACTGGTGCAGGACATGACTCTATGGCCTGGTCAACGCTGCTGACCAGAAAGATAAACTTTGTGCAAACTTGGACAAAGATATAGATGCGAAATAGAGGCAAAAACAAAACGAAGAAGTAGTAGAAAAAAACTAAAAGCAATTCTTGAAGATTGTCTGGGCTATATTACACAAAGAAAAAAAGGAAACGCTTCACAGACAACAAAATATAAACAAATCCTAAGCTCAGCTGGCAGATATCCTGTATATACGACAAACTTAGTTGTTTCAAGGAAAGCTTAAAGTGTGAAGTATACTTTTTCTTTTTCCATTCATTGAAGACATCTTCTGTAGCTTCTGTGTAGTCTGTCAATATACCTCTCTGGGCTGGCTTTGTTATGGAGCTGAGAATGCAGTTAACCACAGTCATTCAATTCAACTAGAAAATACAACTCTCTGTTGCATTTACTGTGTCTGTTTTCTGCTTTCTGTTTCAGTACAGCTGTTTATTTGTTTGTTTATTTGTTTGTTTGTTTGTTTGTTTATGCGGCTGCTGCGTTTTTATTAGCCTCGACGCAGGCAACAATACAAAAAAAAGCTGCCTGCAGCTACTGTTCCTACCGCCATCTCTACACCTACTCCTTTTGATACTGTTCCTACTACTGCGACTGCTTTCTGCTTGCTGCTGGCTGACTGTGCGTATAAATAATGAAAACACAGCGGCAACATTCACAGCCGCTGCTGTTATTCTTGTTGCTGCTGCAGCCTTGCGTAAATAGCTGCACACTGCCGCTTGATTCTTCCAAGAAGCATTAACGGCAACAGAGAAAATCGTAAATAGAAAAGAGAAGAAGATGAAAAAAGAGCGAAAACAAATGGAAAAAAGTAAAAATTAAATAAATAAAAAAAGAAGACTAGAAAAAAAAAATGAAATTGAAGCAGGAAAACTCAACTTTCGCCGCGTAATTTTCCACAAAAAACCACATTTAAAGTTCTTAGTGAAAGCAACAGCAACAGCAGCAGCAGCAGCAATTGGAGCGCAGCAGCAGCGGCAAAACTTTTTTACTGCCACGCTGTCTGAGTGTTAAGTGCAGCAATGTGCACACACACACATACACACATGCACATGCAGAGAACAAAAGTCACACATACAAATTCAGTTTGATTGCAATGCTGCAACGAAATGTTCATTAATCAGGCTGCAACTGAACTCCAAATAAATACCAACAATTCACATAAAAAAAACCCACAAAAAAAAACGGAAAAAATACCAAAGAAAAACAGGAAAAAACTTTACTGACTTTCTGTCACTTCAATTCATTAGCAACTTGCATTTAATAAATTATTCAATATGCACAACTGCAACAGCAACTGCAAATGCAAACAAAAACTTTATCCAATTGAACAACTTGTATTGAATGCGATTGATGCTAAGCTGCTTATAGAGAAGAAATAAAATATATTCTTAAAAGGAACTTAAGTGAAAAGCTATCCTTATGAAGGCTACTACATTGGAAAATAATAGACATAAAGCTCTCTAACTCCAAAGATCTTTTATTTATTACTGCTGTGCGTTGGCTTATTATCAAGGCACGTACCAAACTGTTCCCATTTTACGCTAAACTGTTCCTAAATTTAATGTAAGGATTGCATCCGCGTTTGATTATAATTATTCATATGAATGGAAAGTTGATAGACAAACTATTGCAGGAATTGTACAGCTAATTATATATTCAACTAGTTATTATTTAATTATTAATTATATTATTAATACAAATTATTATTAATATTTAAATAATGATTCGTTTCCATTGCTTTACTCGCATAATCTGAAGTTTTAAACATCTCATAGATAGGTTCTATTTTGATTGGATAGAATGGCTTGAGTTGCTTTAGCTAACCCTCATTCCTTCTTTAAATAATGATATATTGTAACAGCCACAATATCAGTAATATAACGTTAGTTAAGACCATATCCAAGGTGCAGTAACCTTCCCTATTACTTCTCTATATATTCATCCATATACTGCACGTATATTGCCACTTGCAGTTCAACAACCCGCTGTATCCACAAGAGTTAACCGTAACTTAAGCCTACCGTACTCTATCAAAGGAGTGAATGTATCCATTTAAACTGTTCTCAATTTGTTTTTGAAAAGCTTTGGGTATAATGACTTTTCAATACAAATCAATCAAAAGTAAACTATTCATCAGCCTAGATTTATCCAAACCGGATACAACCACAACTCTAAAACCTTTTTAACAGCCTCTCGATGCAGTTGATTTGGCCGAGTGGCAAAACCCATATACCCAAAGCTTACAATGCTGCAAAGGTTCTTAAAATCCTTTATAGTAAAAAGAAAAAAAAAACAATTAAAATATGTTTTTTAATGTGAAATGAACCCAAACCAAAGCGTAAGAGACACTTTGTGGGTTAAACTAAACCCGATTTGATTGATCGTAAAATTAATTTAATTTAAAGTTAAACATAAGGAAACTTTTATGCCTTACAATGTGACAAGAGACAAGTGACATGTGACAAGTATCTCAAGCAACGAGAGTAGATTGATAAGTTGCGCTAGGGTAACAATTAGAGGAAAGTAATTATTAGGCCTTTAAAAGGATAATGAATAGGAACTATGAATATAAAATTTATTACTATGAATTTTATTATTTAAAGCTTGTTTTTATCAATTTAGTTAATCCTTATAAAGTATAGAATAAAAAAAAATATATCATTTCAATTTTTTAAAGGATATTTTATCCTTTCTCAGCAAAATTCACTTTTTCTCGCTGCGATGCTCAAATTTTGCATATGTTTTGCATTGTTTATTGCATAACCCTCGCGATATGTTAACGAATGTCACAGAGGCTCACATAGTAAATTTGCCACGTATCCTTGCTAACAAATATTGTAGCAGTGTCCTTGTTGCAGAGAGAGCTCTCATATAGCGCGCTCTATGTCCTTGCTTGCAACAAATTATTGCTTGAACTCAACTCACAGCAGCTGACGACTGCCACTTACAATGTATATATATATATATATATATATAAGATTTATAGCATATATATATAAATATATATACTCGACAGGGATTTCTTGTTGTAATTAGCAAAGTTTACTGTTATTTTTATGTGCCAAAATGAGTAAGAGAAAGGTAAAAGAGAGAAAGCAATAAAATGTAGCGTTTGGATTACAAATTGAGTAGGTGAATGGAAATTTAGTTTCATTAGCGTTTGATTAACGTTTGCAATTTCCCACTTAGTTTTCTGTTTTTTTCTTCTTACTTTTTCCTTTTCCGGAGGTTATTTTTTGCCCATGAATATGCATGTCAAGCACTACGAAAATAAATCAGTTAACTTAAAGGACTTCCGACTTGAAGGTTGGAGTTGGAGCTAGAGCTGAAGCTGCAGCTGGAGTTAGAGATTGTATTCTTAACTTCAACTGAGTGGAAAATTGTATGTCAATTGAATGGCTAGAAATCAGTGTTTAAATTTGCATGCATTTGCAAGGCAATTGGGTTGGACAGGCTAAAGGACAAATGCTATGCAGGATGTTGTTAGCAGGTCAAAACCGGTAGATAACAATATCAGTTCAGGCAAAAACGGGTAACGCTACAATGCTTAACGGTTAACGCGCTGGGTCCAACTGTTGGCAAAGATTCTCTGCTCATTGCATTGCATGCATAAAACATAAGGATAACGAAGGGTTTACACACACACACGCACACACACACAGAGACACTTACATATACAGATAGTTACAGGGTATACTACATAGACAGGAAGAGACGACGAAGCATTGTATAATTAAAATTGCATTCAAATGCAAATGCAAATTTGAATGCGCTGGCGAATACGAATAGAAAAAAAAAGGAAAAACCAAAAACGTTTTAAGACTCTCTTTCTCTCTCTCTCTCTCTTTCTACTTGTATATAGATTAGTAGAAATAGGTTCAAGGTTCAACTAAGGTCCATTCATAACCTTTTCTTTCTATTTCATTGATAACAAATCTTTCAGTTAGAAATCGCAAAAAGAATCCTATTAGTTCACTTGCTTTAAGCCAACACATTAGTGCCAAAGGATTTAAAGGTTTTAACACCAGGTTTAAGACTAGTCGAAAGTGTACTAATTTGTTTGAGACCATTCAAAACAATAACGTATCCTGCTTAAGGACTTAACTAAACAGAAACCGCCTTCTTTGCTATGCAATATCTGTGCAGGCACTGACTAAAGCCTAGTCCATAAGTAAGTAAGTAACAGGACCAAGTAGATGTCCTCGAACAATGCGCAGCGTACGCATCCTATTGTGTCCTTGCGTCCTTTACAATTTATACGCAAAAATTCCATGCATACTCTACCCGCCCGCAGGATATATGTGAATGAATAGTAGAAGCAAAAAGGAATATGTTGAAATGCGACAAGCATATTGAATTTTTATTGAGCTGAGCTGCTGCTGGCAAGGATATGCCTAGGATATATATGTATATATATATGCGTGGTGTATGCTAACAATGTCAGCTATGTGCGGCTCGTGAAAAGCAAAAAGAAAAATGAAAAGAGTTTTGCATATTTTGGTTCATTGCATTTTCACACCTAGTCCTAGGCTCAGGATCAGGTTCAGGCAATGGAAAAAAGGATTAAGCTAAAGGCGCGCAACGTGTGTTATGCCGCAGCAGCAATCGAGCTGTGCCACATCAGTTGCACGTGCCCAGTTATAGATCACAGCCAGCAACTGGTTACTTGCAGCTTGCAACAGGTAGCATCTGATGGAGGTACTGCCCGCAGGTCGCGTGCCCAATGGCCTGCCACGTGTGGTGTCAATTGTAAGCTACAGCTGGCCTTAGTTGACACCTAAGTAACCCCTATGTGGCAAGAGCTTGTTGCCTTGTTGGTTTTTTTTTAATCAAATGTAGCATTAGTATGTGCCACACGTGGCGTTAAGTTGTTTGTCACTAGTTGCAGTTGTCTGTCTAATTGAAATGCAGTTTTAAGTCAACAAATTATGTGGGCCCAGCTGCAGTTGTAGCAATACTAATCATAATGCTATAAAAGCAACAATAATTCCAATTTGAATGAAACCAGCAAACACACACATACACATACATAGCGAGAATATGATATATATGTATATATAGCTTAATGAACTGCAAATAAGTATTTGCATCTGTTATAGATGCTTGTGATCCTTTTGCTTGCTGTTGTTGCTATATGCATTATGACAGCTCGTGGCATTGCTATGGCTGCTTCTGGTTTTGATGCTGGTAAATGTCGCTACTTGTGGCACGTGGCTGGCGTTTCAATATTTGCTTCATGTAAATTTCCAACACACAGAGAGTAGGAGAAGGGTAGAGAGAGAGAGAGAGAAAGAGAAAGAGCTGTAGCAATGGAGCGCAACAAATCGCAGCTCAACTGCAGCTGCATATCATACTTTGCATATTAATGGCCAAATGCAATTGCAACAGCAGCAATTCAGATCTCAACTAACAACAACAACAGCAACAACAACAACATTCAATGTAATGCAACCACCAAGGACGAGTCAAGCGTCAAGCGCAGGATTTCAAAGAAGAAAATTTTTCCACACTGAATTGCTGCAAATGAAAAGGAAAAAATTATTTGTTTGCCTTCGTTTGCTGCTGCTGCTGCTGCTGTTGCTGAAAGCTGAAGTAAACTTTTTTCGTTTACATTTTACTCTTTTTATATTCTACTCCTTTCTCTTCCATACCTTCTCTTTCTCCTATTACTCTTTCTGTGTGTGTTGCCTTGTCACCAAAGCAGATTTCATGACAAAATTGCAATATCAAAGCAAATGCTGAATAAAATGCAAATGAATCGCAGTAAATTGAGAAAACGTTACTAAACTCTGACTGCAATATGATTGAGAATGTTGTAGAATGCCATTTTAAGTCCTTCAATAACCTATTTTCACTTATGTAATTCCCTATTATACTGAAACACACACACAGAGAAAAAAATATAGTCAAATTTCATATCAATTTCGTGTAGTCAAACTTCACTTACTGTCACGTGCTACAAATCATGCGTTAAGCTTCAAAAGAAGTGGCTACAGTGGGCTTAATAGAAGTCTTAGCAGACACTTTTCTATACAAAAATTGTGGAATATTAAATAAACTATAAGTAAATGTTAAATTAATATTATATAAGTGCAGTAAGAGGCAATGGGCATAGGGTTTAAGTCTTGAAGCAAATTTGCTTCACTTGCAGCTAAGTGGGGACAGAAGGGGAATTGCTACAGTGCAATATAGTATGATATATAGCTATATTATATAAACTAAAATAGCTGTTAATATTCTCTGCTAATAGTCTGCAAGAAATTTGAAAAATTAGTTAAGATTTTGTTATCAAAAACTTTGCTAAAAGTTTTTCTATTAAAATTTGCCAAAAGACTTTGCAACGCACCTTATGTTTTGTTGTCTTAAAGTTATTATTATCGCTCCACCTAATCGCATTTTAGTTAATCTCTATTGGTAAATCATAGACAAACTGAAAGTTTATATTTTGACCATACACAAATTAACATCCTTTAACAGAATTTTCAAATTGAAAGTTCATGCAGAAACTCAAAGTTCAAACAGAGTTCATTATATTGATTGACCTTTTGGTCTGTATCTATTTATAGATTTCAACTAAAGTTGATTATAGCAATTTGTATCGTTGTAGACATTTTACACTTAAATCTACTTAAATAAAAAATTGCAAGAGTTGTATTAAAGGACACTTGCTAAGCTGTATTAGTATCCATTAACATTAGAGAGACAAGGACATTTTGCTTAACGTTAAGAAACTTTGAGCTGTTCTTTAACCAGAACATTTGCATTTGAGCTCTCTTTACTTGCTCCTTCTCTCTCTCTGCTTTTTTTTTTTATTTTCACAAGTAATAAACGTGGGAAGCTGGAACAACAACAACAATAAGAACAACAACAACAACAATAAGAACAACAACAACAACAACAAAGGGCAATTCCAATACTTAATGTCAGTCACGTAGCAAGGACACTTTGCGTGCATTCGCATTGCAGGCGCAATAGCTTGCTACTTGCCACTTTTCCATTTGCCACTTGCCAGTTGCTACTTGCTACTTGTTCCTTTAGCTATATACGTAAAACGTTGTGCTTAGTAGTGCAGGAATAGTCCGTGTCCTGGCATAACGGTCAGTTTGGTTAGTATGCAAAATGGTACATCTTCATCCTTTGGCACAGCTTTACATAGTTCTTTCCCTTTTTTTGCTTTCTTTTTCTATACTTTTTGCCATTGATTTGCCAGCTAAAATATGAGAGTGAGACAGAGTTAGATATTGAGAGACATATTTAAGTGCCAGGATATCATTTGAAGTCCTTTTTGCGTTAGCAATTTGATAAGCTTAATAAAAATAAAAAAATCTCTGGCACAAATGAGTCGATACACTTTTAATAGTTTTTGTGCACTGCTGATGCCATACAAAACTTTGCTAACTTTTACAAAAACTTTGCTGCTCAGATAAACAACAACAACAACGACAACAGGAGTAACAATAACAGGAGTAACAACAACAACAAGGAAAACAAACAAAGCCAACAAATAGGAAAAGGAGCTGCGTATAATAATAACAAGAGCTGGCAGAAAATAGCAAAGTAGAAGTCAAAACGAAGTGTTGACAGCTTGATGTTTCACACACATACATACACATTTACAGACAGAGAGTTAGACATACACACATACACACTTATATACGTATATATAAGTATGTGTAGTGCTGCAGTTAGTGCAAAGTTTTGGACAGCTCAAATGTATTGTATACAAATGCACTTTCTCTATCGAAAAGCACTCTTTCACACACACACATATATATATATAGTATAAAGTCCTTGGACAGAAAGTAGCCAAGTTTTCCTTTTCAATTTGAACTTCTGACAAAAGGCACAAGAATAAAAAGTCAACCTGCAAATAGAAAAGCAAAAAGTAAAAGCAAAAAGCAATGACAAAGTTATGCTACTGCATTATTAGAAATTGAATTAGATTGCATTTATGGTATACATATATACATATATACATGCATATATATATATGTATATATTCCAATCTAGCATAACATTCACTATCCATGCAAATAGAGTTGCACTTGAAGCACAGCAGGTCAATAGCCAAGTCTTCATAAGCTGCAACTGATAGCTGCAACAACTTTGACATTGGCTTAAAGCAAAAACATACAATACACTGCCAGAAATATAAAAGACTTCACTTTATATAGAGTATATCTGCTGTCTATATAACTGTTTTTTCATTTAAATTATCTTCCAGTGTATTGAGAAGTTGTTGGCAATTGACTGGCTCAAAGCCTGTGACAAATGTCAACTGAGTTTCTCTTTGATGATTTGTGGCAGTTGCAACTGTATTTCGACTTGCCTCTTGCAGCTGCTGTCACTTCATTTCTTGTAATTCATCAAAAGTTTCAATCAAAAAGTTGTTGCCAAACCAAAAAACCTGGATATAGCATATATACATATATATATATATATATATATATATATAATAGTTGCATTAATCCTTTTAATTTTAAAAGTTTATTTTCTACTACTACAGAGAGAGAGAGTAAAAGAAAGAATGAGACAGAGAAAAACAGAGAAACTAAATAAAAATGCAAACATGCGACGCACTTTTAAAAGTTTTTTAATAACAAAAAATCCAAAGAGCTGAAGACAGCGTGTTCGTTCCGACCAAGTTATCAGTAGCTGCTGCTGCTGGTCTCAAACTCTACTAACTGCAAATAAATTTCAACATTTCCTCACGTACTACTCTCCATACATATCTGCCACTTGGTCATGGCCTGAACAACAAAAACACTAACAACAACAGCAGTGACTTCTGGCCAAAAACTGTAAAAAGAACTTTAGCAGCTAACTGCGCCTGAGGCTGCATATTCTGTTTGTCTGTAATGTGGGCTAAAAGTGGAAAGAAGTCTTGGCCAACTGTAAATAGAAGTTATAATAATTTCTTTTCAATTTCCTCAAAGCAAATAGCAAACAGCACGCAGAGAGGGGGTGGAGGCGTGGGCGACGATGATGATTTCAGTTGCTGAAAGCATAAAATTTGCAAAATGCAACCAACGTTGATTCCGGCACAGGATTAGGAACAGACACAGAAAGAGGAACAGCGAGCCAGCGGGATAGCGGGCAGTTGACAGGGAACAGGCACAAGGACATGCTTTGAGGACTTGAACTGCGTTTCCAATTGCTAACTGAAAACTGAGACAAATAGCATAAATCCTTGTTCAACATCTTTCGGTAAATGTAACTCATTTTCCAACTATCTCTGTCTCACTCAATCTGTCTCGCTATCTCCATCTCTGTCTCATTTCATCAGTTTTTGTAGATTTTGTGCAAAAATTTGCATAATTCCCCTGGCAAACAAGCAATTTGTAGCCATTTCAACAAATTCTACTGACGCCATTTTGAGTGGCTGTCAAAAGCGATGAAGGTCCTTAACAGATTTCATTTGCATTGGCCCAGAACATCAACAAAATATACAAAAACAAAACACAAAGTAGTCACAATAACTCTTCATCCTTGGCAAATCCTGTTGATATCCTATCATAGTCATAATACTCAACAGACAACTGAGAAAATTTCCAACTAATTTGATTAAAAAATTTTGCAAATGAAAATCTAAAATTCTAAATGAAAATGCATAGAAAAAAAAACAAATAAATTTATCATTTATAAAGGTAGAAATAAAATTGAGGCAAAATAAATTATATTTAAATTAAGTTCAAAGAAAACTAATTTCTATGCAGAATACTTAAATTAGTTATAAATTGCATAAAGAACTCACTTTTGGTAACATTTGATTAAAAGCAAGCTAAGTGGGCTTCAGGCATAGTTGCTTAGTTTGCAGTTAACAAGCTGCAAATCGAGTCATATCCTGTGCCGTCGACTTTTCTATAGAAAAGTTCATAGTTCATAGTATATAGCTGCAAAGGTTCGCTAGGAAAATTGCTCCCACAGCTCCACAAAGTAATTAAATGCTTGATATCGATATAAAGTAAGAATTAACAACTTACAAGATCACACTTATCATTGGCCTTCTAGTCTGCCCTTAGCGCACACCTACATAGTGCATTTATCATTGACCACAACCAATATGGTTCGCTGCTCAGCTCAATGCGCTGTCGAATCAAATGGCTGCTGGTGTTTGTGCTGTATCTTAGCCGCCTTCAACGTTGAGCTGTTCCGCTTTTGCTTGAGAAAATATTACAAATGCAATTTTTAACAATTATTTCAATAATTTTATTTTAATTTTGAATACTTAAGCTAAAAGTTTGCATAAGATTTATGCCTCATTATTTATATTTTCTTAATTAAGAATTTTCACAAATAAAATCTGCTTTAACTTTACTCAATAAAACCCTTTTAAAGGTCAGCAATTGTTAACACACAAATTTTGTTTTAAAGTGTTTACAAATAAAGGCATATCTCTGGCATATACTGACATCCTGATGCATGTCCTTTAGCTGGTATATATTAAATTTTTGTCATGTCAACAAACAACACAACAGTACAAGGCCTAAAGTAGCTGCTTCCCTTTCTATCTTATTGACAATATTTTAAAACAAATATGAAAAAATATACATTGATGTAAACATACACACAAACTCACATGCAGACATACAATAAGTCGAGTATTGAGTATCGAATATTGACTACTTTGTACCATGAGTATTAATATGAATATGAATATGTAGTTAGACTAACTCGATTCAGTATATACCCTGTAAAGTCAGATGAATTTTGCATGCAGCTGGCCAATAGACACACACTCTACACATACAGTATAGTCGGATATACCCTATTAGGCTTAAATTATAAAAAGTATATGGAAAAAAATCTCATCTATAATCTGGCTTTGTGAATACTTTCAAAATTGCTGCTGTAATTTAAATGAAAAAAAAAGGAAAGGGAAAACATCTCGAGTTTTAATAAGTATTCGAATTTTTACTTTTTATTTTTCGCTTTTGCACTCGTTTGGGCTTTTTGAATATCTTTTTAATAACTCTCTGAAAATCATTGATATTAATTTTTTTACGGCCGCTTGAAGAGTTCTTCAATTTGATTAAACCAATTGATTTTTGTGTTTAATGCAAAGCAACTCAATTTAAATCTGTAAAAGTAAAAGCAAAAGGTGAGTGAAACATTTAAAATAATGAAGAAAAAGTTAAAAAGAACTTTGGTTTTGTGTTGCAAATAATTCATAAAGTTATTACGCGCAGCTGTTAACTGGGCTAAGAGCAACTTTTGTTATGATAAAAGCAACGACAGAATAAAACTTGCAACTTGTTGTATTTCAGCTTGTTGCAAGTAAATGTCTGGGCAACAGATATAATAAATTCAATATTAAGTTGTGCCTATGTCAACACATTTTATGCTGCATACACATACAGTACACACACACACACACACATACATACACTGTAAACAGACGCATTTAACAATATTTGTGCTTTACAGTTCAAAAGTTATCGCTAGGCAAACAGGCCAGCCAGTCGGAAAAACCCTCACAGAGTGTAGGAAAAACTTGATGCTAACCCTAGAGGCGACACCCAAACATAGGCGACTGCAGCTACAGCTTCCACTCCTCTTCCTACCCCTACCCTTAGCCCCAGAACATACCATTTCCTACACTGCGCCCGCTTGCGTGTGCTGCTGTTTATGACTTGCTTTGGCAGCCATAAATAAACTTACACTGGCAGGTAATCATTTTCCTGTTCCCCCTTTTTCCCTTTCTCCTCTTTTATTCGTGGGTGTGTGTGTTAGTTCACCTTTCGTTTTTCTTTTTGGTTTTTACACGCTGTGGTTTCAATTTAATTACTGCTGTGCAGCGAGTTATATTGACGTTGCCTCATTAACCCACAGGGTTGCAAGGCAACTGTTACAGCTCGAAACCTTAAAACCTGTCAATTGCCAGAAACACTTAGAACGTTTAACATACACTTACACACACACACACACACACACTAATATAGAACCGCTACAAATAAGCTCTAAACATAGCCACAGGTCGTAGGTCAAGTGTAAAGAGTTTTGGCAGCCAACAAAAGTTTTTGCCACACAAAGCGCAAGTTTGATGAAAATGTAATGAAAACTAACAATAAACATAGTTAATTTTATATGGAAAATACAAAGGAAAACTTAACAGTGCAATGTTAACATCAGACAGCTAAAAGTTAATTGTTAATTGAAACTTTTTACAGATAAGTTTTCAATTGCTTTGCAAAAAGCGTTACTTGTTGCATAAAGAAGTTGCAACCAGTTGTCAATAACTGCTTCTTATATAACAAATTTAAAATTTAAAACATTTAATTATATAATAATCATTTGGTTATAACAGATTTCTATATAATTAAGATTTTCATAGCATTTACAGCCCTTTTAGTTACTTTCTTTACTCCAAAATGTCTCAATTTGGTAAACAGCTTTTGTTGCATAGCTCTTGGCTTATTAGTTTTGTATTTTGGTAATATTTTTGTAACTTCCTGTGCTTCTTCTTCTAGCTGTTTTATATAATATTTATAATGGTTTTTACCCACAAATTTGGCAACTGATTATTTTATAGACTTTGCCTGCAAATCCCAATGCAATTTCACTTTGAAACTTTAAATGGGTTGGGTCTGTCTCTCTCTCACTCTCGTTCTCTTTCTACTATAGACATACATATGCCTACACATACATGTACACAGGTTGGCCTGTTGCCTGTGCACGTATAATTACATGGGAAAATATTTACATTACGTCTAAAGCTTATGACCAAATAGGCCATATACACGTAAGCAGCAGTTGCCTCACTTGCAGCAGAGCAGCAGTTTTAGTTGCCTGTTTCTGTTGCTGGCCAATAACTTTGGTCACTTCATATTTTAGTACACACACACACACATACACACACAGAAAAAAAACATGCATTATGACTTTTTTATGAAGCACGCCTCGAAAGTTTAGCAGCAAAAGGATGCAGCAACAGCACCAGCAGCAGCAGCAACAACCTGAGTTGCGGCTGTGCATTTGCCATTTGCTCTATATATAGGTATTTATTTAAGTTTTGCTTATCCTGTGTGTGTATGTGTGTGTAGTCTTCGTGTGTGTTGGTTTGTCCTTTTCCATAAAATATCCTAAATGTCCTTGCCCATTGCCTGTGCCTGTGCCATGCGTGCTGTATTGTGTTTGTGTGTGTTGTTTGTGGTGTATTGTGTGTTGTTATCGCATTTGGTTTATGGTAGCGCACTTTTAGGGCTAAAAGTCTTTAAATTCATGACCTTAACAAAATGGCTCACTTTGGGCCAACAAAAACTACTGTGCCAACACACACACACACACACACACACTCAAACACAAACACGAACACGTCAATAACTTTTGCCAACATTCAACGCCTGTTGTTAGCTCTCAATTGCAAATTACTATTCAAAGGTACAGTACACGCCCATCAAGTGCATTCCAATTGCGTTAACTATAAACGTTTCCCCCACCCCTTTTGCACTTGGCCAACTAACCATTGATTGGCATCATCAAAGCCAGTTACTGAGTGTGTGGCCATTGATCCGTTTGTAGTTGATAATTAAATGCAAATTCTCTCTCAATGATTAGGAGTATATGAGGCAACGTTTCAGTGCGCTTCATTGATCATAAACTGTTTGAGAAATGCTACTCATAACTTCAAGTCACACACTACTCACTTATTCAATTACTCATACATTCAATCATTCAATAATTCATTCATTCATTCACTTTATTCATACAGCTTCAGTTATGTTAAACGAAATATACTCAGTTCTGTGGTGTGGCCTATGGCAAATAATGTCCGATATCATGGATTATGCCTATGAATCGAAAATTATAATGATGACCGTGAGTTGTACTATGGCCTTAGTGTTTATAATCCATGTGAAATCGGCCAATACGCTAGTCGGAAGTATAAGAGAAAATAAGCGCAACAATATAGTAGATGTACTGCCCTCGCCTATAAACATTTTGCCCGTCATTGTCACAAGACGTAGGCAGCGGCAGCAACTCATCTGGAACTTTTATCATGAGTTGCCACCTGCCATATTGTTGGAGAATAATGGACACACAGTCATCATGCGCATCTCATGTGCTCCGGACTGTATGCCCTTTATCAATGGTGGTATATTGAAAGGGAATTATTACTTTGTGGAGGCTTGTTTCAAGTGGAGCAAATCGGAGCATTTGATTGATTCACAGAGTTATGCTTTAGAGATGCAAGTGTTGCATGCCACAAATTGTGCCAAGGTGCCATTTGAGTATGTGACTGTCTCCTATTTGTTTGCACTAATGTGCAGCAAGAATCGTCCTCTTGAACAAGTTGTAGAGAATTTGCGTCCCATTATTAAGCCTGGCTCTGTCATTGAATTGCCACCCTTTGACCTGTGCTCCTTGTTTATGCCATTCAAAGGCACCTACTACACATACCGTGGCACCTATGCCAATGGCAATATACTACTACCGACTCAATGGATGATCTCTACACGGATCCTATTCATAGACTCCGAACAGTTGAAGCAATTCCGCAGTCTCATTGGATTCAATGGTGAAACGATTATGTACAATGGGCGTGATGAGCAGCCGGTGGGGCTCAGACAAATTGAATTAATATACTAACAGAAACATAGGGTATAGTAAATACGCAATAAAAATAAAATAAAGGGCAAATGGTTTAAAGTCTAAAGAAAAACTGTTTCCTTTTCCCTGACTTATTCTTGAGGTGCGCAAAAAGTGGGCTATAAATTTGTGAAGAACTTTTTCTCTTTTATTTATTATTTTAGGTTTATTTTTAGTTATGTGTTAATTAAGCTTAGTATTTAATTAAAGCATTTTCCACGCTCTCCATTCTTCAGCCCGTGAAAATGCCCTGAGCATTATTTGTTTGTATCAGCAATGTGCCTTGAGCTGTAAATTCAGTTCGTTAGTTCAAGTTGATATTTATATTTATATATAATTACTTACGTTCTGGCTCTGCACTAGCCATGGCCACAATCAAGGCTAAAACAAATCCACAGATTTTTAAGAATTTCATTTTTAGTCTTAGTAACGTAAAGCAACGCAACGTAACGTAACGTAACGTGATGCTGTCTCTTGCAGTTGTGTGGCTAATCGTGAATTGCCGTCAGCTTTTATAGCCCTGTAGCTCTCAGCTGGGCTTTGCCCAGTGTTATGTTATCACAAATAAAATACAAATAAAAGAAAAAAAACCCAAAGCAAATGAAAATCTTTAAGATTTAAACCTGGTTAGCTAGCTTCCTGACTTGACTGCAAGCTTGTATTTAAACCAAGGCCAACTGGTAGTCAATCAATTGCTACGAGTATTTCAGATTTGCTTAGAACTCTCTTGACCAGTACGTCTGCCATTTGACTGACTGACAGACTGACTGAATGACTGAATGACTGAATGACAGGTTGTGTCTGTGAATGCATTGAAGCACATAGTCAAAGTCAGTTAGGATTTCGATTTGCAGCACATAAAAAATGCCTGGCTAAAACCCCCATCCATACCCATACCCATACCCATAGCTATAGCTATAGCTATAGCCATAGCCATCCATTTGCAATGCTATAGCCATTGATCTGATGCGCTTGGGAATTTGCTCATTTTGTTAGCCAACGCTTTGGCACGTTTCTGGCAGCAAACTGTTTGAAATACTTGAATCAGTCTAATGCTAAATCCAATGCCAATGCTAAATCCCTATAAATTAATTTCCAATAAACGCCCACGGACCTCATCATAACATTATAGTATCATAGCTTGCTAGCAACCATTCAGAGGGAACAAGGCAGAGACAGAGACAGAGGGCAAGTTAGGTACTCTAACTTTCAACTTTTGATTACAATTTTGTTACATTTTCTCCCTTGGACTTTTTGCATCATACTTCTAATTGTGCCTTCTCCATTCTGACCTCACTGCCATTGTTTTTGCCATCTCCAACATGAATATTTTTTACCACCCTTCTCCCCACCCACACATACACTTTGATACTACTTGAAAGTGAGCCTTGGCAGTGCCCGTTGGCACAAATGCTTCGACTATCCAACGTAAACGTTGCAAATTCCTTGAACCAATGCTTTTGTGTTAACCACAGGCCCAAACAATGGCACCAGTCGAGCTACCGTTATTGACTGCTACAAACACACACACACACACACACACATACACACAGGCACACAAAGCTCACTCAGTACTCTCTGGCGGGCGTATTCTATGGCAACTGTTACCATACGAAGGACGTATACTGGATCTCAATTCATTGGTATGGTGTTTAGAGTATAGAAGGGAGGGACGAGGGAGGAACGTTAGTAGGGGGGCGTAAGCACATAAATTGTTGTTAGCTGGAATTTGTGCAGTTGAAAATCAAAAGGATTAGCTTCAACTAAGTCTGGAATGGGTATTCAGCTGTCTGTGTGTCTGTGTGTGTTATGGTGTGGGTTGAGGTAAGCGTTGGTATGTATACAGCCAGTTCTGTTACTGTTACTTGTGCTTACTACAAGCTGGGCTAAGAAGAAATTGGCAGCCAGTGGCCATTCGACGCCGCAAAGTCGCCGCCAGTCATACGAGCTGTTAACCAGAGCCAACTTCTATTACAATTTATTTCAGGCGTAAAACCAGCCAAGGAAATATTTGCGGTAAAAGTTTAAAATAATTGTTGATGTAACGAACCATACAAACTGCCGCCAGCCTGTTCAAAGTGGAACAATGTATCCAAAACAAAAAAAAATAGCCAAAATAAAAAAACAACTAACCAACACTAAGGGAGTCAGCACCAACAAACAACCGCTAACAACAACCAAATGGCCAACAACCAAACAGCCAACAACCAACCAGCAGCAGGACAACCAAAAATAGTTTTCACTTTTTGTAAATTGTTTAAAGTTTTGCCATGTTTTCGCTTATATACTTATATATATAAATATATATCAACGCGGCACAGTTAGTTGAAGTCCATCATTTTTACTACTATTTACTAACAACAACAATAACAACAGCAGCAGCAACAAGAACAGCAACAACAATAAGTAATTAAAATAAACTTGCAAAACTATTTTCCATTGACATCAAAATTTATATATATATATATATATATACTATATATATTTTAGTTATAGGTCACACTTTAATATGCATGCAATGCTGTTGCTTGTCTCGGGGCATTTCCAGATTCATTATCATTTCATTGAACAACAACAAGAACAACAGCAACAGCAGCCGCAGCAGCAACAACAACAAAGATTAAACTGATAGTAAATTGTATTGAAAAACCAGTTTACAGCTTTCTTCCATTTGATATGTTTGTAATTACGTATTGGTAATAAAAAACAGTTTAAGATGCATTAAACTGCAGTACCCTGGCAGCTACTTAACACCCTTTAGTAACTGTCACTAAACAGTAAGGTTATACACTGTTCTGCTTTAGTTTTTCATTCATTAATCAATTGCTTTTCACCTCGAGAAATCAGCACAATGTCAGCTATAAAGTCATTGATATATAGCAAAATCGATTTTAAGTTTTATGCAGTGCATTGAGGGGTGGGGTTAGGGTGATGATTTAAGTTTCTTTTTGAGTGGAAATTTAAGTTACTGCTCCAAGCTCTACTTATAAGCTATTTGAAGTCTTATTTCTAGGTAATATTTATATGGTAAACACTTTTATGGTTCACAAGATCAGTTAAGATTAAACTGCTTAAACTATACTTAACTAATTCTATATCTCAACAATCAGCAGCTTGTTTGCATTTAACATGAATTTATAACTGGTTGGGATTACTATGAATTAATAGAAAGAATGGCGTCAGTAAAGTTCCCGTTATTTACTACATATTAATTTATACATATATAAATTGCAATTGCGTAGTTGTAAATGGAAATATACATTCAGATTAGATTGGATGAACTATGGCATACCCTAGCCTAATATTTAATCTCCTATTTATATAAATATTATATATTCTTAATGGTCATCTACTCTTCCTTTATTACAAATTCCTTTAATATGTATTTATTAAAATAACATTAATTATTTTACTATGCTCTGCACTTCCTTTTGTTTATTAATTTTTACGATCAGCTAATTTACACTTTATGCTTTCCGTTGATGTTATGAATGAACATAAAATGTAATTAGAATATCATTAAAATTAATATAACAACATGAAGCGGTGCTTAGAACTGGTTTGCAATTACCTCTAAAACATAAGTACTCTAGGAAATTGAACCCAACACTTGGCTAAGCAGGAAAAACTAGCTTTTGTTACTATCATATATTTATAAGCATCACTTATATACCCTGTAATCATTTTAAGTGTATTGAAAGGGTTTGTTCAATTTATCAAACAGTGTGTTAATGGGGAATTGCATATGGAAACTATTCTTATATTGATTGATTTGATAAACGCTATGAGAAAGGATAATGGGGTGTTAAGCAGGGATATAGCAGAATGAGAGGGCTTAGTTGCCAGGAAAAGTTACTCAGGGAAACTTGTCCAGGTATCCTCTGTTGAAGTCTTAGTTTAGAGACGAAGTTTTATTTTAGATTTTGCTTGTTAAACACGACTTCATATGAGTGTAGACCTTGCTTATAGGGTATCCAAATTACCAGACAAAGTGAAGTAGAGAATTAGTCAAGGGACCCGTTGTTCAACTTCTAGTTAGGGTATCTGTGTATTCTATAGACTTTACTTGTAAATGAAGCCTGCTTCAACCTCATACGATTGCACACCTGCTTACTGGGTATATCATCAGTCATTCGAATCAAATTGATTAGCTAAGATTTGCTGTAGAATCAAATTTTTTGCATATTTAAATAGAACACAAATGATTTATAAGTTTTTCCTTTAACTATTTATTTATTTGGAGGTAATATATTTTTTTAATCGTAATTATCTAACCAGTGCGAATGTATTGAACGTTGTCTGTTTGGACCAAAACTGTGCCAGCTGTAAGAGAATTAAAACTTAGAGTAAAGTCCATGAAAGGATGTGTTTAACTTACGTTTGGGCACAGGCTCAGCACTGACCAAAGCAGCGAACATGGCCAAGAGTACAGCAGCAGCTTGCAATAGTTTCATTTTGTTTGATTTGGCTTTGTATTGATTGATACTGATTCTGTCTAGGGTGAAGTACGATCTTTTATAGCTGGTTTCAAGTGTAGATGCTGCTGCTGCTGCAGCGACAGTTGCTGATGTGGTTGATGATCGGGAAATTCCAATCGACAAGTAATATTTTTATTTCTAATAGGTTAAGAGATCGACTTTATATTGTGAGTGCTTAATCGATAGAGTCTAGACTATCAGTATATTGTTTACATTTTTCAACTGAATTGAAAACGGGTTGAGCTTTTGTTGCCAATAAATATTTTTCCATTAGAGTATGCAAATTTCATATAGTAATTATTTCCAAATAAATATGAGGTTACTGGGAAATAGTTAAGAATACAAAGTAATAAGACAGATAACTGTTTAAGATATAATCTTGTTATAGAAAAGTTGGTTGCTGAGATGGGAATATCTACTAAAAGATGCCCACAGCAGAATAGCTGACAGAATACCACAGCGCGTGGTATTCTATAGTCTTAATATGAAAAGTTTTGCTTGAATTTGCATTAATATTATTAATTTTGACCTATATCTACATACTTATAGTTGTACCTAGTATATTTGCCATTGAAATATAGTATATAAAGCGCATTAGCTTATAGATTTCTATCAGGGAACCCACATTAACATCGGAACCTACCTTTTCCATGCACTTGTCAAAGTGTTGTCTGTTTGGTTGTCTGTTCATTTGTCTGTCTGTTGTCCAACGTATCGCTGGGTATTTTCTACGTATTAGCAAATCGGCTGATAAGTTCTATGCTGGAAATTCCAGTTGATTTGCAGCTGGAATAAACACTATATAAGTGCCAGCTTCAATAGTCACTTGCCATTGACACAAAATTAATCAAACAATAAGCAACATGAACTGTCTGAAGATCTGCGGCTTTATTTTTGCTTTGATTGCGGCGCTGGCGACTGCTGAAGCTGGTAATTCTAATAGAAACTATAATTAGACGTTTAGCTAAATCAATTTATTTATATTAAAGGTACACAAGTGCTACATGCTGGCGGTCACACACTGATTCAAACAGATAAAACTCAATATATACGCAAAAACTAAAATTAATTAATAATACGTACTAAAAACAATGAAAATAAAAAGTTTCTTTATAAGTTAAAAACGACTTCACTCAGTTGGATAACGAAACATTTCTCTTACTCTTCTACTCTTTTTCATCACTTTGGTATTGTTCAAAATTTGCGCTTAAAATATTTTCATCTTTAGCGCTAACAATGTCTGATAGATTTGTACTTGATCAATTATTGACCGACCACCACATTTCGCCGTTCTACTGGCTGGTCACCTTATTTTTATTTTGGTCATTTGGTGATCGAACAGCTGTTGTCTTATATTGTTTGAATTAAGTTAAAAGTGTTTATATGTTTGTTAGTGTACAAGTTTATTAAAACTCTTTTATAAAAACGATTGCCAGATAAACAAGTGCAATTTATTTGAAAGCGGATTATGTTATCGCAGCCTGCAAGCAAAAATAACTAAAAATAAAGCAAAAAACACAACTAGAAGAAAGTTGAACATTCGTGCCAAAGCTATACCCGGAGGGGCACAATACAAACAACGGACATAGATACACATATACAATAGGAAAACAGAAAACCACAGAAACTCAACCACAACAAGCCACAATCGGCAAAATCATCAACACTGGCGCGCCAGTTGCTGTCCAATTGTAGGGTCAGAAGGGCCAAAGGGATTGAGACAGCGAAACAGACGCGGACTCGTCCGTGTCAGTTGCATTTTGACAACGCCAACGAACCGCAAACACCCGCGCTAAAGTCATGACAGAGCCTGTGCTGACTAAAGCTGCTGCTGCTGATGCAACTGCAGCTACTGCCACTGTGGCTGCACCCCCGCAGTTACCAGCAGCTAAGACCCTAAACACGCTGCTGCAGCTACCCGCGCAGATGGAGCTGAGCCAAATTGAGTTGATCTATCGGGCGGAGGGTAATGCAAATTTGGTGCTGGCGTTGCCGCAATTTAAAAAAGTTTTACGTTTGCCAAAAATGATATCCAGCAGTCAGACGCAGCGGCAGTCCCAGGCCGAAGCACAGGCACAGGATGGTTGCCAGCCGTCCGACTTACCAAGGCCGGAAGGACAGCCCAACGTTTCCGACCCAACTAAAGCATCAAGCGCAAAAGGTTACAATGATATTTGTATGGCAGATTTATATGTATATATATATATATATATATATATACTCTATATATATATGTATAGATATTGTGATGTTATTGTTGTTACTTTTCAACCGGAAATGGTTGCGTGCAACTTCAAACACCACCAGATGCAACACTAGTCATAGTTACCAGTTACTAGCTACCAGTTAGCAGTATTCAAGTTTTCATTCCTGGTTCCCTTTTGCAACTATGGAAGCCCTAGCCAAAAGCAAACCAAACTCAGTTCCTCTGGTGCTGGCCAATTTGTGTATTGTGCCATGCTTATTGCCCGCTTGGCTGGCTTCTATATAGATGTATATATATATACATATACATATATATTTTTATGTATATATTCTTCGTTTATACTTTTCCTTTTTAGTACTTACTTTTATATATGTGTATATATATAGTTATATATAGCTATAGTTGTTAGCCCAGTTGGTATATGTTTTTGTGGCTGGTTGTTGTATACTGGCTGTAGGATGGTAACTGGTGGCTGGTGACTGGTGGCTGGTGACTGGTGGCTGTGCATCTTTTGGCCATTGCATCAGATGTGTTTATTTCATTTATCTTATTTCTTGCTCTTGCCTTTCTAGCTGGCGTCTTGACAATGCCGGATTTTATGGCTTATATCGAGATAATGCGCCGTCTATTAGGAAATGAGTTTGTCTGCGAAGCGGATATTGTTGCCATACCAAAGGAAAGCGATAGATTCTGGATAAACGAGCATATACGCGCCCACAGACCGGGTGAGTTCATGTGAACATGACTTCATGCACACGTCTTTATCCTGTGTACTTTTATGTATACATATGCGTGTGTGTGTGTGTGTGTGTGTGTGTGTATTTGTGTGTATGTGTTTATGCTTGTTCATGTGTATGCGTGCAATATTTTGTATTTGATCAGCTTTTACCAGAGTAGACATAGCCCGTGCTATGTCTACATACATATATACGGTACTACACCGCCTTGGCCTTTGCCATGGTATGATATGGTCTGGGTATGGGTATGGGTATGGGTATGGGTATGGGTCTGGGTATTGGTATGCCATGGCGTGGTGTAGTTGTGGTTGCTATTGGCTGGTTTCCAAAGCCTTTTACCCGCCATAGCAATCAATCATAAATGAGCTTTTTAGTGCAGCTCTCACACTGACCCATACCGACCTACCAAGAGATGCGTCCAGCTTTTGCTCCAGTTTCTAAATTGTACATCAAAGTGGGCTAACATGCACATGGGACTGATTAGTGGTAACGTCAGTGTGAGTTGAAGAGTGAACCGGCGCCATTCAATAGTCGCAACCATATATCAAAATTCGGTTTATGTTGGCTACTAACAGCGGCTTCAGGGCTTGTCATGGCGCATGCTACATGCCACAAGGCACATGGTGAATGGCGAATGGCGAATGGCGAATTGGTGTATAAGGCTAAAACTGAAACTGAAACTAGTTAGCAACAGGCTGCTACTGCTGCTGTTGTTGTTGTAAGAGCTGTCTAGTCACACCTTACCACACCTCGCCTCGCCTCGCCTTGGCTTGCTTCGCTTTGCCTTGGCTTGCCTTGGAGGGCAACAATTTATCATTGCCAACATGGTAACCCAGAGGCGTCTATATATCAATAATCGCTATGACCTGGCCTGAACTAACATACCTGCTGCACTTTACATATATGTTTGGACATTTTCGCTATTTTAGTTTCTACTTTTCTCTATCTCTATCTCTCTTTCTCTCTCTCTTTGTATGCACTTGCAGTTGCGCGACTGGATAAAGAATTTGTGGGGCCATTTGGTCTGCTGCTGCCAGATGTGATCCAATTGCCTGCCACGTTCGATGTTTTAGCTGCCAATTTACAGGTGAGTTTGCTGGACATACTCATTGCCACCCAAATCGATTTCTACACATGTTGTTGTTGCTGTTGTTGCTGCTGTTGTTGTTGCTGTTGTTTATTGCTGGTTAGGGGTGGCTAGGGTTGGGGGGTGTTGGTCATACCAATATTCCAATGTTGCGGGCGTCATATTGCCATTGTACTTCAATATATATTGTATATTTTGTACGAGTACAAGGACAATATTGGCATTTTTTGGCCATATGCGCTAGTGCTCCATATCCTCTACCTGTTTCGTCTCATCCCACCGCCCCTCTGATTCGTCTGATCCACTGCGGTTTAGCTAGCCAGCCTTTGTGCACTCAGCTTCAGGCACTCAAAACAAAAAAAAAAACAGAAACCAAAAAAAAACAACAAAAATAAAAATAAACAACAAAAATAATACGTAGGAGTATGTACCTAAACCAGGAGCCTGGCTATGGACATGAACATGAACATGGTACTGGACATGGACCTGGACAAGGACATGGAAGCTAAGGCAACATAAATCAACGGTTCTTTGTTTTGAATTAAAGTGGGCAACAGTGTAAACACATTGTTGTTATTCGATTTGTTGTTGTTGCTGTTGCTACTGTTGCATGAGCAGCCGCGACCATCGAAGCTGAAACCTTGCCTGAACCCGATGGCCGTTTCGGTTTGTGCGGTTATAAAAGACGCCGAAATTGCTTTGAAAGTGCCGCCAAAGCCACATAGTTCTGCATGTCCTGTATATCTATTGCAACATCAAAACGGGTAGCTTAGTTTTATATGAATCCTCCATATATGTATAGAGTATGCTTTGATATAGTTATTTGAATACAAAGATTTCCACCTTAAAAATACTTAAAATGAGTTGAGTTTATATAGAACTTGCCTTCTTCTACCAAAGAGAAGCTCCAGCTGCGGTCGTAATCAATGAAAATTCTTTGGGTATCCTTATGGTCGGATAGTTTCAATCGTTGTGGCAATTCTTTTTCTTTGGCGAAATGGTTATATATTCAATTTATGGCTTTGGTGCCAAAGCATTGACCGAAATAAAATTGCAACTTGGTGAAAAAAACAATAGTTACGGCGCCATAACTAACGCCATATTGTGTGCTGGACAGGATATGACTATGAGGAAGAAACAACAACAACAACAACACCAACAACTGCAACAAGAACAACAGCAACGAAGAAGATGGTCAGCAGCTAGTCATTGGCCAGGAGCTAGAATTGGTAGAGGAGCTGAAAATGTGCCGCTTTTTAATTGGGGCTTTAAATGTTAATTTTCAATTTCAACTTGAGTTTAGTTGAGTTCCTATGCCATAAGCATACAACGTTAAGCGAGAGGGTTGCAGAAAAACAAAAAAACGAAAGCAAAATAGAAATTGTTTATTCCCATAACTGTGTCCAGGCTTCCATAACTCATCATACAATCAGCGGTGCAAACAACAACTTTTGTTTTATGTTGCAACAACAAGAGCGAATGAAAACAGGAGCAGCGGCAGCAACGACAACTACAACAATACACCAGGACAATGGCAGGCAGTTACAGTTCATGTATATACTGGTAGCGATAACCTGGACAAACAGTCAGTTTCTCGTTTGGATGTGTGTGTATTCTATGAGTGTGTGTGTGTCGCTGCTTTCTTTTTTTTTATGCCACACTTAACTTCACTTCGCCAGTCGTTGGCATTTCCAAGTCAAAATGGCGTCAACGCTGGCAAAAGTTCGCGCACGATAGGACATAGTTTGCACACTGCCAACCCGCCCCCCATTCCCCTCACAACTCACTACAGCAGCAGCAGCACAACAATGAAAAAAAAAAAAAAAACAGTAAGAAGAGTAAACCCAACGATATAATTTGTAGGCAAAGGACATGAACATGGACATCTGTACCAACTACTGCGCTGCCTCTACCTCTCGTGCTACCTCTGCCACTGGCACTGGCTGTGGCTGTGGCTCCAGTGTATTGGATAGCGGTGTTACCCGTCTGGGTGATACATATGCCATCGAAATAAAACCGAAACAGGGCTGGTTCCAGTTGGCAAGTGATGTCAGCGATTTATTTGATTTAATGCCAAAGGCAAAGGCAAAGGCTACTTCCGACTCCAACTTGGAGTTGCAGCCTCAATTGGATGTAGATGTGGATGTGGAGTCTGCATCTGTGTCGTTGCCTGTGCCTGTGTCTGTGTGCGATAGATCGAAGTTGCTGGCAATGTGGCAGTTAAAGCCAGACAATTGCAGGTGTCGCTATTGCAGCATGCAATTGCTAAAGGTGAGTGTGGCACATTGTTGTTATTTGATTTACAAACGATTTTTGTTCTTTTTCTTTATTTATTTTGGTACTTGCTACTTGCAACTTGCAACTTGCCAGTTGCTACTTGCCATATACCATATACCATATACCATTTGCCACTTGCCACATGCACAATTTTCGCTATCAATTTTCCCACTTGTATCCTTACAGCTGCATACGGGAAAAATCAAACGATTGGGCGACTATTGTCCATTGGATCTCTTTTCCGGGTAAGTTTTGTATCCTTTTTTTATTTTCTGTTTTTGTTTTTATTTCTTCCTTTTTTCCTTTTTTTTTATATCCTTCAACAAGTATCCACTTGTAATACCAGAGTTCAGCCTTGTACTCAACTGAACACGACTTTAAGTCATAAATTTCAATCTGCTCCATTTGCGTGTCCTGTCGTGCTTCATAATTCCAACACTCCAACCTTTAGTATGCCACTGCTGCTCCTGTTTCAGTTGCCACTGCTGCTCCTGTTTCAGTTGCTTCTGCTCCTGCTGCTGCTGCTGCTGCTGCTGCTGCTGCTGCTCCTGTGGCTTGTCTTACCTACAACCAGACACTTTTGGTTGTCATTTTTTCTACTGTACTTTCCATCCGAGCCGTGCCTTTATAACGTCACTGTTACCATTGGCCCTGACCAAGGTGCTATGCCTTACACTGCTCTGCTCTACTGTGTTCTGGTTTGGTCTGGCCGGGTCTGGTTCAGTTTGGATACGTTTGGTTCCCGCGGCTCATTCGTTTATTTGCGGCCCGCTGTTTTAAGTCATGCGTGCATCCGTGCTCGAAATTCAATTTGGTTGCGCTTTCATTCCGGTTTACCGCCTGCTTCGGCTATGTCCATCCACTTTTATTATGGTTTCTCTTTTTTTGTAAGTTCTTTTTGGCTTCGTTCCGTTGCGTTATGTTTTCTTTTTTGGTTTTGTTTTCTTACTTTTTTTTATGGCTGTTGCCGCTTGTGAGTTTACCAAAAATTTTTTTGTTACCAGCTTGGCTGCCTTTTATATATTAATATATATATATTTATACAACATATACTATATATTTTAATACTGTTATTTTATACATACACACACACACATGTATATCTATATATATATTTCCTTTTTTGTTGCAGTACACCCAGTCGTATGCTTGATGCCTTGAATGCACTTTTCGCCTGCCCGCAAAATAATTTACGTGTATTTCAGAGCGGCAATTTAATTTATGGCGATCACGCGAATTCGATTTCCTATGAGGAGCTGCAACGCCTTCTGCCAGAGTAAGTGCCAAATATGCTTTAAAATCTTATTTAATATATTGTAAGATAGAAGTAGAAGTATAGATATAGTAGCTATAGGCAGAATATAGTGCAGATTTATTGGGGTTATAAATCAGATATGAGTTTTTACTTAGCTTGTGATCATTTTCTTTGATCATTGGGTTTGAACTTGAGGCTAACAATGGGGCTAACTTGATCGTATTAACTGTATGTTGCAATGAGTTTAGTATAAGCATGTTAACTGAATGTTAAAGTAATGTTAACTGCATATTCAACTAATGTTAACTGCATATTAAACTAATGTTATCTGCAGGTTAAACTGATGGGTAACTGATGCTTAGCTCATGTCAAAGAAGTGCATAGTTTGAGTCTGTTTGAGAAATGAATGATGATATTAAGGAATGAACTGCAGAGTCTGCATTCAATTGCTGTTAACTGCTGCTATTTTACTTGTCGCGGTAAACTATGTAGTAAAGTCATCATAAATTGAGGTTAAACTCATATTAGGTTAACTTTCATTTAGGTATTGAATTATGGACTATTCTTTCAATATATTCGGTGATAGTTAGCTGTTGATAAGCCACGTGGCAAACTACTACTTAAAATAGAATTCAGGCTTTATTTAAAACCAAATGTTAAACTGATGTAAACTACATGTTAGGCTGATGTTAAACTGATGTTAAGGACACTTTAAACTGTTATTAAACTGATTTTAAAGTTAAGTTGGCAGAGCTTATAAAGGCGATTCAGTTAGACACTAATCTTTAGTCTAAGGACTATACATTCCATATGCCTTGCAGACTATCTGTCAGTTAACTGATAGTTAGTATTTATATTGCCTTAAGCTATGAAAGATTCTGTTAAAGACATTCTTATAAACTCTACTGTTATGCTTTCTTCTCACAACTTTTGCATAACTGCAAATGTTTCTATATATTGTTGAATCTGTTCAATAGAACTACTTTCGATCTTTTTAGTTTCTTTTGTATATATATTAATTATCATAATGAATATATATTATATAAATATTTGTTGAAATGTTTTGGGAAATACAAATTACGATGGCAATAAACAGCTTTTCGGTTCAGCTGTTTGGTAAAGAAACTTATTGTAAGTGACTATAATAAGTGTGCACGACATAAATTTCCATGACATTGCCACACAACGTGGCAACAGAAAACAAACATAGTTGGAACGTACTTAGAGTGGGTAATGTGGGAATTGGGGTAGAGGGGTAGAGCGTAGAGGAATATAGAAATCTTTGATTCAATTGTTCAACACGCAAATATTCAATAAATAATGCAAACCAAAAGCCAAACACAAATTCTCTAGTGCCAACCGCTAACATTTACCATTTTCCTCTCTTGCTCTTTCGCTTTCTCTTTCTCTCTCTCTTTATTGCTATGTCTGTCTATCTCTCTTTCTCGCTTTTTGCAATGCTTTGTCTACTTTGACTTTTCGTTTTTATGTTTTGTTCACTCATTTCAACACCTTTGCACAACGTCGTTGACAACAACTACGACAACAACAACAACGACAACAACAAAATTGGAATGTGCATTGAAAATGCTAACGAAATTTTTGGGGAAAACTTAACAACAACAACAACAACAACAATGCCAACACCAACACCAACACCAATGCCAATCGAAATCGCAATCCCATTGCCATTGCCATTGCCATTCCCCATGCCAAAATACAATCCCGTTGCTCCAACACTATGGTCATAAAATCACTGAAATTCTCCAGTGAAATTATGGCGCTTATAAAACATTTGCTGGTTGCCTGCTTGCTCAGGGAATACAACAACAACAACGACAACAGCGACGACAACAACAGCAACCAAAAGGTAAAAGAGGATACTCAAACTGAGAGTCAGAGACTGAAACAGAAACGGAGCCAGGAACAGAGTCCCAGTCAGAGTCCCAGTTTGAGTCCCAGTCAGAGTCCCAGTCAGAGCCAGGGCCAGAGTCACGTGGCTGGCGTTGCATTTGGGGAATTGGCAACCGAACAGTGTGGCACGTTGGAGACAAAAGCAACAGAAACTACTAAAATTGGCGCAGCAGCTAATGTTGATGTTGTTGTGTTAAGGACGAAGCAGGTGAAACAGGTGGAAACACAACAATGTGCAGAAAAGAAGAAAAAGGAGAACAAGGAGGAGAAGGAGGGGAAAGAGGAGTTGGGGCAGTTGGATGCTGGTATAGCTGAGTTTGTCAAAGCTGTTGCTGGTCAGCCGCAGCGTTGTTCAACAGCAGAAGCTGCTAAGAAAACGACCCAAAGGTATACAAAACGTAGCAAAATAGCAACACCAACAACACCAGCAACAGTAGCAACAACAACAGTAGGAACAACAGCAACATCAACATCAACAGTAGCAACAATAACAAAAAGTTGCCAGGAAAGCACAACAATTGCTTCAAGCTGCTTGTCAACGAATGTGGCAATGGCAATGGCAGCGGCAACTCAAACGGAAACGGAAACAGAAACACTGGCGACTGTAACAGTAACTGTAACTGGGAAACAGTATCCAAAACCAAATATGAATCCAAAACACAAACCAAATACAAAACCAAATGCGAATGTGAATCCAAATGCGAGAACGATGGAAGGTCCTTCTTCTCAAGCGCAGATCAACAAAGCGGAAATATTTCACTTACCAAAAAATTGTGTGCTTCAAAAAATTTTGAATTTGCAATTGCTGGTAAAGGTAAGTGCAGAAAGAGAGAGAAAGACAGAGGGAGAGAGAGAGAGAGAGAGAGAGAGAGAGAGAGAGAGAGAGAGAGTGGGGGCATATCATCAGTTTTTGTTTACTTTTATTGAAAGCCAAAAAAGAAATCCCTTGCCAAACCCCCAGTACGCCACCCCCTTAGATTGTCAGAGTTTGCTTTTTCCTCATTTTTTTTGCTTTTTCTTTTGCATCTTTCTTTTTGGTAGTTTTCCTTTTTTTGTATATTTTGGCACAAGTGCAGAAGTTGCGCTGTACAAAAGTAGACAGGCAGGCAGCAACTGCATTGAGTTACCTGAGTGAAATTTCAACAATGCTTCAAGTGAGTGCTTGCCTCATACTCCATGCCGCATGCCTCATGTCTGATACTTTGCGCGTGGCAAAGTAGAAATTGAAAGGGCAGCTAAACGGTCAGCTTCGTTGGGACTGGACATTGGACGCTAGACGTTCACTTGGAAGCCAGCCAAGTGGTTGCTGCCACTTTTGGCTGTGTTTTAAGATTGGGCGATTTCTCTGTCATTCACATCGCTCGTTCTCGCTGTCTTTCTCTCTCGTACTTTCTCTCTGTCTGTTTCTTGTTGTTGTTTATTTTGTTGGTAAATTTTGCAAACGTTTTTCTTGGCAATTATAGCGGCATTTTCATTACATGTGGCAAGCTGGTTACGCTCAACATGCCACGCCCACCTATCAAGCATTGCACACGCTACTTAGCTGCCAGTCAGCGTTGGATAATGTGGATCAGCTGACACCAGAACAGGCTTACATGCTGGGCGCCACAGCACTTGACTGCTCGATAATGCTGACATTTCAGGAACTACGCTGCCAGCCAGAGTACAACAGGTATTCAACACACACACACACATACAAGCGCACTTACATATGCTCACACATGCACTGGCATACACATAAAAGCTTAAAACTTTTTTTTAAATGAAAGTAAAGCTAATTACTGTTACATTTTAGCTCACTGCTGCAACCTTGGCTGGTTACGTTAAAGGAGCGCCAGTTTCTCACCAAGCTAAGCATATTGGATCTGGATCCCAAGCCTGATAGCCATTTCCATAAATTTATAAAGCACACAAGAGAAATTGAAAAGTGCTGCCGAGCATTAAATTAATTAATAAACTCAACTTGTTAAAAACTCTCTCTGCTGGTAGATCGATTCAGTTGCGCACAAAACTGTGCTACACTTTTTTAATTCTTATTGTAAGTGTACGCTTGGCTATGGTTTTTGCCGTTTTGCTTATATTTTGTGTTTTATGTTTTGTTTTCCTTCTTTTTTTATTGTATCCTGTTTGGCGCACCTCTAAAAACGTTTTTGCCGCTGCCTTTTCGCTGTCGGATAGCGGCAAACAAGCCACAGGCCGAGCGCGTGAGTAGACACAGACAGACAAACTGACACACTCATACATACATACATACATACACATATACACGCAATGAAAAAAATGGCACGCCGTGAACACTCCTTAATTAATTTCCATGCGAATGCGGCTAGGACAAGCTGGAGCCACAACGCTGCCGCCATCGCTATCGCTGCAAAGGCGCCGCAGGATATGTCAGTCGCGCTTAACTGAACTGAACTGAACTGTACTGTACTAAACTGGGCAGAATTCAGTTGGAAGAGACAGAGAGAGAGAGATATATATATAGAGGGAGTGAAGTGTGGCGGATCAGGTCAGGGGCTTGGACTATCTACTGCGTGTTTCATGTCCTGTTGTTTGGGTTTTCTCTATATATTGGGTTAGGGGCTTGGTAGGGCGTGTTGGGTTCTATGCAAAGTTATGCTGAAGGCTTTAGCAGTCGCCGTGTGTTTTGCCAGTCGCTCACAGTTTGCAGAAGGCAGCAGTTGGTCAACCCGTTTGCTGTGCGTTTGCTTTAGCTTCTGCGTTGCTGCGTTTGCCTTCAGCATAGGTTCCAGGCTGCATAAACAAACACGATTGGATAAGCGATGGGCAACAAAGTTGTGACATTCACAGAGCAGCAATTGGATGACTATCAGGTGGGAGGTTTAACTTACTGATAAGGCCGTTTATACAGTTATATTTAACAGCTGCAAGATTTTCATTTCAAAATTTTCTTAACCTATAAAAAAAACTTTTTCCCTTTGCTGCCTTCTGCTTTAAAAATATAAAAAAGGATTGCACGTTTTTTACTCGCAAAGAGATTTTGCGGTGCGTATTGTTGTTGTTGTTGTTGTTGGGCTAACCATGGGGCGTATACTTAATATTTTTTTTCTCTATTATTGCTTTGCTGCTTTTCAATTTTATTTTTATTTTGGACTTTCGTTTTGGTTTTGTTAATATAATAAGCAAAACTATTTTCTTTTCATATTGCCAAGCAATCTGAACGGCGCCATTGTTTAGCACATCCTTTTGTTGGGCACTCAGCAAAACCCACACACATTCACACACTCACACACATACACATACGCTAAGCACAAAGCCTTTCATCAAGTTCTTTACATTTATATATATATTTCTATATATATATGAACAGCGTGCATAAACGTTTTCGTGAGCTGCGTCCGGATTTGGTGCCACGCCAAATGACCGAGGGTCAGGCCTCAAGTGTCAAGGTTCCATGCGAATGCATTGAGAAGATGCCCGAGTTGCGTGAGAATCCTTTTCGTAGACGTATCTGTGAGTACAACAACAACAACACCAACACCAAACACTAATAACAACAATAGAATACTGGCCACATTCATAAGCAAAACGAATTTCTATTCTTTTTTTTTTGTTTTGTTTTTTTTTTGTATATATTTTTTTTTTACTTGGAACGCCCATCAACTGGCGTGGCACATTGAAATAGGCGAGGCATTCTCACGCGATGGCCAGGGTAATTTATCCTTTGAGGACTTCTTGGATGCCCTATCCGTGTTTAGCGAACAGGCGCCCAGAGATATTAAAGTTTTCTACGCTTTCAAAATTTATGGTAAGTTCTTTTACATGTTGTTGCTCCACTTTTTGTTGCTGTTGTTTCTGTTGTTGTTGTTGTTGTGGTGCACACTTTTGGCTTTGTTGTTTTTGGCCAACATTTTTGGTTTTGTTTATGCATTTTTGCCTATTGTTGCTGCTGTTGTTGCTGCTTCTGCTGCTGCTGTTGTTGGCTCTCCCTTTTGTGTGTCTTTGGCATTTACATGGAACGCAATGCCATTGCCGCGAATTGTGTCCTGCCTCAGTAATTTGTGGCCCACATCCAAAACAAGGAGCCCCATTTCAGTGCTGTCCCCGCTTGGGCAATAGATGCCGTGGCATACAGTTCAAGGACACTCATAAATTCTAATAAGCATTTTAATTGAAATTTAAATTAGAAATTGCAACTTTCTGGCAAAACATATTGCAATTGATATTTAAATTATTTTTACAGATTTAATTGCAATGCTAATTAAATTAATGAACTACAAGCCAATTAATTAGCCAGATGCTATCGCAATATATATAATATATACATATATATATATGATATTTGATTTCAAATAATTGAATTGCAATTAAATGCAGGAAATGAGTCTAAGCGAAGCAAACTTATTGCCATTATTAAAGACATTTTCATAGAGACAAAGTACATGGCGTTTCTTTACGTAGAATATCCTTTTATAATATACTTTGTAATTATCCTATTCAATTACTTTATGACCGTCAAATTTGATATTTAATCAGTTGCTTATCAATTCATTTTCTATACACTCATAACTTTATCCTTAACTGCTGCATATCCTGCGCGGAGTTTACTCCTGATTCAAATTAGTTGCCACTGCCATTTGCTACTCAGAGAATCCTGTCACATATTTACCTTTAGTCGTTATCTGCTTTGGCTACAATTCTATACAAAACATTTTGAATTGAATGTGCATTGCGTATGGCACTTTGTCTCAATGTTCGTTATTGAATTGACACAAATTGAGGCATGCAACGGCAGACAACGTGTGGCACATGCTCAAAGGATATCTATAAGTATATTGCTTGTAACTTTGTTTTGTACACATCAGTTGACTTTTATGCATGAATTTGTCAACTATGATAATGCACACACGCACCCATACACACATACACATAGGGATTGCTTAGGTATATGTATTTATATATGTATTTGGATGTATATACATATGTTTCTATATGTAGTTATGGGATGACTTTACAGATTTTGATCAGGACGGCTTCATTGGACACGATGACCTTATGTCCTGCCTGACGACAATGACCAAAAACGAGCTCAGCCCCGAGGAGCACCAGCAGATTGCTGACAAGGTAATCGAGGAAGCCGATGTCGATGGCGATGGCAAGCTATCAATTCTTGAGTTCGAGCATGTTATCCTTCGTGCACCAGACTTTCTATCTACATTTCACATACGTATATAAAACACTACCTAAAGTACTGTTTTGTGTGTCTACGTGTATGTGTGTGTATGTCTGTGTGTGTAGTTTTATTATTGAATTGATATGGCAGTGTATTGCTGCTGCTGCTGCTGCTGCTGCATGCCACATCACATAAAAATGCCATCAGTGTGATTAAGTCTGGCCAATTGTCGTGACAATGTGCATGTCAAATGTCACAGCAACAACAGCAACTGCAACTGCAACAGCAGCAAACGCAGCAGCAGTTATAAAATTTATAAGCCCCGTGTATGCATACACATAGTCCATGCAACCTATGCCATATAATATGATCAAATAAATGGAATCTTAATATACCCTGTAATACTTAAAGTTGTCAATAAAAGTTGCAAATGTAAAGCAAAACTGTATACTATATAAATAATACAAATATTGTCACTCAAACGAAGAGAAGAGAGTCTACTAGACGTTTCTCCTCACTTAAGGAAAGTTACTAAGGGGAAGCGTTGTTTCTATCTTAAATTGATTGGAATATGTTATAGAATATGATAGATGTAGATATGGATACTACTTTTCAGAAATAGATTAACATTTTTGGAAATACTAGCTTATAGTTTTTCATCGTATCAGAGATTTTTCTTTAAACTGTGTATTTGTTTTGACAAAGCAAAAGAAGTAAGCAAAGTTTAGTATAAATTTTGCTGTGGGAGCTATAAAAGCCGCTGCAAACTAGAGACTTTGTATGCCATTTGCTTTGACATAAATTACAGGGTATATGGCAGCTGCAAGCAGACCAGCTGTAAACATACATTTGGCACTGTGTTGTTGTTGTTGCCAAACTCTACTGTTGACCCCAATCAATGGCAAGCAGTCAATGCAATGGATATTTGGCCAATAGCCTGTCTGCATGCATGTACATATGTCTCACTCTGTGTGTGTGTGTTATGTATGTGTATGTGTGTGTGTGTGTGTACTTGTTTGCTGTCAAACTTTTATCAATTTGGCAATTTGAGCTTAAAGTTGTTTTGTGGCAAAAATTCGTTTTTCAGCGTTTTTATTAGCCACCCAAAAGCTGCTCACATGCAATTATTGTAATTGCTTTTTTAGCTACTGTCAACCAAATTGGCTTTAACTTATTGCCCCCTAACTGTAAATTGATGCCCTTTTAACCCCTGTTTTGGCCGCAAGCTGCCTTTTGGCTAATTGATTTTGTATTTAAATGCATTTCGCTAATGTAAAACTTAAAGTTAAATCGTAAATCGTAAATCGTGCTACAAATATTTAAACTGAAATCAGTTTTTATTTTAGGTTTTATTTTTTTTCGTTTTTTTTTTTATTTGTTGTTATTTAAATCACGTTCAATATTTTTTTTTTATATTTTAAATATTTAATTTTTAGTTTTTCTATTTAATAATACGCATAGTTTACATACATATTTTTGGAATTTTCTTTTTACTTTTCCATTTCATTTCATTTTCTTTTTTTTTTTTTTTTGTTAAATTTAGACTTAAACGTTAGAAGAAAGTCTCTATTACAAGTATATAATTCATAATTGTATCGATTTTATTTTCTTTTAATTTTATTATTTTTTCTTTTTTCCTTTTTTACTATTTTTCATGCCTTTTTCAAGGATTTTCTTAGTATTTCTGTATTGTAAATTAAACCAATTTTTTGTCAACTATTTTGTTTTTTTTTGTTTTCTTTTTTAGGTGCAGATAAATATAATTATATAATTTGTGTTTTATATTTATTTTTTACTATTTCGATTTTTTCTATTTCGTTTTTGCTGTTTTCTTTTTTATGTTTATTTTTATTGCATTTTATTGTATTAAAAACAGTAATTAGATTTAAGTTTAAAGTTTAAAAGTTCACGAACTAAATAAGAATTTCTATACACAAAAACAACAACACTTAACTAGCATATTTCTATATATGAACTATATAATTATATATACGATATATATATACTATATTATATATAATATGTGTATGCCATAAATCAAGTCAAAGCATGCAAAATATATACCAAAAATTATTGTTAGACTCGAAGATTTTCCACAACTTCTGTGAAACTTGTTGCTCTTCTGCCTCTCTCATCGTATACAATTTTGTTTTCATATTTAGTTAATATTATTTTGTTTTTTTTTTTATAAATTTTTTATATTGATTTTTCTTTTAATATTTAATATTAATGCTACGTATTTATGCTGAAATAGTTTAGGTTTTTTTTCTCTTTTTTTATTCTGGACTATTCTCAATTCATTTTCGTTTTAAATTTTATTAAACGTTTGCTTAAGTTTAGTTATAGTTTAAGTAAATATATATATATATATATGTTTGTCTGATATATATGTATGTGTTTACTAGATTTGCTGTCGTTTCCTCCTTCTTTCTCTTACTGTTCGTATACATGGTTTACATTTTTTATAGTCTTTTTTAAGCTTAAAATCTGCTTCAATCATTTATTTTCTGGACAATTGGCAAAACGTTAGAAATTGTTTTGTTTTTGTTTTTTTTTTAAATGAAAAATTATAAAAATTTGTTTTAAACTTAAAATTTTGTATATATATATATATATATATATATATATATATATATATATATATATATATATATATATATATATGTATATATATGCATAGGGATATCTTAACTGTAGTTTAATAGTAGTCGTATTTAGCTCAGTTGCCTTTAAACTGTTTGTCTTTAGCACACTGGCGGCTCAGTGGCTTTCAAAACTCGTGAGTGCCGCAATTGGAAAAACCGTAATCCGAAAAGCTTTCAAAGCTTTTCAACAAATTTCAGTAGACCGAATTGTGATGCTCGTAGTTGTTGTGTGCGGCAGCAGCGTGATGTAAATATGATGGAATTGCTGTTGCATTTAGTTCAGAAGCTCGTCGTCTTAGCGCTGCAATGCTATGTCCTCGCCACACATCCTCATCGGTGGCGCCATCTGGTGATTGCATTGCTTGATGACAGTGCGGCAGCAAATTGCTGCTATCCTGTTGATGTTGCTGCTGCTGTTGTTGCTGCTGTTGCTGTTGCTGCTGCTGTTGCTGCTGTTGTTGCTGTTGTGTTGGTGTTGCTGCCTGCTGTTGGTGAGTTACTTGCTGCTGTTGATGACTCTGCTGTTGTGGTTGGTGTGCCTGCTGTTGCTGTTGTTGCTGATGCAGTGGCTAAAAGAAAGCAGTAAATGTTTAACTAAATGGTTTGTGTCTTAGCTAAACGCTGCGCAATACTCACCATAGGCTCACCATTGAGCTCATTCTGTGCGGCGTTTGGCTGTGCGGAGAGCGGCGGTGGTGTCACAGATGAGCAGCTATTCATGTTGGGCGGTGTTGTGGCGCTCGGGGAGCCGCCCGGTCCGCAGCTTACCCCCCCGCCCACGCTGTGCTGATACATCATTGAATCGCCTGCATATAATAGAAACGTAATTCAAATCAATCTCAAATGCGAATACAGATATAAAGCAGATAGAAATATATGAAACAAATAAGGAGGGAAACTAAAACTAGAAACTGTAACAATGAAAACAGAAAGAAAGAAAGAAAGATAGAAAAAAAAATCAAACTAAACCTGTCTCCAAAATATCAATTAGCACAACTATACGAAATTAAATAAAAAAATAAGAAAATACAGATACACAGAGGGTGACGAAGAGAAAGAGGCGTCGAGGCAGACAGAGACGTGCCGTACAACGACAAAATCTCTTTGCTTATTCCTGAAAATTAAGCGACTGCCTGTTAATTGAGCGAACAAATATACAAAATTAAAAAAAATATATATACTATATATATACATATATATATATATATATATATTCAACCAAAAAGTCAGAGCTCTATAAATTATTCGTTGCTACTTTTATTTATTTATTTATTCAACTCTCCTCTGTTTTCTTGGCTACCAAAAACGAAGCACAAGAAGAAAAAAAAAACAAATTATAACACCCAAAAAAAAGTCGAAAGAAATGAAAACGTTGTCGTGTTTGGGCAATTGTCAGTAGAACTGGATTGTATATCGAAACCCAAATAAATAAGTCAGTAGCAACAATCGAACAGGTAACAAAAATTGGTAACTGAAAAAGTGTCAACGAAACGTTTCACATGCAAATGGCAAGATGTTTGATGAAAATACAATTGCAATATGCAGAATGTTGTATGTTGTATGTGTGTGTGTTGATTGTGTTGTGTTAGAGTGTGTGTTAGAAAAGAGCCTAACAACATTGCAACACCTACCCAATGCATTTAGACCATAATGCTGATAGCTACCGGCACCCAGGGCGGAGCCCATGTTGATGCCCGAATTGAGTCCGCTATTCAGCGTGGACGAAAGCGGTGACGTTTGATTCAGCTGGCCAAAACCTTTAAGCCAGCAATTGTTAATGGTCACATATACAAATTCATATATATATATATAACACATACGATATTGTATTATAGATAGACAAGTTTGCATAGAGATTAGAGTTTCAGTTAGTTTATCAACACTTGCAACATATTAAGACCATTCCACTCACCCGCTGTCATGGGATTCACGCCCACACTCCAACGATCTCCACCAAACATGCCAGTACCGCAGAGTCCATCTCCCATCGCAATATTAGTGATATTTGCCCCAAATGGTGGCAGCCCATGTGATGGCAACAGTGCACCAGGTGTGCGGAATACATTTGTGGTCTTCTTGCGCTTCTTCCACTTGGCGCGGCGGTTCTGGAACCAAACCTGAAGGGAAGTAAATTTAAAGCAGAATTTAGATTTAATTTTACTAAAGCAAGGATAGGGTTTAAGTATAAGAAAGTAACGCTAATTGTGGCTAGTTACTATGTATACAACTGTATGTAAGGTTGAACTGATATTTCTAAGTTTACATTATCCTTTTACCAGAAATCTTGGCAAATGCTTAATCTTATTTGGTTTTCGGTTCCTTTGGTTGAAGTTTTTACTCCGAAAGTTTACCCTTAAACCCTATAACATCATAGAAAACCTGCTTAGCTACATTTTTCAGTATATTTTCTACAGTTTTTCTTTATATTTTAATTTGTTTTCTTTACATTTTACACAAGTTTTAAGTATTGAATCTTTCGTTTCATTTTCTTATTGAAAATTTGCCAATTATTTGCATCTAATTAAAGTCGATTCCTTTTAAAGTCTTAAGAATACATATAAATTAGCTATAGTTGTATTTCAATACCTGCATATGTTTGTATGTCTTGAGTGTGTTTGACCGTGTGCGTGTTGTGTGTGTATTGTCTGCTTGTTAAGCGACTTCTCGTACATGGTCTTAATCGAGATCAATTACCGTCGTGACAGTCAAAACATGTCTCGACACACACACACACACACACACACACACATACATGCATACGCATAAATTCCATATGTAAATTCTTTATCTATAGTCACCGACAAGGCAGCAATTTACCATACCGGTAAATGCCCTCCCTACCCTCCTACAGTGCCCTTGCCCCAAATTGGCAAATGCCCCAACGCATCTTTGGTCAGCCATTCGCTTTTGTCTTATCGGCAGCTTGTGCCTTGGCCCAATCAGTTAAGGGGGTATTATATATAGTAGGCGATGTTATAGAAGCTTGAATCAAAGTTGGAGTTATAGTTGGAGTTGGAGGAGCAGGCGGAGACAGAGACAGAGACAGAGACGACGGTTGAGGACCATGTCGGAAGTTTTGGTACGTGAAATTGGCATTTCCATATGCATAAGAACCAAGCAGTAGGATGACAACGAAGCTAACGACGATGTGTAGACATGTTGAGGTTTTGACATTTACAAGCAGCACATACCACTACACACACATACAAGTATATGTGTCTGTGTGCATATCTTTTAGTGAAAAGTGTTGACTGCTTCTTTGAAGCCAATTGTCGAATTTACAATATATATTTTGTATATATGTTTTTTCTTTTTTTTTTTTTGACTACAACAAAACCGATTTAAATGTTTTCTCAAACAAAAAGGATAACAACAAGTAACACGAACAAAAAAAACAGTAAAAAAAATTAAGAAAGAAGATGGAAAAGTGCAAAAATAAAGCTTACAGCATACGAAATGAATGACTTGTGACATGGAAACGATTTTCCGCTGTGCATAACAAAAGGCAAGTTATAACTCAAAATGAATCCATATCACGCGGCGGGTTGACAACTTAACCGTTGCCTCTGTTGTTGCTGCTGTGAGGCATAGAGGCTGCTGTTGCTGCTGCTGCTGCTGCCACTGCGGCTGCCACTGTTTGTGGCAGTGCCACTCCCACTGGTGTTTGGCAATGCCTTGTCGCGGGTATTTATAAATCCATTCTGCCAACCTGGCAGCATGGCAACCAATGTGGCAATCTTGAGCTGTCAGCGCGCTGTTGCGCTGTCATGAGTTGTAGCTGGCAGCAGCGGCAGCAACAGCAACAGCAACAGCAGCAGCAGTTGACAGCGTCAGGCAACAGCAAGAGCTAATGGCTAAGATATAAGCCAACAGAAAAAAAAGTGATATGTACCAAAGGCACAGGACGACTTAAAAGAAACAAAAATCAAGCAAAAATCAAAAACCAAAACCAAAAAAAAAAATAACAACAACAAAAATCGAAACAACAACAAAGAAAAATGGTAACTTTTGTGCAAAGTAACTTTGCTTGTAATGCTGATGGTCCCCAGTGATTTTGTCATATGTTGGCCAGCAGTCAGACACTATACACACACACACTCACACACATATACATATGTGTATATATAAATAGTAAGAGAAACAATCAGCAGGCAGACAGCAGGATTGCAGCCAGAGAGACAACGGCTGAACTATTGGCACATAGCACAGAGAATCGTCAGCGTTAACTAAATATATATATATATATATATAAATATATATATATGTATGTGTGTGTGTGTGTGTACAATGTTACACCAGGGACGCTAATGTGACATATTGTGGGTGTGGCTGCAGAGGGGTTGTACAATTGCGATGCTAACTGTAACAGCAACAGCGACGGCACAGCAACAGCAACGGCGACGACGACGGCAACAACGACGGCGACGACCTTGACTTGTTTATGCTTTTTACGTGTTTACGCGTCGCTCTATTCATTAACTTTTAATTTAATAATTTAAGACAACAACTGACTGTCTGGCTATGTACATCTCCCTCTCTCTCTCTCTTTCTGTTTCGCTTATGGTTTGCCTCTATTTTGCTTTTAGCTTTAGCTGCCTCCTTTTTGTTTACGACAATTAAATTTTTTCGGGGCGCTTTGCTTCTATTTTGCTTGCCATTTTCGTCGGCGTCTGCGATTCTTTTCTTTTTTCTATTTTTATTTTGTATTCTTTTTGTTTTTGCCTACATCTTGTATTTATTTATTTATAGAGCTGCTGCTGCTGTTGCTGCTGCTTCTTACTGTAGAAAGTCAAAAGTCATTGCCTACTTGGAGGCGCCAAGGCAGACCATTAAATTGGCATAACGTGCATGACGTGCACGGCACGTAAATAGGCGTTAAAATGTCGGTTAAACAAAACATTTATTTTTTATGCACACACAATGAGGGTGTGTGCGTGTGTGTGTGTGTGTGTGTGTGTGCCAGACAGCCAGACATATAAGTATATGTATATGTATTCTCTATCTCATTTCCTTTCTCTCCCTTTTTGTTGTTGTTGGGTTTAACGCTCCTGACGCTCCTTATGCCGCGTTAAATTGCGTTTTGACGGTAATTTTTTAAGCTTCGCCCCTTTGCATAAATTATCAGCTGGGAACTGTGTGCCAAAGGAGCAACCCAACAAGGATATGTTTCTTTTGCTGTGTTATACACACGAATAAATGCAAGATTTGATTTATTGTATTATCAAATAGCAGCAGCAAAAGCAACAGACATAAACGAACATAAACGAACATAATTCACAGCAAGTTTAAACACTTGCAGCTAAGTAAAAGCCAATCAGTTGAGAACGAAATATAAATATTTAAAGAAACTGTTAGCAATTTTGAATATAAACAAATTTATTTATATATAAAATATAGAAAGATTCTTTTTGTTCAATTAGTGTAAAATTTAAGTTAGAAATGTGGCAATTGCTGAGGTGAAAGTTGGCAAGGAAATGTGGCAGTTGGCAAGGAAATGTGGCAGTTGGCTTAAGGCATGCAAAAGGAAGGGCAACAAGGGGTTAAAGCAGGCTATGTATGTCTATAGATTGTGAGTTTAAAGCGGCTATAAGTAAGGTACAGTATATATATTATATATAGTAAAGCAGTGTAGTCAGACAAAAGGTATCTGCTATGACACTTCCTTAGAATGTGAGTTTAAAGTGACTATAAGTAAGGTAGAGTATATATATTCTATATAGCATATCAGTATAGTCAGACAAAAGGTGTCTGCTATGACACTTCCTTAGTCAAAGTGCATTGCAGCATATGCGCCTACATTCAGCTCAAACTCTTAGCTAAATTAGCTATGTATACATTTAAATCGGTTATTATTGCACATAATATCATATAATTAACCTATTCTCTTCATTTTAGCTATTGCCATGACTTTCTACAACTACCTAATCGTCAAAAGTTGCTGCCATTGCAAGCAAACGCTGGCATCAACAAGCAGAAATGCTGGAAAAGAAACGTTTAAAGGTAAGTCCAGTTTATATTTTATATAAGTTAATAGTTTGAAGTTAAGTTAAAATGTAGTGCAAGTTACTTTCTATTATATATAAATCATAAGAGTGCTGCAAGTTGAATTTAAACTCAAATGAACTCTGAAGTTGCTGCCTGCAGCAGCAGCAAATGGAGCAGAACGAAATCAAAGCAAACGGCAAAAAGTGGAAAGAAGTTTAACCAAAAATTTGAGCCATATGCTCGCAGCAAAAGCATTTTCATGTTTGGACTTTTAATTTTCACTTGCGACTGACAACAACAACAACAACAAAAAGAAGAGAGAACAGAAAAAAAAACATAGACAGAAAAGACACCACCAACAAAAGAGGGCACCGGCAACGGCAGCAACATCAACAAAAGGTGCGAGCCAAACAACAACAACAACAACAACAATAACACAGGAAGAGGAAGGCACAGGAAACTGTTGCAAATAATAAATGAGTCAAGTTCATGAAAAAGCAATTTCTTGCGGCAGGCCACAAATATTAACACCAGCAGCAAACAACCAGCAACCAGCAACAGAGTAACAAGAGCAGCAGCAGCACCCACAATGCCAGGATAATGGTGTTGAACCAGGACAATGATGATGCCATAGCCCTTAGGGGGTTGAAGTTAGAGCAGAAGTCAGAAATTAAGTAGCAGCCAAATGACATGCAATTGGAATAGCGTACGGAGTAAAGGGGGAGGAGGAGGAGGAGGAGAAGGGATGAGAAGAGCAGAGGGGTTGCTTGCAACTGTAAATGAGCATTGGCAATGGGATAACAAGTGATTTGCTTTGATTTTATGACAGTCTACTGCCAGGATAGAATATACACAGGGCTTTTTGCTTGTTGTTTTACTCGAGGCTAATGTCAAAGACCCAACGGTATTTTTATTATGAACATGAACCTGTTATGATTGTTACTTACTGTCTGTATACCCATTATAATGGTCGCTCTCTCTGTCATATGACATCATATCATAACAACTACCCAAAAATCCATTTCTATATCTAATATCCAGTGAAGGAAGATACACTTTTCCATTTACCATTTGTATTGCTTTTTCTGTGAAATTGTTGACCCCTTGATATTGTTGCTGTTGTTGTGCTGCTGTTGTTGTTGTTGTGGCTCGTTATGCAACATTAATTGCACATTATACCTAATAAACAGCTGTCATCCAGCGTTGAGAGTTTCAGGAGTGTACGAATAGTTATTGCCATTTCCAAAAAAAAAAAAAAATAGTCACAATTTCTATTTGCTATGTTTGTGATCAAAACCAAAATTTTCTATATTTGCATATTTTTCCATAAACACACACATACACACACTTTTGAAGTGGTGTATGCTGCACTCTACACAGAAATGCACTTTGGGCCAAAAAAGGCACTCGAAAAATGGCAATATCAGATATAATATCAATCACAATATGAGAGCACAATCCACGAGCTGCCTACCAGAGACAGAGAATTGCAATCAAAATTCGATTAGCCGCAATGCAAATATTATTTATTAAAACGGCAAGAGATGCAGCATAACGGTACAGCATAAAGGTACAGGTACAGGTACAGGACACTTGGCTATAGGGTACAGGTACAGGTACAGATAGGCAAATGTATAGGCGTGGTTATATAACTCCAGCTGCAAGCTACATATCCCTACCATTCACTCACACGCTCTCTCTCCCTCTCTCTCTATCTCTCTCACAGTCACTCTATTGCTTGCATTATTAAACATTTGATTGGTAAAACAGGCTAAAAAGATGGCAAAGAGTGGAAGAGAGAAAGACAGGGAGAGAGAGAGAGTAGCAGCAGCATCAACAATATTTGACTTGTTTTTATTGACAACTTTTGCTGCTGGTTATGATTGCAGTTATTATTGTTGCTGCTGTTATTGTTGTTGTTGTTGTTGCTGTTGTTGTTGCATAATCAAAAATCAATTGGACGGTTTTATTGCATTTCTTTGAAGCGTAACAATCTCGTGGCCTGGCAACCAAATGAAATGGCCACTTCAATATGTTTAAGAGTCTACCCCATTCAAACAATAACTACAATATGATTGCTATCCTTTGGCATGTCCTTTGATGTTGCTACTTCACTCACTCTCTCTCTCTCTCTCTCTCTCTCCTCTCTTTATTTCTATCTTTTTCTATACTTTATATATATGTATACTTCTTCAAGTTGAAAGCAAGTTAAAACCCAACTCCAAGTTGACAATCTTTTTATTATTATTATTGGCTCGCTGAATGTGCTCTGAGTGGTTTATGAAAATCGTTTTTCGGCCAATATCTTTTCATTCTTTAGCCATATAAAAACTGCGTATAAATTCATAAAGCCAAATGTCTCGACTTGTTGTTGTTGTGGTTGTTGTTACTGTTGCTGTTATTGTTGTTGTTGTTGTTGCTGCACACAAATGGAGTCGATTTATTTTATGTTATCCTTTAAATCCTGCTTTACGAGCGCGCCCAGCGACACTTGCTGCGACTTGCTGTCTCTCAACTCACACCAAAAAACTCATTTTATTCCGCCCAACGCCCACACACACAACAACACACAAACACCCTCAGCGATTTATATATCATTTACCACCCAAAGAGCAACCCAAACCACTAGCTGTTATACTGTTAGTATGCCCGTCTCACTCACACTCACAGACATACCCACACACCCGCACACACAGCCTCAGTCGAAATCTGTGTCTCTGGCTGACAGACATCGAGATTTGGACTTGCCCTCCTTTGGGGGTTGCGAGTTTGCGAGTTCCTCGAACTATTGGCCAAGCTGCCAGTGTTTAGGCTTAGTTTTAGCCAAGATTTATGAATTAGTTGTTTGGGCCATTGCATTACTTTTAGCACTCACTGTGGAAGTAGTAAAAGTTACAGTTACTATTGAAAGTATGAGTTGCATTTTCAATGCACAATTCTACTGGGATACTTTGGAACTATTCTGGTTGGGCTTATGTGGGGCAGGGGTGGGGGTCCTTATGGAGCTCGTTGCCAACACACAATGCAACCCCCGAAAATATTTGGTGCACTGGTGGAGCATGCGCAGCACAGGGAGGTAAAATTTCATACCGAATTTTCCTGAGTTTCCTTTGCGTTTGTTCCATTTTTTATTTGTTTCTTTTTTTTTTTTTGTGTTTGCATTGAAAAAGTTGGTAAAAAAAGGAAGGGGATAAAAAAAACAAAACGCTTTTGTGCAAGTATCAAGAATGTGAATCGTTTCATTTATCAATGGCCGCACACACACACACACACACATACAGACAGGCACTGCCATGCTGGGGCTTATCCCAATGGACAACATACAATAGCAGAAGCAACCAGCAGCAGCAGCCAGACACTGGACACCCACACACACACACACACACACACATATATACCCATACAGACACACAGTTTGGCACGCCATTTTCACACAAACATTTCAATGAAAAGTATCAACGAAATTGCTTTTGAAATTGCTTCATATGCCATAAACAGGATGCGTGCCAGATTTTCTTTATGCTCTTTATGTGCATTTTTATGCGACTTTCCATAGCCTTGCTCTATCTCTTTCTTATCTATCTATCTATCTATCTCATGTACTGGTTTTTTGCACTTTCTACTAAAGATAACCTTAAAGTTTAAGCATCTAATTTAACGCATATCCTGCGCATAGCTTCTTATGCTACAAGCCCTTTGTCCCCCAGTCTATACAGGAACTCCACTTTTCTAGCTTTCAGTTTAAACAGTTTTCCCTGTTTTCACAGTTTTGCCAGCTTTCCACTTTCAGTTTGCTGTTGCATATTTTCGTTTTGGTATTTCAATTAAACTTTGATTAAAATGCGATGCCATGGTTATCCAAAGTCTGGGACAGCTTCAACTACCAGCAGGAGTAGGAGCTGTAGCTGAAATTGCTCTCGTCCTTTTTTTTCTAGATTCTTATATTTTGATTACATTTTTGTGCGCTGAATACTATCTAAAAGGTAACCTTTTATACTAAGAGTTTCATATATAGCAAAAGACAAAGGATTCATCTTGGCAATTCACTTGACTCATAAATCCTTCACCTTTGCCCTTGCCCCTATATCCTGCCCATGCGCTACACTCACTCGACTATTATTAGCGTTGGCATTAGGCGGCTCAGCAAATAAATTAGTTGTCTGTAGTCTTGACCATAATTTATCACTGCCCACTCTCTCTCCCACACGCTCTATCTCTCTCTCTATTTGCACTGCAATTGCTTAGCTTTACTTCTATGTTCTTAGACCAATCGATAAGTTTCTCTCAGACAGGATGTGAATAAAGTTGATTGTACCCAGCTTTAAGTTTGTACTCTCATATCTTTCTGTTCGATTTTTAATGATCAGATTTTCACTTCTTTATGGCTTATGGCCAGCGCATTAGCCAGAGTTCAGGTAAAAAAGTCAGTTTATTTTTTTTTTTGGTGCAATAACTGACGTCTTTGCCAATTATCACAATGTTGTTGTGTAAATTCAAATGAATTCATGTTTCCCCTTACAAGTCAATAAACAGTGTTAATTATTTGATGATTCACAAGACTCGCAACGAATAGGCTCAGTGTTTAATATTCAATATTCAGTATTCAATATTCGGTCTTTTGATATTTGCCAAAAAGTCATATAAAATTTGATATGCGTAAGCCAAAGCTTAAGTATTTTATGATTTTACTTTAAAATTATGCAAATAAACCGACCTAAAGTAGACAAAAGCTGCTTGATTCGTCACTCTAAACGGTGTATCTGCATCTGTAATGTGTATGTCTATATAAAGCAAATATTAAAATATGCGACTAAACACTTTAGAAACTGATCTAAAGTAGACAAAAGCTGCTTGTTATGGAACTCTAAATTTTACTCCAAGAGGAAACTTCAGGCAAAATTAGCTTAGCAACAAAATGTGTTCGAAGTAAATGAAACAAATTGAATTATATATTTAAGGATTGCAATGTTGCTACTTAAATATCCTTATATTTAACTCATATGCCACATTCTAGTTTGCTCTCTCTCTCTGCCTCTCTCTCACACACACTTAGCTTATCCAGCTTATTGTCAGTTGTATTGTGTAATTAAAGTACTACTTATCATTTTGAGTTATCAACTTGAGTTTTGCTGTATGCAGCATAATCAGCAGCAACAGCATCAGCATCAGCTTATTCACTTGTCATTCACCTTTGCCATTTGCCCCTTGTTGCTGCTTCGCTTTGGCTGCATTCCTCTGGGCTCAACCCTCTTTTATATAGTTGCTACACGGCATATAATAACACACAGTTGCCAGGCAAATTAATCATGTGAGAAATTCATTTAGTTCTCAGTATGCAGCATGCAGCTTGTAGTTTGTGGCACGTGGCTGTCTGACCCACGTTGCAACAATTTAATAAACAAACCAATAAATGCTAAACATTCCAAACTAAGCCATAACAATGCTTTGACAACGGGCCGTAATGTAAACTTCATGATAAGTCAATTTTATGCATTACTCAAACTTAGAAAAACCACTCCTTAGAGATACACATATAGAAAGAGAAAGACAGAGAGAGAGAGAGAGAGAGAGATAGTGCGTGTGTGTGTGTGTGGAGTGTGTCAAACATATTGCCTAGCCATGGGTGGTGCTAAGACGCTTACCACTGTTAATGCGCCACACAAATTGACAATTTCTAACTGTGAACAGTGGCTAAAACCAAATTAACAATTGCACCGCCTGCTGGCAGTTGTTCTACGTGTCGTTTCCTACGCTCAGCACCCCCACTTCCCTCCCTTCAATTCATACTTTTAGCCTGTTTTCCCAATGCGATTACATTGTATGCATGTACACTTTGATTTCGTTTACCAGAATGTTCAGTTATTTGTTGGATTATTAAATTATATTTGTATATTTTACTTGGGGGCAACTGAATAATTAACTAAGCAGCCGCCTGAGTGAACTTTAACCGTAAGTCCTGTCTCATATCCTGGCTATCTTATATACCGTCTACGTGAGTCCAGCTACGTGAGCTTCATAACTTATGCAGCTGCCAGACTACAAGACAAGATACACACACACACACACACACACACACACATTTACACCTACACATACAAAACAACACACAGCTTATGCTGACATGTGTGAGTTGATTTTGGGCTCTAATACGGCAACGTTTTTGGGGGCCATTTATGTATTTTGGCCTGTCTTTATGCCGTCATTAGCTGCAAATCCTTGTAGATTGATTTAGGGCCAGACGTGTGTGTGCATATCAAAAGAAAAAGGTGGCAAAAACTTGCCATATTATGTATATATATATACTACATATATATACTTATATTTAAAGCAAGTGGAAAAGTGTTGAAATTTTCAAATACTATAAAAAAATCTGTGTCAGAGGTAAAAATCAAAGCAAACCCAAGGCAAGGCATGGCATGGCAGCAGGAAAAACAGCATGAAAACTTAATTTATATGCTAATTTTATTAACAGCCACCACAGCGTATCCTGCAACAACAGCATAAACAACAAAAAAAGCTACAGCAACAATAAGTCCTTGCTAATCCAAAGGGCTGACATTCCATAAGCCGCAAAATCCAAGGACAACGAAAAATCAAACATTATAGCGTGTTAATAGCAGCAACAGCAACAGTAGCAGCAACAGCAACAGAGTGGAGGGACTCTGGGATAAATCTAACTAACATCCACCCAAAAAAAAAAGAGAACACAACACAGTGTATCACGCATCATCTGTTCCTACTACCATACATCCTACCTACTACCCCTTGTCCCATAGCCCAGACCCTTTCCACGCGTTGTCCAGCAGAGCACAGGAATCGTTCGCTATTCCGGATGAGCAGGATACATTAACCGGCAGACACTGATACGCAATTATTAAAACAATTTATCAAAGTTGCACATCCGTTGGGCAATGGGCGGGCGAGAGTTCTGTCAACTAGCGCCTGAAAGCAGGCAACACTTTTTCTTCTCTTTACCTTTGATCAGTCGACGAGCCAACTAATTGTTTAGGTATTATATGAGGGGGGAGGAGTGAGCCCAAGAACCCGTTGAATTGGCCAATAAGATACAGAGACAACTTTTGGCATTCAATGAAGCCGCAAAACAATTCTCACAATGCATAGTTTTTGGCCACAAAAACACAAGAAGGACACATATACAAATAATGAAGGGAAGCGAGAGAGAGGGATATATGGGTCGAAGTAAGTTGATGTGGCACTGCAGGAAGCGGAAGCTTAAACACAAATTTAATGGAGCAGTAAATTCGATTGTCGCATAAACAAAACCCGCCCGCATGCAAAGGACACACAAAGCGCACGCCACAGGCAGCAAACAGGATAATGGCAGCATCAGCAACAAGGGAGCTCTGCAACGCCGCAAAAGGATAATGCTTGCGCTCTGCCTGTACATATATATATATATATATCTGTATATATATATATATATATGTATGTGTGTGTTGGTTTAACAAACTTTTTGTGCTGGCTGCCGCATTCATAAGTCGTACAGAGAGCCAAACTGTAGCAGAGTAAAGGTAAGGTAGAGGAGAGAGTAGAGATAGGTGTGGATGGGAGGGAAAACACCGTCTAAATGTGACTTTATGTGCTTTAATAAAGTATAATTTTGGGCGCTTAAATGGCGTACAGCGACTCACAGCGCAATGCCACAAAACACAGCAGCTCATAAACTGAGTTAAAAATTGTGAATTAAAGCCTCAAAGTGAAGCAAAACAAAAGAAAAACTTTATTGAAAAGCAACAACAACAACAAAAGTTTTCTTTTCCAAAAGCAACAACAAATTTTAAACAAGGATATTAAATTTTAAACACAAATTTAGTTGATTTTCAGTCATTGTTTTGCTTTTTTAATGCAGCAAATGAATTTTGACTAAAACTGTGGAGCAAATCACAAGGAATTGCTGTGAGGGTAAAACTTCAAGCTCTTCAAACATATTGTTAAATCAAAAGTAATGTCAACTATATAGATCTATATAATATCAGTTATATCTGCTTATACTTTTTACATATTCTTCTTCTAATTGGCTTCAGTCTTCATTTGGGGAACTCGGACTTTGATCCTTATGCAACTTACGGCTGATGAACTAAGAACAGTTTTGTCTGGTTTCTACTAATTATATACTTGAAATATATGTGTAACATATATGAAAGTATAAAAAACTAACCTAAAATTTCTAGTTTCATTGACTATATTCTATGTAATCTCACATATTCTATACATCTCCTCAGAACTTTATGCTACAAAGATTGCCTTTAATTATTTTTCTATCCAACTGAACCTATCTTTCTCTTTTATTGAACTATCATTTGGCTTTTTGCCATGTTTCTCTGCTGCAAGTTAGAAGGCTGAAAAATATATTAGCTGAAACCTAAGCCAAGTTGTTGTAAAAGTTTTTAGTCTCTGTCAATGCCAATCGATATGCTTGTTGACCACAAACGAACCACCTACCAGTTTTAGTCTAGTCCGAGTTGTAACTGCAACTGCAACTGTTGTGGTTAATGCAACATACGCGAATGTGTCATGTAGTTAAAAAGGACAAGTGTCAAACTGACAGTTACGCTAACTGGCAGTTTAATTGCTAATCAGCGATTCTAGCGACCACAAAACATATCCACAGAAAGTTGTATATTGGATAGAAACTATCTATTTGTGTAACACTCACCTGTACGCGGGATTCGGTTAGGCCAATCCGCATGGCAATCTCCTCACGCATAAAGATATCCGGATAATGGGTCTTGGAGAAGCAACGCTCCAGTTCATTCAGTTGCGCCGGCGTGAAGCGTGTGCGATGTCGTTTCTGCTTATTTTTGTCCAGATGCTGTGCGAATTAAATACAAATAGAAGAGAGAGAGAAAAGAGAGAGAGAGAGAGGGAGGTTGGAAACTTGAGTAAATTGATAATAATTTAGATAGTTAATTAATACGAACAACAATAACAAGAGCAATACACAAGGAAATAGATGGAGAAAAAAACAAAACAGAAATACAACGAAAAAAAGAGAAACAAAAATTGATTTTCTAATTCTATTTATAATTTTCTATTTTCTATTATCTATTATCTATTTTGTTTTGCTTTGTTGTTTACGTAAAATACATTGAGAAATAAAATCACACTTACTTTTTATATATGTATGTATATATAGAGTCATTGCACATAATATTTATATGTATATTGATATATATATATATATAGATTGATACATTGATATATTGATTTATACACAATTTAATACACACACAAGTTACACATTCACATAGATTTGATTTTTTTGTGGTTTGAATTTTGATTTCATTTTTTTTTTTGATTTAATTATTTGTTTCGAATTGGTTTTTGGTTTGTTTTGTGTTTATTATATAGTTTTTTTTGTTTTAAATGCATAGCAGAAGTTTTTGAAGAAAAAAACATCGAAAAGAACATGGATTATTAAAAGTTCAGCATTTAGTTTGCTGCTAATGTAAGACTGATGGGGTCCTTTTAAGGACTATCAGCGCATGCTCACCTGATCCTGTTGCTGCATATTGCTGCCGTTGTTATTATTATTGTTGTTGTTGTTGCTGCCACTGTTACTGTTGTTGTTGCTGCTGTTGGTATTGTGATTACTGCCACCGTTTAAGGCATTGCCATTATCACACAAACCTCCAGTGACATGCAAACGTGATATGGCACCACCAACAACACCAGCACCAACACCGGGTCCAGCACCACCGCCCCCAAGATCTGCTATATTGGGGCCAACCGGTAATTGACCAAAGCTATTGACGCCCGCGTGCAGTGCTGTGATTGCCGCCTTGGGTAGATCACAATCCTTGGGGCCTATTTCATGTGAAACATGGATATAGACAGAGCATATATATATACATAGATTAGATGTTAGTTGAGTATAGGCTATAGTCAAATAAAAGTGTATATATATACGTGTGTGTGTGTGTATACGTGTAAGTAATAAGTTGAATTTAAGTGTTTAGGCAGTAGATTTTTAGGTCAATTTTCTGCAGCAGAATGTAGGCATTTGGCTCTTAGAGAACCTCCAAATAGTATATAGAACTATATTTTATATAACTTAAAGTATATAGTTTATTTTCATATTAAGTTGTTTATTAACTTAAAACAAGTATTAACCTTAGTCAAGCTGACTTAAGCTATGTTTTAGAAGTCTTTATTAGTTTTCTGTGTAAATTTTAGTGATTGTTGCGCCTTTCATTTTGACTTGAACAAATTACTTAATATCATATAAAATGCTTTAAGACATTGCTCAAAATAATATTAACTTATTTATATTAAATTTAAAAGTTTATTCAAAAGTTTATTTAACAATTTTTAACTCTTTTTCTGATACTCTTCAAACAACAATTTTGTTTACATTTGGTTTTTTCGCTTCCTAAAAGTTGCTTTTTTGAGACTTGTTTAAAAAATTGCACTGACTGTTTGTAATTGTGTAATGAACTGAGCAATGTTTGCTTTTGAGTAATGTATATACTCGATTTCAATACAATATTCAATTTAACAAGTAGCACACATACTCATACACATACACACACACAATTAAACACTCACAGATACCGTCGGAGTTTTTGCCTTTGTTTTTTGCTTTGGTTTTTGCAGTTTTATTTTTTAAAAATTTTAGTTTTCAATTTAATTTCACTTTTAAAATGTTAACAATAAAAAAACAAAAATTAGGAAATCCTTTAAGTTTTTTTTTCTTTTATTATTACTATTTTTTTTTTTTTTTATTAATTTTTAATTATTAAAGCCGTCGCGTCTCCGGTTTTGGTTACGACTTTGCGTATTGCTCAGAGCGAACTGAGCGTCGATCGGATAAATTGAATTTTTCAACAACCTGTCACATTCACAAAGATGCCAAAAACAGTAACAAACGTTAAGAGCTAACAGCAGCAGCAGTCGCAGCAGCAGCAGCAGAGGTGCGATACACACACACATACACATACACACATGCATAGTCAGAAAAGCAGCTATAGATACTATATCTGTATCTGTATCTATAGAAATGTGAGTTTTGAGCGTAACCCCTTTTTTACCTATAGCTCACTTGACTACGTAACTTTTTTTTCGGGCTGCTCAGCAAGCAACAACAACATACAGTAGTTCGAAATACAATACAAAAAAAAAAATCAGGAGAAGAGGCGAAAAAAAACAAAATCGAGGAACATAAACGAACGAATCATAGGCAAATACAAACAGACTGAGCAGTGTCCAGTGCCCAGTGGGGTGGATGTATACGTATAGTAGACACTGTTGTGGATCGTTCAGTTGTCGGAGAACTCAACTTCAACGTACGTCTGGAATTTTTAACATCTATGTGTGAGGCGCTGCCTGCCTCTCAGTGATGTGAGAGACACACAACAACGACAACAGCAGCAACAACAACAACAAAGGGTTTACCTTTGAGGCGCGCTCAACTCTTTTGGCATTGATTTTGTATATGTGTGTGTGTGATGTGCATGAATTGTATGTGTATGAGTGCGTTTCAGTATCTTTTTTTTTGATATTTCAACTCTGTGCTACAAGTCAAACATTTACTCATCGCCAGTTGATGCGAACTCTCGACAATACATAACCTTTTGGGTACCGACTTTTGACTGAACTAAGCCAAGTTTTGTGCTGCTGTTACTGCTGCTTGCTGTTGTTGTTGTTGTTGTTGTTGTTGCTGCTGCTGGGATGTTGTCATGATTTTCATTTAATTATGCACTTCGACTTCTACAACAAGTGAAGGTGTAGGCGTAGGCGTATGCAATTTCCATTGAAAGCGAAAGAGTTAAAGCATTATGAATGCAAATTGAACATAAACTTTGTTTCAAAACTAAAGAAGGAAAAAGCGAGGATAGTAGAGATGAGGAGAGGGAAGAAAAACTGTTGTTGTTTGCCAGTTTGCCAGTTTGCCGACTTTGATGTGAAATACAAATAGCAGGAGAAAGAGAAGAGTAGCTAAAGGAAGGTCAGCATCAATGATTTTTATTGTTTTCAAATGGACTTGTTAAAATTTCGGCAACTTCACAAAGCAGCAACAACAGCAATAGCAATAGCAGCAGCAGCAGCAGCAGGTTGAAAAAATGAGTTAATGCAGCCGGCAACAGGTGCCAAGATATAGAAACTGGTATCAAGTATTGAGAATTGCCAGTGGGAATCAATTTAATAGGCAAAGGAGGGGACGGGGACTGGGTGCGCCAGCAGCTCCTTAAAATAAATCAAATAAATAAAAGTGGAGAAATAAAGGCGGAAAGTCTTTTGTAATTGCTGTTGTTAGATATTAGAAACGACATCCCCTTATTCCAGTTTTGTCAGCAACTGTTGCTGCTGTTGTTGTTGCTGTTGCTGCTGCTGTTGTTGTTGTTGTGCAGTCGCTTTTAAAGCGTTGCCAGTAAAGTGCTAATTTTTACACATACACCCAGCGCGGCTACTGTTCATTAGCGATTTTTGACGCGCCACACCAAAACGCAGACGAACTTGTATACGACACACATACACCAATACACAATAAACCAATACACACATGCCACACGTACACACACACGCACACACACACACACAGACAGTTATGCTTAGTTGGTGCATCTGTGCTTCAAGGTAGCTTGCAACATTGACAAACATTTAAAATTTAAAACCGAAATGCTGCAACAAAACAGCTGCAAAGCTTTATGAGCTGCTTCCGTCTCAGCTTATTGACCATTTACACATTTACCGTTAACAACATGGCTCAAACTGCAATTGTAACACAGCCAAGTTTCAGCTGTACTATAAACAATCATCATCATCATCATCATCATCATCATCGTTGTGTCTTATGGGCATGTTGCTCCAGTGTCGTGATTAGTAAATTTAAGGCGCGGTGTTAGGTGCGATATCTGCAGCTCCCATAGCCAAACAGTTAACGCTGGATTGACTCAGTGGCTCAGCGGTTTAGTGGCTCAGCGTAGCAGTGGTTATTGCTTTTCGCTCAGGGACGCAGCTTCAAGAAGTGCGACTTTTAGCATTCAAGTGTGTTGACGTATAGCTCTCTTATTCACTCTCTCCCCTTACCCCCCACACACTCTCTCTCTTACACACTATATCTATGTTTTCTAAGCTTAAGGAGTTGCTGCTTAATCTCTTTAGTTTTGACCAAATAGCGCCACTTCTTGAAATCGCACTCTGTTGCAGGTTTTTTTGTCACCAACATTTTACAGTTGTGGCATATAAATATGAAAACCCAAAGACAACTGCAACTGCAACCACAACCAATATGCAACTGTAAATCTATACATAATCTCAGGCAAATTGCACTCTGCTTAAGTATTTGCCATATATTTAGAACAAATAACTCAGCACTCAGCGAAATGAACTGTAGAAAAAGCAGCAGAAGGTAGCTAATGACTCTTAACGGTTAAGCTAACAGTTACAACTGGAACTAAACTTGGGTTTTAAATGAGATGAAGAAATTTTAAAGGTTAACTTAAATGTAGAAAATATCAACAACGTCCAACGAAAGCTTAGTACAAGGGATTATCGTCCTCTGGGTATAATTCAATGAACTTTTCCGATGAAGCTTCAACTTCAAATCACTTGAATATATATTATTTATGTTTATTTATATATCCATTTTATATTTGGTATATTATTTGCTTATTTTAGACACATTTTCTAAACATTTATTTAATTTGACTTCTAAAATTGCCTAATTGCGAATGAAATCAATCATAGATGTGCCTAAATTGACAGGTTCTCATTGTGACATTAGTTGAATACTGTGTAATGTCTCTAACTGCTGGAATGTTGTAATAAAACATGCCTGCGCCCAACTGATTACAAACAGAATAGCCACACACATATATGTATATATATATATGTACAGGCGAAGTGTGTTTATGTGTGTTGTATGTGTGCTTAAACGGACGGCCATTTTGCATGTTTGGAGTTTCATACGTTGGATGAAAACCGCACAAAGCGATTAATTAATTAAAATTGGCAAACATGAATTTATCGCGCAAGCAATTTGCACAATTTGCGCAAATCAGTTTGGTGGCTGTTGCTGTTGCTATTGCTGTAGCAGTTGCAGTTGCAGTTGCAGCTGTTGCAGCAACGCGCAATTCACTAAATGCAAATATCTACCACAAAATATATGGCAAAATGAGAGCCCAGGACTATTGTATTGCAATAGCAACAGCAGCAACAACACCAGCAGCAGCAGTTGCAGTTGCAGCTGGACTAGTCGTCAGTTGCATGCACTGTACATAATTATTGAAATTTGGAAATTGTGTGGTCAACAGGCCTTTGGATGGGGTAACAATAGGTGTGTGTGTGTGTGTGTGTGTGTGTATGTTGGGTGCAGCAAAATTGTAACCGCACCAACAGTTGCTAAAGTCTACAGCAACCGCAAAACATTTTGATACAAATGTTGGCCAAAGGCAGCGTAAAATGTGGTGCGTACCATTGCGATGCGGTGTACAAATATTTTAGCAGCAAATAAATAACACAGTGAAAAGTAGGTGGGATTTGAAGAGAGATATAAAGGGTGAGAGGAGGGGGTGGTGTTGTCAGTTGATGGCAGCCAAATTATAAATGCAATCATGAAATTAATTTAATTAATCCAGGCATGAAAAATGCTCAACTGCTCGAGCTTTGCCAAATGTTTTGTTTGCCAATTCACAAAATTAAGTCAACGGGCTTAAGTATACCGCGAGACACATTAAAAAGAGAAAGAGATACAAAGAGAGAGAGAGAGAGAGAGAGAGAGTGTGTGCGAGGGAGATAGCAATTTTACATATCTTTTCGCATGCAAATTGCGCTTAATTGCTCCCCTTTGCAGCTCCTTCATACAGCTCCCATTTGCAAAAGGATTTTGCTGGCCTACGCTGCGCATACGTAATATGCAAATGTTTTTTTGGTCTACTGTCTGCTGCTTCGCCTAGCTGTAACCAGTTTACAGTTTGTTTTGTCTTCTCTTTTATTTTGTATTTTTCTTTTTTTGGCGTTGTTGCCAACCATAGGCCAAAAGGGAGCTTATGAAATTTATTAGGGAACACACGCTGCAGGCAGGATTTGCGTTTTTGTGCAAAAAAGGATTTTCTTGGCGCTTTTCATACATGAAAACTTATTGAAATTTATAGTATAGTTTTAGCTTTGAGCGTGAGCTATCAGCAGCGATTACAATTTATCGTTTTGTTTGTTTTTTTTAGTTTGTTGCATGCAATCGATAAGTTTTATAAACAAAACAAAAGCAAATACTGATCTGATACTATATAGATACAACTATATTTTTATATCTTTCATATAGTAACTATATTTTTTGTTCAATTTCACTTTAGCCACATATTTTGGCCATAATTCTTTTGTTACAACCAAAGGACAGCAGCAACAGCAATGGCCCATACGCAGCGTAAGCCCAGGGCAATTCTGCAGTTGGCGTAGTGAAAGTGCATGAAATATGGCAATAAATTAATAAAAGTAATTAATTATCAATGGCCTGATAGCGAGTAGGGGCGTGGCAGGGGCTGTAGGGTATAAGTGTCGATCGAGTTGTATGAAATAATTCAATAAAATCGCGCAAATAATTCATTCATTCGAGTGTTAAATGCATTTGCAGTTATTGCAGTTGCTGTTGCTGCTGTTGCATCTGTTGCAAGGTGGCAAGTCTGCTGGCAAGGATGCAGTTACAAATTGATTGCTGAAATTGAAAGTGCTTGAAAAATGATGAACAATGTGGTAAAAAATATTTATGAATATATATATAAATATATATATAGAATATAAACTGATAATTATGTGCGTGCCTTAAATGAAATTTACAATTTGCGGCATATTTAAAAGAGCAATTATGGCAATTAACAGACAGACAGACACAATTACATACTATAAAGTGTATATATGTGGATGGGAAATGGGTAACCTTATTCACACCCACAACAACAACAACAACAACAACAGCAACAACAAAAAAAAATGATAGTTAAATAAAACTTAATTATTGCTAAATGCACGCGACACCAGGCGCCAGCTGTTTAGACGTCTCAATTATAGGCCATTTAGCGGCATCAACGTTGCCCAGCCAATAAGTCGGAAGTAACCAAATACATATATATAGATGCACACATATACACATATATCTAGCTACATATACAATTGTATATATATATCGACCTGATGCCCTGACGTATGCTCAAGAAATTAGTTTAATTATGGCCATTGGCCAGATTAATGCATATATTATTATATATTAGCGTAATTCACTCATTGATCTTAATTACAATATTATACTCTATACAACATCATAATCATGATCATTATCTTTAATATATTCATATATTGATTTACAATAGCTATCTAACTATCACTTACTTACCCAGCACATTGGCCCCAAGATTGTTCAGCATGCTTGCCGAGAAGTTTCTTATTGATAACGTCGACAGTTTGTCGCCTTTTTATGTTAATTCTTGAGCCAAATATATATCAATTTAAATAACTGAAGTATCTTAATAATATAGTAAATTCAATTTAATTGAATTTATTCTTGAATTACGCTTTCTGTTGCGTTCGTATACTCGTCTATCACAGTAGGTTAATTCTAGTGCACAAAACTCGAGTGCCAATTACATTGCAAGTTTGTTGTTCTCCTTTGATTTGGGTCTGTAAAAGATAAGAAATTGAATATTACTATTATATATATAATAAATTATTTATAAATAATAAATTAAGACTAATTTAGTTGACCGATCAGTTTGTAGGCCACATCAAAGGCAAGAGTTAAGGCCAGCATGTAAGAGGCAGCCCAAAGCAACTAGTTAACAGCTGCTAAAATGTTGCAAGAATCTATATTATATACAACAAACTTCAAATATACAACATTTTATATATTCCCTATCCAATCTATGCGTTCTCTACTATATATATCTCTTTCTTTTACAGCTGCTCCAAGGAACTCAATGCATCCTGCAAATCTTCACTTAGCCTGCAATGCACCATATAAATTGGATTAACTGCAACCCAAAATGAACTTCAATATTGAAAACCTGAAGGTAAGTTATATATTTGTTTAATTGTTTATATAATATAAACCAATTTGAACCTGTCTTCAAACCCCCCCGTTTGACCTTCTTAACCCAGTTAAGATTTCTTGTCTTCAATATAATTTCCCTTATAAATATTCGATTTGATTTTACACATTTTCCACATTTTATTTGACTCACCTTGCGACCCCTTTTTGCTTGGACTCTTTTTGTATGTGGCACAGAGCTTAACCGCTAGGGGTCAGAGGTCAGTCCAGACGGCAAGCAGCTCAAATTGCCATAGTAAAATTAATTAAATGACTTGACCATAAAAAAAATACCCAAAGAAATTAAATCGAAGTCACTTGGCCGGAAGTTGAAAAGTTTTGCTGCTGCTTCTTCTGTTTTGCTGCTTAGAAGACACGCACATATATAGACATTAACACATACACACAGACAATGCACTCACACCCTAAACATACACGCCCGCATACACACACACACTACAAATACACTCACACACACAGACACACGCGAAGACACGTTGAAGGTGAGCACGCAATAAAACGGAAGTTGTATCGTTTATTGATGAAATGTTTGACCAACTGACAGCTGGACTGAACTGCTGTCCGGCGGTGAGAGAAGAAGCCTTCAAGACCGCAATTTAATAGATAGCGGTTTATTGTGGTTATCGTTATTGCTGTTGTTTTTGTTGTTGTTGTGATGCGTTTTTAATTGATTTAATGCAGTTTAATTTTTGCAATTTTCCACACAAATTCAAACAACACTTGCAGCACTTTTCATTTTCGTTGTTGTTGTTGTTGTTGTTGTTGTTGTTGATGCTGTTTTCTTTGGTTTATCAACAGTTAAATTTGTAGCTTGTTTCAGCCTATTGGGAGCACTTCTCACATTGCTTACCAATTGGCAATGAATTTAACTTTGATTTTGATTTGAATTATTTTGGCGACGGCTTTGCATTAAAAAACTGTTTAAAACGCAACGCATCGAGCAACGAGCATCGAAACGGTTTGCATCGAATCGGATCGAATCGGAAGAGAACGAAACGCGTAATGTTTGCCAGGCGACTCGCTCGCATTTGATACAAATGCGAAAAAATCAAAACGAATTGACTCGATGATGATAACGTTAACGTCGACGACAACTACAACGACGACGACGACGACGACGACGACGCTGCGCAAAGCCAACGAGGACGATATATTCAATCGCCACCACCCGTTTGTATGGCTACTATAACAATAGCCAACGCCGCCACCCCCTGTTTAGCCCACACCTTTGAAACGGCTTTTCGTTTGCCAAACAATCGACAAGCGCAAAAAAGCGGGTAAGGCGCGTGTTATCTGCTTTGCTATCTGCCAACTGCTTAACTTCTGCATTGATTTGCAAGTTGTCTGCTGTGTGCGACAGAGACAACAATAACTGTTAGCTGCCATCTTAGCAATAGCAACATATGAAACCATATAACTGTCTCGCTCTAACTTCAGCTGTGTTAAGCTACAAGTGAGATGGCAAACGTTTATGTTATGCGTAGCAGAGGTAACGCCCATAAAAGTGTTGCTGTTGTGTGTGGGGCGGCGACCAACTGCTGCGTTTGTTGTTGTTGCTGCTGCTGATGTTGCTGCTGTTGTTTCTGCTGTTGTTGCTGTTGTTGTTAGTCGATACAAGTGGCGATTATTTGGCTCACTGTGCGTGACTATCGATAAATGATAAGAAATAAAACAGGAGAAAAAAAATCAAAAATGGAAATATGAAAAAAGATACAAAATCGGTGCAGCTTTCACCCCTGCGCCTCAAGTTGTAAAATTTTGGTCGCATTGGCAACCGCGGCGCGCAGCTCACAGTTATTGCCAAAAGTCAACTTGGGGGGCGGCAACTATGGAATTTATATAAAGCATAACTCTCCGAGGATGACAGAGATTGAGCCGCGTGCCATTTGGGGTATGTCAGCGTTAGCGTTAACAGTAGTAGTAGCAGTAGCCGTAACCGTAACCGTAGCCATAGCCGTAGCTGCTTCAGGTACACCTAAAAGGATGAAAGCTACAGATCCTTGGCTGCCACGTGTCACTCGTCCTTACACTCAGACCACTCACCTGTTGTTGTAGCCCTTGTCGCTGACAGCGCTGATAAATCTAACAATGCTTTAGCATCTCGCTTATTAGTTTCTGCTCCTCCTGTTCTGGCCAGTTGTCAGGGCGCTTTCGGCGGAATTTTATATTTGTGCAGCATGCAAAATGCTGAATTAGCCAACAAAGAATGTTCTCAAAATGAAACTTGCCATGGCAACTGCAGCACTCAAAGGCGTGCCATGCCCTCTAAAAAAATTAAATAAAACAAAAAAAAACAGATATAAGGCAAAGTAAAAAATTGAAATATGTAAGTTGTGCCAGCAGCTGCCTTCCTCCCTCTGTCCCATTCCACCTTCAGCTGCCCTGGGTCCATCTATTTGGGCTCTTTCAGTTCACATTGTCCCGTACAGGCGTACAAACAAACAATTTCGGGGCGTTAATTAAAAACTCAAATCATACAGAATCTACGCGCAGCAAACCACAAGAAGCAGTACAAATAACAAAAAATAAAAAAATATAAAAAAATACTTATAAAAAGCAACACACAATGAAATAAATTGATGTCTATGAAGGTGTCAGAGTCGCAGCTAGAATCTGCTGGCAACTGTTACAGTAAAATACATTTGAACCTGTTTACTATATGACCAATGACAGGTAGTTACCTTCCCATCTGCAAACAAACTCAAAGTTCCAAAATACCAAGAAATTCATGAAATGAATCTGTGTTCTCTGTACTCCAAGTTGTGCTCCAATGTAATCAAAGAGGAGCTTTAGAATTGCCTTAGAGAAACGAATTTGAGTTCAGTTAGGGTTAAGCATTATGAATAGATGATAAAGAGAAAAATAATAGAAATTATTATATATAATATATTTAATGATTTTAAATATATAATATGTATATATATGACTAAACATATATAATCTTTTAATTTTTTGAACACAATATATGATTGAAATTTACTCGCAGAAAATTTTGCCCCTTGAAGCCCATCAATAAACCAATTTCCCTGTATATATATGATAATTCTGAACATTTCTTATCTAATATTAATATGTTATCTAAAATATATTAAAAAATTAATAATAATATAACACTTTTAATGCACTTTAATGCTGCTGTACTTAGTATACTCATACTACAATACATAAGCAGAAATGTTGCCAAAAACGAATATCGTTTTATTGTTTGACAGTTGCAATTCTGCTACAAAAGTATAAAAAAACCCATTGAAATTTTAAAAATTATTTTTTTTTATATTAATAATTAGTTTTTTTTTTAATTTCAATAACATCTTTGGTATTGCTTAAAGCGCATATGCCTCATTTATTTTGTGTAGTGTACACAAAGTAAACAAGTGAAATAATCGTGAAAACATCTCCATTTGATGTTGGGCTCGTAGATTAGAGCTTCAACTTGCCAATAGTTTATTTTATTTATTTTTCTTTTTTTTTCTCAAATTTGTTATCAGCAATGTCCGAGCGTGTTAATTAATCAAAAGCGTTTGAGCTGAGCTGTTGCGCATTTGATATATAGAGGGTACACTGCACGAAAAGAATACGCTTTAAAGTAAATATTTAATGCTTTAATTTCACAATATTTACACAGCAATTGACTTGTTTTTTTTTTTTGGAGGGGTAGTGGAAAAGGGGAGTTTAAAAGAGATCTCAATTAGTGTCTATCGGCAGCCTTGTCTTTTGTCCTTTAGAATTTTTACATGCTATACATGAATATGTGACATAAATCACTTTGCCCAAATACCAACAGGATATTGGCTGTTGACATTGCCAAGCGAAAATTCAGTGTCTGAGCTGCACATGAACGCGCCTCTTGGCATACTAAGCTGTTTGAGTGTTTAGGGATTGGTTGGTGGTTGCTGCATTCCTCACACTAGGCATGTACTCGACATTTTGTATCCAAGTATTATTTAAGCCGCCACGCAACTGAAATCCAAAAGGCAACATCCAAGCGTACGTGCAGCATGCAGTGACAGCTATGCTCAGGCTCAGCCTCTCAATTCATATACCAACTTTGAGTACACGTCCAGTTAGTAGCTGATTTTCGCGCTCACATCAATTGGCTTTTAAGCCAGAACATAAATCAAGCGCGAGATTTACGCTCTACAAGATGCCAATGCCAATGGCAATAGCAATGGCAATGGCAATGGCAATGCCAATGGCACTTCCAATGGCAATGGCACTGTAGAATGCCAATATAAGTGGCAGACAAGGATACGATTGTTCTTCGTTTCTTTTTTATATACATACAGATATATATATATATGTGTGTGTGTATATTTGTATTGGGTATGGGTATATCATTGGCGTTTATTGAAAGGATAATCGATGGCAAAGACAAAATGCATTAAAGGATTTGTATGGGCAACTTTAAAACTTCACTCAAACAAATGCCTTAGCCTTTGCCAAAAGATGTCGACGAACTCGTAAACTTTCAAATGCGGCTCTGCGGTCAATTTAATTGAATGATGAATTGCGTTGGACACTTTTCGAGTGGTTGGGTGTGATTGGGAGCTTGTAAGGTGATGGGGCCGAAATAAACATACCAACAACAACAAGAAATGTCGACCTCAGTGACCGCAGAATTTCTTCAGTTGTCACGAAAAGGATGTGCAAAGGATACTACATAGTTAAATGGAGGGACAGCCTCGCAGGCAAATAGACACAAGAACAGAGGTTTGGGCAAGCTCCTTGGGACAGTTTACGACAAAGACGAATACGCATAATCAGTCAAAATTTATGACAAGCTCACCAGAAACTCAGCTTAATCCATTTAATTGGTACCCAGTGATATATATATATATATATATATTTCTTTGTATATATGTGTGTGCGTATATGTGTGTGTTTTTGGGGGTGTTTATGTTTGTGTGTGCGTGTATGGTTATGTCCTGGTTGGGTTGCCTAATTAGCAATGGCATCTAACATTTTTTTTGTTGCTTTCCGTTTGGTCCTTTGCTAAACCCTGAATCTAGTTTTTTGTCGCCCTTTGAGGATCGTTGTAAAAAGCCCCTTTTAATGCTGACAAGGACCTGTTCCAGCACTGACTGATGGCTTCTGTTGCAGTTGCTGCTCATCGGTAATTTATCTAGTGGCTCTGCTAGGCTCAGTCTATTTCTTTGAGATACTCAAATGTGTTCAAATTTACTCGGTTTTTTTTGTGCCTGTTCCCTACCACCTTACACATCCTCCCACAAATTGGCTCTATGTCTGTGTCGGCTCGTGCCATACAGATTTTGTATTTGTGCGTCAGGTTTTTCTCTATGCAGCCTGACGCATGAAAGTATACGAAAAAACAAGAAAAATTCAAACAAGGATAAAGGAATTTTTGTTGCGAAAGCCATCCAAAAATGTTCTGTTTAGTGCAGTTCCATGTAACGCATTATTCTTGCTTAACGCTGTCTCTGTTTCGGTTTCCGTTTCAGTTTTTACTTTGTCGTTTCTTTTATTTTATTTCCATTGTTCTAGGAGGCTTTTAAATGTTTTTCATACAACTGTCTTATAGCTTATACTATTATCATATACAAACGATAAAACAATTATACACATGCTAATCAATGTTTAAATTAATTGCAATAGTTGCTAAAGTTGATACTGATGTTAAAAAATAAATACATTTGGTTAAAAATATCAATATGATTATTAAAATTTTCTCTATATAAAGTTATAAGATATATTCTTATAATGTACTGATAATATTCCATCTGAAATTTACCATTAGATATTCAGCACCTCATTTTGAATAAACCCTCCCAATCTAGTGATTGACTTATCAATTGAACTTCTCAATTGAAATCGATGGATAACTCCATTGACCTGGTTGAACAGTTATATGCATAGAATTTTGATTAGTATTTCTCTTTAATATACTAATACTAATATTTTTCATTTGATATCAGATTTCGTTATTTGTTATTGCTTTTTTCAATTAAAGTTTGCTTTTGAGCTAAAATAAACTTACTAATATAGAAAACCCGTTTGCCGATGTTGAATCACCTTTATACAGTAAGAAAATTTTAAAAATTAAAATTAATTATAATAAATTTAAAAACTAAAAATAAAAAAAAAACAATTAATATTCAAGATATAATTTTTCTTATAGAAAAATAATTGGTTATTAATTTGTAAACAAATATTTCATTTATTGAATTCACCATGTGAAATTCACCACCAAAACATATCTTTTACATAACGCATTATTCAGCGCTGTTAACGCAAAATGAAACAAATTTTGACTCAAAATAAAACTCAAAATTCTTTAAATAGATGAAGTGAAAACCTTTCCAACTCCGAAAAGGTCTAAAATTTTCATTTGGTCTAAACTGAAGCAGGATATGTGCTCGGGCACAGAAGTAGTTGGTTCGTGTCAACTGTTTGTGTAATTTCTTCTGTTTGGTTTGTGTCTAACTAAGCAGTTGATTTGGTGCTGTGGTGTGTAGCTTAGCTAAGAGCATTCAGTTACGTTTTGTGACTGCAACTGTTGAGCAAGCAGTTGCTGCGAATAGCAATTCAAATTGCTAATACAACAAAATTAAAGATAGAAATATTTACGATATGTTTTCAAATACAGTAGACATTCAGTTTAACGAACTTGTTGTATTTTTGGATTGCTGTCGACTTGGTGCAATATTGTTACTAATTTAATTATAGTTAATCAAAGTATTTGTTGAAATTAAAACTTTACTTTCTATTACTTCAAAATGCGACAAATTTTTATTTGTATTTCATTCTAAAGAGTTGCTAACTATAAAGATGAATTACATTATGTAAAATATATTATAAAATAATAGACATTTTTTGCTTAAAAATCAATATATATATATATATATATATATACACCTTAATATATATACACCTTTTTATACAACTTTCCTTTATTAAATATGTTTTGCTTATGAGAAATTGCTCGCAGCATTCCTGTTCTGAATAGTCAAATTTCCTTAACCTCAAGTAGGCGTGTTTGTTGTTGCAGAGTGTAGTTATTGATATCATAGTTTTTAATGCAGAAACGATACGCATTTGTTTCCTTTTGTGCTAATGGAAACAACAACAAGGATAAAGGTAATGAAAATGAGTGAAGGAAATGTACACTTTAAACGTCTTTGCCTGGTAATGAGGCCAAGTAACAACAATGTAAACAACAACAGGACAAATATGTCAACGCCCCTAAGCTGCTAATGAAGCTGCATACATACACACTCACAACTACATATGCATGTATACAAAGAACAAATGCTGACAAAGGTCGCATGCTGAGATAAGGATCACGATTACATTCACACAGGCAGCAGCTGAGTGGCAAATGAAGCTACAGTAGCCAAGTTACAGATATGTTTGCAAAACGATATTTTGCTCACACGCTTCAAAGGATCAGAAGAAGTCGAGAGAGCGGAAGAGAGAGAGAGAGAGAGAGAGAGAGAGAGAGAGACATAGAGAGACATAGAGAGAAAGTGAGAGCTAGAGAGTGTTAAGGTAAATGTGGTTTTCATTGTGGTTAAGAAACTGAGTGAACTTACAGGCTACAGTCAGGTAGGCAGATACATCCTTGACGCATCCTTCTTGCTGTTCATTTAACAATCGCACTCGGCTTGTAAAACGATAATCCTGTCGTTGACAACGTTTTGTGTTTTAAATACTTTGCCAAACACACACATACGAACACACACAATTGAAGCATCATAAGCGGATTGGCCAAACAAAGTTGTTGAGTTGTTGCTGCTGTAGTGTTCAGTATGTGTTTGATGTCCTGCGGCGCATATTAACATTATCAGCTGTGCCACAGTGTCAAAGATAGAACCAAAAGACCATAGAGACAATGTTATCAAGGACTAATGGTAATTGTGTACCTCGCTTACAAATAATGTGTGAAATTTTACGCCTGACGAAAGGCGACCGCTGTGCAGGACTTCAACATTTGCCACATTGATATAATCAGTAAATGCGTTTAACTGATTTAAAGGATATACTCATCCTTGATTGAATACTCATAGGCAGACAATATCAATTCAAATCGAATTCCCTCTTGGTTAGCAGCAGCTCCTGAAGCTCCTTTAGATACTTCAGCTCATCATCTGCAGTACACCTGGGCAAAAGCATTATTTGTTGCCTGCAGCAACATTTTCTTCTTCGTCCTTTTTTATATCCCTTTTACTGCTTTTTTTCGCTCTTACTCTCTATGTTTTCTGGCCAAGTCTTGCAGCAGAAATCGCGTCAGTTTAACGAAGTTTTCAAAACGGAAACGGAAATTTCTTTCGCATGTTTTCAAGCATCAATTTGTTTGCATTGACTTTGTGCGATGCATTTAAGTGACTCTCGTCGCTTATAGTGGAAAAACCACGTGAAACTGATAAACTGATGGAATGCTATAAAAATTGACAACAAACCAATTGATTAGATGAAAACTTGACAAGTGATTTGATAGTGCTGATAGTGCTGCCTGTAGAGAGATTTTTTCTGAGGGAGAAAGAGAAGGCAAAGGACTCTTTCTATGTTGCAATCAGCTCTTTATATATGCGGTATAATATATATCCCTAAATAGACTTCCTCAGCATGTACTCATCAATTTAACTGCAAATTTAATAAGAATGCAATTATATTTGCTGATTATTTCTACTACTTAAACGAATCTCTTTAGCTTTTTTATGTATATTAATGATCTATGAAATCTAATTATTTTTATGCCTTAACAACATCTCATTCGTATGCCAACTCAATTAACCCTAAACGAACAAATTGTTCAACCAAAATAAAAAAGGAAAAGAATATTTATATGTATCTAAGCTAGTGTCCTGGGGTCAAAACGTTGTTATATTATACAAAGTTATTATTATTTTTATTATTGACACCCTCAAGCATGGGTTTTGATCTAACAATGTTAGTATTCGGGTTTATGCCACATGCTTACCCGGCAATTTGCGTGCAGCAAAACGCCCGCAGCAACAACAACATCAGCAACAGCAACAACAATAAGAGAGGAAAGTCAATATGAAAGATTTTGTAACATTTGGCAGATGTCAACGCCTTGAATTCAAGTGCAAAAAGTCGAAGGGCATCAAACAACGTCATATCAAGGCAACAATTTGATAAAAAATTCCATAATTGAATCAAAGCTAAAGCTGAGGGAGAGAGTTACTACACAGTAAGACAGAAAGAGAGAAGGAATACTTGGACTGTTGATGAAACCTCCACCAAGGAATGCAGCAAGCAGTTTGCCTGTGAGGGTAAGGACATTGCAATCCTTGTTGGATGGGCGTGTACCGCTACTTTGATTGCTTTTCATAACTTTATGCTAATCAGCGAAAGGTCCTGCGGAAAGTGTCGAATTTCGGCAACTAAATAGAAGAGAGAGTGAGAGAGAGAGAAAGTCTTCATAATTAAAATACAAAATAAACAATAAAATTAGGATATATATATATAAATATTTAGTATATATATCTTTAGTAGAGTTGGAGCATCGTTGGACGTACTTTTTTCAGAGGAACCTGAAAATAATTTCCGTTTTTAATGCTCATTTCGCATTTTGTATACAAAACTAATTAATATCCTTGCGCCGAAAAATGCAGCTCAACGTCCAGGATATTAGTGCAAGTAATTTCCGTTGTTGAAGAGTTGTTTCTATACAACAACAACTATAACATCAGCAACAACAACTACGCAATGTAATTAATTTATGCAAAATATATATAGAAACAACACCAACAACAATAAGAGAAATTGACTGAAATGCAAATGCAAATAAATTGCAAATTTGTTTTTCAAAATAATTAACTTTTCAGCGCTTTTAATTACAAATTTTTAGACAATTTACGAGGGTTGGCTTAACAAATACTAGCAAATACTTAAATAGTTAGAAATTTTAGCTTTTTTAATATTAAGTATATACTTAGTACTTATTGTATACTAAACTAAATAGCTTTATACAGTGGCAGCTCCATAGCAAATCCAATAGAGCAAGCATCCTATATGGGGTATGATATGTGTTAGTTGAAGATAACTAATCCGTTTAAAATTTATTTTGTATAAGTGTTAATTTTTTTGCTAACTTATGGAATACTTTTACAACATCTTTTTTGGGCTTTTATAAAGTCTCAAACTTAGTGTTTCAGTCGCTTAAAGCAGGCAATTGGCTTTGTGCTTCCATCTGCAACTCGCACCTGCTTTGCGGCTGCTGTTGCATAACACTCCTACAATCAACTAAAGAAACCCACTTTTAAATCAATTTTAGTAATCAAATATATGTATACTATAAAACTCTATACTTAATATTTGTACTTAAATATACTAAACAGTAGGGAAAATCAGCAAAAGTGTTGCCAAAATAACTTCAATCCCCTCGTTAAAGTTTTTCTACGTGCCAAAAACTGCAAGATAAAGTTGATGCTATCGCAAAATATGAACACTCTTTTCATACACAAAACTGATAAATCTGACTATATATCAAAAATATATGTTATAATAATTTATAAATATAAAAAATATATCTGAAATCACCTGGTCAGCAGTCAAACATAAAAAGGAAAACGTGATTCAACATAGAGAAAGTTGCTTTGAAATGCTGCTGGTAGCTAACTCATTTAGTTAGTCCTTTAACTGTATACCATAAATATAGTCCTTTAATGCATATTAGCTTATAATATTAGCTAATGATATTTAAATAGATTTGTTTATATATTGTGTAATTAGGTTTATGTTAGCACCCCTCTGCTCAGACCTGCCTCTTGCAGCAGAAGCTATAATTAGTTGTGCCCAAAGCAAACAAAATCTTACGCACAATTTCATAGAATCCTTGTTCCTCTATATATAAATATACACAACTATATATAGCTTGCAGTTTGCGTTTAGTAATCCACTAATTAGACGTTCAAAGAGCATTAACCGTAGCAGTTTCCCACTCCTTCCCTCCCTTCGTTCTCTCTGCCAATCTCTCTGACTGTCTATGTCAATTCGCCTCTATAGAACTAGCAATTTGTGCTGTTGGGCAGCAGCACCGCAGGATATGGTACTGCGTTCAGTCATTCATGTGTTAGAATTTGTAACTGTACTAATTCCACTCTCTCTCTATGTATGTATGTATGCTTGTTTATATATATTTATATATATATATATATAGATGTCTGCGTCTATAATTTCGTTAGTGCAGCGGAAACTGTTGCGGACATGTTGCTTTGCTTTGGATGAAATTGGCAAGAATTCTGTTATGCTGTATGCTGGGATTGGGCCTCCTGTGGTGACACACCCTCGTCATTTACCCTAACACACAGACACAAATATATATATAGAGAGAGAGCGAGAGATACTGACAACTGTGATTACTTCAGCTTCTAATTATCAGTTGGTCCTGCAGCAATCGTTGCGTATCCTGTACGTATGTTCGATTATGTCTATAAAGTTAGTAGGAGCATTGCATCGATATTTTAGGGTACCAATTCTTAATTACTTTTTATTAGAGGGTTACATACATGTTGCTGTTGTTGTTGTTGTTGTATAATATTTGTATCAGTCCGAACTAAATTTGAATTGAAATCGATTTACTGCACAAACAAACCACATCATTCTCATCCTATCATACACATATATATATCTAAATATATATATAATGGTTGCTGTCTATATAAATATATTTGTATAGTTGGTTTATATAATCAGTAACAGGCAAATTGAGGCTGCAATTTCAATTGCATTTGCTTCAAATCAACGCTAATGAAATTATATAAACAAGTTTCGTCTATTGCTGTTGTTGTTGCTGTTGCTGTTGCTGTTGTTGTATGTCTGTCAGCATTTGTGTGTGTGTGTGTTAGCCAAATTCTATTTGTATGTTTTGAAAACTTAATTGAGTTGCCATTTCACAAATATTGCTTAATTTTTGATCACGCTTTTGGCCAAATTTAACTCAAACTCAAACCAAAAAACCTTTTTAGACAGCATAATAAACTCCATAGAAGTTTTTAGTTAAATTGCAATTAAAATGCATAATTATATTGATTAATTGTTGTTCTATATGCAATATGCAAATTATAAATGAAAAATGTTTTAATTAATATATCAAAAATATATAAAATTATTGCCAAAAATTTTTGTTTGTTGTTAATGAAACTGTTGCCAAAAGAATACAAAAATTAATTATTATTATTATTTGTTTTGTAGCGCAAAAGCACAAAAATGTCAAAAGCAACAATAAAATTGTTTTCTAATCTATAAAAAATTTAAATAATTTTCTATTGCATGTTTTTTGAGTGTATTTGCATATTTTGTGGTACAAAAGGGGAAATTTAAATATCAAAAATAAAATATAAACAGTTTTTATGATATAGAGATAGACATATAATATTTTATTTGAAATTAAATTGAAAAATTTAAAATAAATATTTTTTATAAAGGCATATGTTATAAAGAGTTTCAATTAGAGTGCCCAAAGTATCCTTTCGCCGAACTCAAATTAGTTGCCTGTAAGCAAAGTTCAAACCTCAATGCACGAGCTACTTTAAAGCTCAGTAAAAGTCTCAGTTACTTGCATAGTTTTGACTAATAATTAGTCAACTCTGGCATTATCCTTACATTACATATAACTTATGTACTTACTTCTCTATATTTATTTAAGCCCCAAAAACACTTACCTTTAAGTGTTAAGACTTAATTTAAATCCAATTATAAACCAGTTTATATAGATTTAAATTACTTTACAATTCACTTTATATATATCAATTCAAAGCAATAAGTTATCTAAAGAAAGCAAGCAGAAATCTTATTCGATTGCTTAAGATTAACTCAATGAGTATTCAAATGAGCAGCAGCTGCTTTGTTTTTGATTCAAAGTCGCAGCAAGACAAACATATCAATCAACAATTTAATTGAATGTAATTAGAAAAACGCATGAGCTGCCAAATCTTGTATAACACACACACAGACACACACATACACACATACAGTAGCAAGTAACTGGCAACTGGCAGTTGGCATCCTTCAGTAGCTGAAGTCCTTGTGCTTTATCCCACGTAGTTCGTTTCACTGAAAATGGCAAGAAAATGAAATTAGACGAATAGAATGACGATGTAAGTGCCATGAAAAGACGTTAAGATGTTCTAAACGTTTACGGAGGGAGAGGAGTCAAGTATAAGAAGCAGCAGCAGTAGTTGCCAAGATGCTGCTGCTAAGCTTACAATGAATATGATGATGATGTTGTTGGTAATGATGATGATGATGATGATGTGTAGTTGGTTGCTAAAATTGAGGTAAATTGCATTTAAGTGTTGCCGTTTTCCATTTAGCTGCATGAATATGTATAAAGAAAGAACGAAAGAGAGGGAGAGAGAAAGAGAGAGGGGAGTGAGCTGAGAGTTAAGATCTCTGCAAGTTGATGGAGTTGGTAGCTTGCAACATGGTTGTATGCGGCTTTTGTGGCACGAAAATTGAATGAATAATTGAGAAAACGAGCGCATGATGGCATTAGACTTGGTTTCTTTGTATGTGTGTGTGTGTGTGTAGTGCTAGTAGAATTGAAAGCTAATGAATTTTAATTGGTTTTATTAAGACAAAGAGAGAAAAAGAAGAAGGGAAGAGCGTGAGGGTGTGTGTGTGTTGATTATAAAATCGCTGCTTTGGCTCTTTGTTAATTGTTAATCATTGTTAATATTGTTGCAAATGAAAATCAATACATATGTCGGCTGCCGATTAATTAACGCCATTTTGTAATTATCTGCGCATTTTTAATTCAATTAACTTTCTTTACTCTTACCACATACACACTCACACCCACTCACACTCTCCCCTATAGCTACAGAATTATATAAATAATAAGCAAAATATTAAAAATGTTCCACAACTCAATTAAAAAACTGAATGCCAAACAAATAATTTTAATTGCAAATTGTTATTGTAAAATAAAAAATAAAAAAGCCACAGAAAATGTGGGAGAAAGACCGAATGAGAGAAAGGTGGGGGGAAAAGTGGCAGAGAGCAACCACATCTATGGAAATTAATTTGAAAAAAAAAAGATATAAAACTCGTACTCTGTATATAAAGTGAACTGGAATTTATGCTCTGTATATGTGTATGCTATCTATGTGTGTGTTGGTGTATATTGGTGTATACTTTTAGTCCTTGCACAACCTCACGCCCTTCGGCACACTTCCTTTTTCAATTAAACGCCACCATTTTCCATTAACGAATTTGCATGGATGTCTACGGCTCTTGCCACACTCACATGTTCGTCAATGTGTGACAGACACACACACACACACATGTATATATATGCATACATGCTCATATATATATACTCCTTTTATATAGCCATCTCGCTTGCACACACATCTGTATTTCTATAATAAAATTAAATTAGAAGACCAGAAAATTAAATCATCAAAGCTTGACGTCTGGCAGCGGCTGCTGTGTGCTTGCTTCCCTCTCTCTCTCTCTCTAGCTCATTCTCTCTCTTTATCTTCTATTTGTAAGCATAAAATGGCGCACACACATATATACACACATACACATATGAGTGCTGCAGCGCGCCGGCCCAATTTGCAAAGCGACAGTTACGAGTTCATTAATTTCTCAGTCTTCTTTTTTTTTTGGTCTTCGTTTCGTTTTGCCCCAACTTTTTGGTCTGCATCTCCATTTGTGCGGGTAAACCGCCCACTTCAACCCACCCCCAAAATTGTACTATCTGCCAACTACCAATTTCTATCCCCTCTCTCTCACTTCTACTGCCGCTGCTGCCGTTGCCGCTGCCACTGACTGCAGCAGTGTGAGCAGCATCATAAATTAAATTCTTCATCAACTCAAACTCGTTAAGCGCCAATAAAGTGACAGAGAGTTATTTTCATCACTTTTTCAATGGTCTACCACAAGGCGAACTCTTGTGTGTGATTGTCTGCATGTGTGTATATGTGTGTATAAGTATGCGTGTGTGTTGAACAACAATGCGTCGACGCGCTCACAACTTGTAGCTCTCTGACTCTCTGCAGCAACTGCCACAGTAGCAGCAGCAGCAACGACTGGTTTAGGCCACGCCTTCCACAACCTAATGCGAGAGAGCGCGCTACAGAAAGCAGTACCAAAGCAGTGTCAGAAAGAGAAGGTAAGTGCAAGAGTTAGTGGCTTGGAAATGAGATGAAAGATAAAGCTAAACCTTCAAACTGGTACGACTTTGCGCCTGCGTAGCCCGATTTGATATATGCCTAACGATAAGCTAAGTGCAATGCTATATAAAGTAATCTGAACAATGGCAATAAAGGCAGCTAAAGATCGTATCAGTGGCAAGGAACAAGCTACGCAGCAGGCAGTGTACTCTATGCCACAATAGGCTACAACCTAAACTATTTCAATTAATTCTATACAATGGGACAACATGGCGTATGCGTAATACAGAGGCAAACTCCGAAGCCATAAACTGCAACTGAAAGTAACAGTAGTTGGTACAAAAACTAACCTAAAAGCTTTAGTAGTAGTTGAAGCTGTATGTGCGTGTGTTGGTGTGTGTAAAGTTCATGTTGAACCGCTTAACAGCTTAACGATAAAAGCAAACTAATTAAAAATACGAAGCAGGAGAAATTGCCACATAATAAAGCAAATTAAAAGCAAATTAATTTAACACAAAAAAACAAAAAGAAGAAGAAACGGAGCAAAGTAAAGGTAAGCGTAAACGTTGCGGATGTGGCGCAAATGAAAATGACGCAAGTCACACACACACACGCAGAGATAGCTTTAGCCACATACAGACAGATACAGCAGACACACGCCCCTCGCAGGCAGCAGCCGCCGCTGCTCCACTTCAATTAAGCAGCGCGCCAACATGGCAGCCTCAGAGTCTCACACAGCATTGCTCTCTCAAGCAGACACACATACATACATATATATATGTATATATATATATATATATATATACAAACACACACAGAGACACACATACATAGAGCATATAATTACGTTTGGAAAGCTCGTTATGCGTAAGAATAAACGCACATTAAGAGCTCATTAGTTGGCACAAATCGAATCTCTGGCAAAAGGACGAAGAAAGCAACGCATCAGGCATACCCATGACAGCATGAAGGATAACTGCCTGCCTACTTCCTTGCGTCCTTCTATGTGTGTCCCTCTGTCTATCTATGTGACTCTCATTTAACGTGTAATGGAAGACAGCGTAAACGAGTAAATGATTCAAGTGAAATGAAATGAATTGAATTGAATCGAATTGGTTTGGATTGAGTTGAAGTTGAAACCAGGCAAAAACCAGAACAGGCTAAAACCAACAGGTAAACACACTCACATATACACACACACACACACACACACAGCCATAATTTTCAACTCATTGTTAAATTAAAACTATAACTGACAATTTGTAACTGATAAAAATTGTTTCAGACTAACTTTATTTCCTTTTTTGCATCCTAAATCTGCTGCTGTTGCTGTGGCTGTTATCCTTGTGACGTACGTTTTTGGTGCAATCAGTTTGCAAATTTGTAACAATAGCAGGATATTAACAAAATCCACTTATGCATCCGCTTTACTCTCTACTCTAAACTGGAGTGGAGTGTACAAATTGTTGAAGAAGCCAAAGAGGGTTGCAAAAGCACTTTGCACAGTTTAACAGTTGTTGGCATTGCAATTGTGGGCCAAATCTTTTGCTATAACTTGACAAGCTACAAAACTCATAATTTGTAGCATATTGAGAGTCATAAAGTGCGACAGAGAGAGAGAGAGACAGAGTAGGGAATTTTATTAGTTGCATGCCGAATCGAACTGAACAAAACAGCTGGCAAACAAGAGTTGTCGCCTTATAAAAAGGCAACACATCACATACACAGACACACACACACATGCATGTACTGAGCTCTGGCATAACAATGGCACATCATAGCACGCGTGCTGCCATAGAGTATCTGACAGACAGACAGACAGTGAGACAGGCCAAACCCCGCTGATAGACAGACATTGCTGCCTCTGTAACAACCCGTAAAGCAACGCGTGCGCTGCGGTCTCTCTCTCTCTGTGTGTATTTTATACTTCTCTTGATTCCTGCTTAAGCTCCGCCTCTTAACAGCAAGACTCACCAACACACACACATACACACACATACAATATCATGCAACCGGTTTCCAATTTGATTTCATGCAAAACCCAAGCTGCCAGCGTCTGTTGGCCGTTACGAGTTGTTTATTGCCAAGTCTGCCTTGGCACGGTGCGCAACGGTTTCGGTTAATTCGGTTGCTTGGAATAACTAAAAAATAATACACATATAATACAGTTACACAGAGAGAGAGACTTACCATAAGAGTTGGTACAAGACACGTATAAAGACGAATTGATGTTAGGTTCAAGTTCAATATATGTTTCAGTGTACGAAAGTTTGCGTCTTCCCGATTTGCCGTCGCTAACTGATGAATTTATCTGTAGGATAAACCTAATTATTTCTATTTACTATTTACTGTGCGTGCGTGAGTGTGCGTGTGTGTGTTGAGTGTGTGTGTAAACTTAAAATAATTACAAACAATTTACAATATGGATATTAAAGCAACTGCAGTAACACCACCCATGTCAGCAGCTGTTGATGCAAATGCAGCAGGCTCACCAGCAATGACAGCTATTGGTGCCACAAGCATGGATCAATTGCATCATAAACAAACCTTTCAGCACATCTTTGAGCAGCTTGTGCAACAAAGCGGCGGCAATCATAAGCTTGCCCCCAAACAACTGGAGCATCTGCGTCATTTGCTGGGCAATGTGCGAGATGCAAAGAATCTGCAATTAATTGTAGAAAAGTTCAAAAATTTGGAACAGTTTCAGGAGCATTATGCGCATCTGGGCAACAACAATACTGTGATCACTGAGGGTGAGTACAGCAGCAATTATCAGCTGCCGGCGGTTAAAAAAAAAACAAATACAATACAAAATAGAAAATTATTATTATAAACAAACTATATGAAATTCATGTAGAGAGAAAGCTGCATGTTTAGTTCCCGGAAAGCGTTCGCCATTACTGATTACCGATTTAATTAACACAAATTGTCGTTCAACATGAAAGCATATCGACAGCAGGCAGTGTTTTCCTAATTGTGGCAGGCATTTTTCTATACACACTAACACATTCGCACTGTATGCGTGTTCACAGACATGTTTTGCATTTTGGTACCCGTTTTCTGTTTTTTCTTTTTTTTGTTTGTTTGGCTGTAGATTATTAACATGCACCCGAGACTGCATTTAAAATAATTTCCAAATTATAAACTAATTGCCAAGGCATGCTAACAGCAGCAGCAGCAGCAATGCAACAACAAACAGGGCCAAGTGCAAGTAGCAGTAGAATTCGTTAAAAATATATTAAATGATCAACAATAGCAGCAGCAGCAGCAGCAGCAGCAGTAGAAATTGCAGCCACAGCAGCAGGAGCTGTAAAAAAAGGTTGCCTACTTTTCAGCGTTCGTTTGGCATGACAAACGCTCGTTAGAAACACACACAGAAACCTATGCCAAATGGCGGGCAATGTGTCGCTTAGTGCAATTACCGTTTTTAGCTCGTTAAAACTGTAAATAAAGTTGTGCACTGTATGTTGATTTAAAGTCTGTGTGTGTGTGTGTGTGTGTGTGTGTTTGTGGGTGAACAACATTTAATACGAAATAGCTGACAAATTTGCATAGCTGCTGTTGCTGTTGCTGTTGGTGTTGTCGTGCATCTAATTGACTTTTCCAAACTGTTGGCAAACAGGCTTTTAATTCTCATGACTCTCACTACACTCCCCCACTTTTGCTTCTTTTTGTATTCGGCACACATTTCATCTCTCTTCATACTTCTAAATTCTCTTGCAGACAGCGAATTAACGCTCAAGGATAATGCACGTAAATTTGGTGCTGCTGGTCAAACATTAACGCCACGTCATACAATTGACGCTATTTTGGGCCTAAAGAATCGCAATGGCCAGGATCAGGCACACATGCACGCCGAGAGCAGTGATGGTAAGTGAAATCATATAGCCAACATATTGTTTTTTTAGGCCATAAATCATAAGCCAAATTGTATGAATAGTATGCTATTATTAACGCATTAGTTGCCACTGGTGTGTAAACAACTTAGCTTAGTTGTGCCTTGTGTAATCGTAGTGTAATCGGAGTGTCTGTAATCGGAATGCCGATAAGCGATATGCAAATCGATTTCAATTACTCGAACTTATACTCGTCCTGTGCAGCCAGAACGTCAAATCAACAAACACAATCGCAAAATTATATTAGCATTTATTTTGGTCTGACTTTCCGCTTGCTGCATGACATGGCATGGGATTGGTTTTAGGGATTGCTTTGCTTTTTATATATATGTATATATATATATATATATATATATGTCATAGGAACAGTATAAACTCCTGCGCTTTGAAAAGGAACTGGCAACTGGCGTCTGGGGCTGCACTTTAGCGCCGCCTCGCGATGCACGACAACTGATAAGAGGGTAAATCAGTCAACGGTAATCGTTTACATGGCCAAACGGGATTAGAACTCAAGTTTGCAGCGTGGGCGTCTTATGCATTTATATATATAAATATATATATATATATATATATTTCTTGGCCAATTTAAACTTTTATTACTCTACTCTACACACACCTACATTTATATATATGTATATAGCAGTTAGTTGTTACCTTGAAGGCTTTTTAACTGGATTATAGTTGGATTTATGCGCTCTGCCACGGTGCCAGTCAGCGATGTGCACAATTCTCGCACCCAAAATTGTACTCTAATGGTTAGCAATTGTGCTTACTTCTTTTCACTTCCTTCTCTCTACACCTATTCCATCTACTGTTCATTCACTTCCTTTGCACCTTCTACACGTCATTTATAATTCATTTCATTTTCTTTTTGTTTTGATTGCCGACAAGCGATTGTCGCACACTCTTCTCTTTTTACTTTTCACCCCCGCAAGAAGCATTTTGCTAGTTGTGAAAAATGGGTGTACACCATTTCTTTCTCTTCTTTTTTTTCTCACTTTTCTTCTTCGTTTTTACTTTATGCTTTTGAGCTGATATTTTACAGTGATAAGCAATAGGCGTCAGTGTCAGCGTTTGGTGTCATAATTTCTGTTGGCCAGAAATAGCAGAAAAAATAAAGGTATAGAAAGTATCAGCCAAAATTGTTGTAAACTTGAGGTAGTTTGAGTTTTAACAGAAATGTTTTATATTGTATTTGAGGTAAAAATATATTTACTAAAAAATAGATATATAGAAAGAGGGAGACCACGATAAAAAAAGGTATATTAGAATGGATGCATAGAATGCTGTAGAATAATCTCAAATTGATGATACAGCTTCAGTTTTCATTTTATTTCCTTTTCATATCTTTATTAGTTAAATTTTCCTATATATGCTTTATATATAGCTCTTCGATTGCCTCTTTGAAGAGCTCAGAATTTAGCCTGATGCCAGCTGATCCTCTGAAGCCTCTTTGGGTTAATTTAAAACTGGCAAAACTGAAACTTAATTTCGTAGCACCCAATCGATTGTTATAAATCAAAGTTAATCAACTAATATTAATCTAATATTTAATGGCATTTCACCTTGAATTTTCAATCACTTCCTATTTGATAGAAGGAGAACGAAGCGCAGTTAAAGAAATAATAGGCAAAAAGGAGAAGAGCAGAAGGCAAAATCAATTAAAGACGTTGCAATTAATTCAATTAAAAAATTGCGTTAATGAATGTCAAGACAACAAAAGTTGCTTCCGATGAGTCAACAAAACAAGTTGTATATATATGTGTCTGCATGTATGTTTGTGTGTGTGTTAGCAAACAAAATGGTGTGCAAAATATATAAATAAAAAAGTTGGCAACAAATTCTACAGGTTAAATGGCTGTAAATTAATTAAAAGCCAACAAATGAATTGCTAAAAAGTGTTAATAAGATGTAGACAAAAGAGCATAGAAGAGCAAAGAAGCAAAAGAAGAAAAAGAAGAAATACAAGAGAATAAAGTGAACGAAAAGCAAACTAAAAGTCTAAGTTATAATCTCATAATTAAACTGCGGCTAGACACAAGCTGTCAAAAAGCATTTAAACTGACAGCTTGTTGCGGTGGCGTCACACTAACACACACTTACACAAACATATACATACACTTAACAAGAGTTGTTTGGAATAGGGGAGAATAGTGGAGGGAGGGGGACAGGATTGGACACGTTCATTAAACGCATGAAAGCGTTGCTGGCTGCACAAGTGCATTAGGTTGCCATAAAGCGAATATGGATGATTTTGAATTGAGGTGCTCTGCATCATTAAGATCAAGATAAGCAGCTCAAGCTGGCTGAAAGAGATGAAAGACATGAGTGGGAGAGTGACAGAGAAAGAGTGTGTTAGGGATACAGAGCGTAAAAGAGAAGTTGTAGAAAAAAGAGAGCGAATTATAAGCAGCTGACGCCGACGCCAAGAATGAAATGCAGACATAACCATCGATTGATCGTTGCCTTCCATTGATTCAAAGCGAAACTCCAACTCCAAAACGAACTTCAAGTTCAGCTTCAATCTCAACTCTATTCCCATCGAGAGCCTGTTAAGCAGTTGACGCGGCATTAAATTGAGCATTAAGTCACTTAATGATTTTAATGCGTGTCCGAAGCGAGCTAAACGTGCGTCGGTGTTTGTGGCGGCTTATTAGCTGCTTTTGTTGCCCACTGCCACAGATACAACAACAACAACAACAACATCAACAATAATAACAATCCACTTCACTTTAACGCATTTGATTGACAGTTTTGTTTATGGCTTGTTTCATATTTTGATATGAGCTCGATATCGCATATCTTGTATCTTACATTACTTTGTTGTATCTTGTAGCTTGTATCTTGTTGTAGCCTGTATCTTGCGCCTGCGCCGGAAGATGCCAAACATGTTATGCATTTCCTTTAATGCCTTATGGCTCATACCTGTTGCCAATGACTTTCAAAAATGAAATGAGGGGAAAAATACGAAATATATATATATTTGAAAATGTTTTTCATTTTGGGCTAATAACATTTCAATTAGGCTGCAGCTAATGGCCAAAACTGGTATCGGTTGTGTGCGTGTGTGTGTGTGAGAAATATGTCAAATCATCTGAGTGACGCGATTAACGTCAATTTGTCCTTAACATTATGTTTCCTAGTAATACTCATCCAATAATAATCTCTTATACTTCGAACAAATTAGATCAAAAAACTTGGGCTAACCTTTTGTGCTCAGTTCAATTAGCCACGTTTGAAGGCGTAACAGTTTTGTTGTTGTTGCCAGTAGCTGACTTAATTTGAACCTTTTAACATTTCAACTTAACCAATTTTGTTTTTATATTACCAAAAAAAAAAAAAAAGAATTTGTTAACAACCCAAAAAAATGCTTCCAGCTGCCAACTTTAATTGCCACGGCTAATGGCCCAAAATCATTTCTTAATTGAACTGTCGATCAGTTGGCTTTTAGTCTGCCTGTGAATGAATACGCTATGAATATGAATCTTTACCCAAAAATTTCATTCATGCATATTTTCGTGTGACAGTGAGCTAACCCATTGCAACTATTTATCGCAATAACTGGCACGTGTGAACCTTGGCAAAAACGCACAGAAAAAAAATGTATAAAGTTTTTTGTTTGCTGCTCATTTGCTGCGCTATTCATTCATTCATTCACTCATTCATTCACATATACATTTATTCGATTATTAAAAGTGTGTATGTGCGTGTTGTGTGTGTGTTGGTTGCTTTGCTCTCAAGCTCACGCAATTAACACACGCACTCGGTGTGGGCTTCTGCATCCAGCGGGGTCCCTGATGATTTGCCCCGGCTGCCGCTCTGGCTCTGACTCTGGCTATGGGTCTTGCTATAGGTTTGAGTCTGTGCTCAGGGTATGGGTACGATCTGGGTCTGGGCTACTGTCGCTACTCCATTTGGCTCCATACAATAACGCAACGCACCTCATGTGGTTTTTCACGCCTTTCAAAATGCTTTTTGCTCTTTTCTATTATTATTGTGCGTGTTTTTTCTGTGTGTGTGCTACCTCATTTCCATTTTGAGTTGGGTTTTTGTTTTACATTTTTTTTTTTTTGCTTTGGGAATTGACTTTAAAAAAAAGCAGTTTTTGGTTAATTTCATTAACGCCACAGTGGCTCAAAATAAAATGCATGCGGTGCGTGTAAATTTCGATTGATTGGTGAAAACTCAGCAAAAGGTTAATTCGGGGCATTTCTTGTCGATTTTCAGTTGCTGCCGTTTATAGTTAATTAGCCAAACATTTGACCCAATTAGTCAAACTGAAAATTGTGCTGAGAAAATGGTAGAAAAATGAAAACTTTTGGTTTAAATCAATAGAGCTACTGGCCACAAATGAATTAAGGCTTTTAGTTAATTATTAGCCATTCTGTAAGACATAATTACATTAAGCAATCGAACCAATACTTAAATGCAAATTAAATTCAAACTTACTATATCTATATATATATATGTGTGAGTTTGTGTGTGTGTGTGTGTGTGTGTGTGTGTGTAAAGGCAGCTTTATGCATATACATCAAAAAGCAATTACACAAAAGACTATCAAATAATTACAGATATTTGAGGGCAACTGAATGGATAATTGGATTTCTACCGCCGCCAACAGGCAACAACAGCCAACAGGCCAGTTAGCCAGTTAGCCAGCAAATAGTGAAACAGTCAACATTCAGTATGGCCTGTAACTGTAACTGGCATTTTCAAAACTCAATTTAACACAGAAATTGAATTTGGTTACACAAACCCAACTGCAAAACTCAATCCAAACAGGAACCACCCACTAACTCTCTAGCTTTTCCTCTCCCTCCCTCTCTCTCTCTCTCTCTCTCTCTCGCTGGTAGTTGCTCTCTGAAGTTCGCGCTGCTCGGCGACAACTAATGACTTCCTTGCATGTCACGTGATATGTGCAGGCGGTAGAAGCCAACACGCCCATTAGAGCCAACTCGCACTTAACCATAAACTTAGGCCACCCACTCTTAGCCCAACACTCACTCCACACGGCACACTCCCACTCCATACCCTTTTCTAGTATAAATAGTTTACACCAAAGTCGATTTAGTTTTGGCCTTCAGCATTTCGGGCTTTCTGAGAATTTTTATTGCCGCACATTGTGTAAGCGAGGCGGCTAATTGAAAGCCGTTTATTAATAGGGCGCCCAACAGGTGTGAGGCTCAAAGCATGTGGTTAGAACTGTGACTGGTTTGGGAATTGGGACTAGGAAAAACGACTGGCACAGGCACAGGCAATGGGATTGGGACTGGGACTGGGATTGAAAGTGGAATTGGGATTTGTGTTTTGTGGCAGCAATCCAATATTAAATAACACATTGTTATTACCGCACGGCTAAAAGTGTGGGGCGGGGCCTTAACCACATGGGCAACGACAGCTTTATGACTTGGCCAACTGCCTGTCTGACTGTCTAATTAAAATCCAATCAGTCGCCAGCCAATGGATGAGTGTCACAAAAGGGTCACCAGCCAACTGACAGCAATATTTTAGTGTGTTATGTGGGCGGAGAGTACGCTGGGTTATGGGGAAGAGGGAAGGGGGAGTAGAAGTCAATGTTCCTTGACAGCAACATTTAATAGAAAAACTTTTATTTAACTTGCATCTTACAGGCGATGGTGAAGCCTCTTTGGCTGATGATGATGCCACCGATCTACGCTGCAACATGTCGCTGACGCAACTGCGTAATATGGACAATCATATGGTGAATATGCTGCAGCAGCATGCAAAGAATGGGCTGAGCTATGGCCCACCCACACCACCTGCACCACCGCCGTCACAGCAGCCGCCACCGAATCATCATCATGGCGCCATGGCGGGTGCAGCACATGCTCCATTTGGCTACCACAATGCCTTTGGGTTTGCCCAGAATCACAGTCATGCTCATGGTCATGGTCACGGTCATGGTCATGGTCATGGTCATGGTCATAGCTATGGTCATCAGGAGGATGCAGCTGGTAATTACCTCAATTCCATGCATCAAATGGTGGAGGCCAATCAATTGCAACCGCCTCAGGTTGCGGTGCCACCGCCACCTGGCGCCTATGGTAGTCATCAACAGCATTTGGCAGCGCTGGCTGCGCATGCGCAGGAGCAGCATAATAAATATGTCAAGTCATCGTCGCCAACAGTTGCTGCTGCTGGTAGCTACTTTTTGCCGGATGCTCCAACAGCAACGGGTGCTGCACCAGCAACAACAGTTGCTCAGTCTGCCATACGCGACTACGATGAGCGTTCAATGTCCTCGACCAGCGATTTGGATGAGGATGACGATGATGTGGCAAAGCTGCAGCATGACAACAACATCAATGTTGATGTAACTACACCGCCTACACCTCGGCCCATGGCCAGCAATAACAACAGCAACAACAACAGCACCAACAACAACAACGGCAATGGAGGCGCCTGCAAGCGCAAGTCTGCCTCCGCCTACTGTGATGATAATGAACCGAAATTAGCCAACGGTCAGCAGTTGGGCAATTACGGTATAAGGGCGCGTAACCTGGAAGAGGTGCAGCACCAACAGCAGCAACAACAGCAGCAGCAGCAGCAACAACATTCATTGCAACAGCAACAGCAACACTTTCAGCATGACTATCGCAGCAGTAGCAACAGCAACAACACCAATCACAACAACAGCAACAACAACACAGCGGAGCATGTGGAACGCTTAAATGCGGACAACGACAGCCTGGTAAATGGCAGTTGCGCATCCAGCGAGGATCTCAATCAGACCAACAGCAGCGAGCAGGGTGAGAAGATCACATCCGGCAGCGATGATGAAGGTAAGTTTAAGCCATGGCTCAAAGTGTGCTACAACTATTGACCAATGCACTTTAGGCCAGGACGATAACTGTGCCAAAAAGAAGCATCGACGCAATCGCACCACATTTACCACCTATCAGCTGCATGAGCTGGAACGTGCCTTTGAGAAGTCACATTATCCCGATGTCTATTCCCGCGAGGAGCTCGCCATGAAGGTGAATCTGCCTGAAGTGCGTGTCCAGGTGAGTAACGACCACAAGTCCATATTCTAACAATACATATATGTATATAGATATAGGTATATATATTTACTATATATTTACTTGCTGACTTTACTAATTGTGCAATCAACATGTCTGCTCCCAGCCAGCGCCGGAAATTAAACAATTTCCGTTTGCAATTTATTTTAACCAAATTAAGTTGTGCCAACTACAACTTAACTCATTCTACCAATATATATCCTAGCTTAACTGTATGCAATAAACTAAACTGACAAGGATTTATATCAGAGCTTGTTTATTGTCTGTTATCTATGTTTTGTGCATACCTAAGCTCTAGGCATATCGTTTACATAGATCCTTGTGTCCTTTGCTAGCAAATCCATTTCGTTGCCCTTTCGAAAGTCCATAAAAAACATTCTAGTCATCAGTTTCAGTCAGTTGCCTAGTTTCACTTAAGGATTACTTAATATATTGCAAGCAAAAGTTATCGATAAATCGAAATACTCCTATCCTTTAGTTAAGCTTCAAACATTTGCTTCACAGCTGAATTGCTGTTCTGTTCTTATTTTATTTAAAATTTTTGGTATATTTTCAGTTGAAAGCAATTGCATAACTTCATCTAATAATATTCTAAAGTAATGCCAACTATTGTTATCGATTAATGTAACTTTCTTATCATTTTCTTATGCTTCTAGCAGTTGCTCTACGTCTAAAATTTAGATCTGCAAAGTATCTACTTCTTCCTTCTCAGTGCATCTCTTAATTTCCTTTTACAGTTACACCTTCGATACATATCGATAACTTTTAAAGCTTTTCATTATCAATTCATTAAGCCAGACAATATATTTGCAAGTTTTTAACTGAACTTCCTCTTCCTCCTTTCGTTTGTCTGTGTCTCAAAAGTAAAGTTGTCACAGGGAAAAGTTTTACCAACTTTCATTCAATGCATATTAAAATTTATGTCTCAATTGCAATGAATGAATAGGGAAAACGAATAGGGTATAGGGAAATGAATAAGCATTTCGAATACAAAACAAAAGTTTTTATAGTACTAAAAAAAATGGTAAAGAATATGTTGAAGAAATTATGCATTTTATGAGACAATGACTGCCTTTTACTCTACTAGAGAAGAAGTTGAAGTAAACCTCAGGCGATGCATGTCTGGGAGCCATTCGTTTCGGGTGGCAAATTGCGACTTTAACGGGCGGGGCGCCTCGTAAATTCCTTTCACATTGGTGTAGCATAAAAGACGCCCGACAGCAATCGGAGAACTGACAAAAAAACACACAAAAAATGTGAAAGAAAAAAATAAGAGGGCAATAAGTTTAGTTGAAGGGTTCGAGTGGTAGAAACAGCATTTGGGCCATCTAATTGCATAGCTTTACAGTGGACCATATATTGACATGGCATAGTTGTTCTTCTTCTTCTATATCTTTGGTATTTTTTATGTGTTATTCTAAGCTCATAAACATTGAAATGATAGTAGTGTGTGTATATAGACGTGCAACGGTTAAAGGACATATCAAATTTCATGAATTTCGTTTACTCAGACGACAAATCATTTTTATTGACTAAACATTATCGTGCCGCAAAACGTTGCAGCAACGTTGGCGACACTGTCTACTATAACTACGTTGCGGCTTGGCAACACAAATGTATGCACATAAATAAATAAACAAATACCAAAATACTATATATATACATATATACATATATGTATAAATATAGTAAATGTAAGCGAAATACAAAAGTAATGAACGAAAATCGCATAAAAATTTCTTGCACCGCTGGCGCTGCGATTTATCAGCGTTTTTCTAGATGGGTGTACGGCCCTCATGTGTCACTTTGTCAAATTGACACGAATTCAAATTATGCCAGTTGTACCCCTTTATCCCACCGACCCCGCCAACCCTCTTTACCCCTTTAACAATACTCATACAGTCAACCCATTGAACTCCCTTTCCGTTTAACCTTTTTAGTAGCATTTCATTCCACGCTCAGTATGTCGCCCCCAAGTTTAACTCGTTTTTTCGATTTAGTGGGCAAATTTGCTTCTGCTTCTTCTTTTTTTTGGGTTGCTCTCTGCAAATGTATATATATGTGTGTGTGTGTGTGTGTGTGTGTAATCGTATTTGCGGTTAGTTTGCATGAAGCTCTAGTTATCGTTTCAGGCTGGGAAATTGCTTGGTGTGCAACTCGTTGAAGGTGGAAATTTGTTTTGATTAAGTTTGCACACACACAGGACACAAGCAAAATGGAAAAAAAGTATAAAGTAAGAAAGAAAAGAAATGCAAAACGAAAGAAAGAAACAAGTAGAAATGCTTAAGTTAAGTATATGCTATATGCATGACTAACTAAATACCCTATCAAAATTGAAAGCACGACTAACTAACACCCTGTAAGCAGCTACTTAAAAGGACAACTAACTCAAGGATAACAGTCAATTGCACAGCAATCTGCTTGACCTTTAACTGTATGTGCTTATTTGGCATACTCCATAGTTTAGGTTATTTAAAGGATATGTTGATTTAACTGAGTTGTTACTTGGCCAACTCAAAGTAAATTTTGTTGCAAAACTCAACCCAATTGAGTCAGTCAATCAGTGTGTGAGGCAATCGCAATACAATTTCTCGTTTAGATGAGTTCCTTTCCTCTTCTACTTCTTTCCTTTTTTATATTTTTGGGTGGTTTTTTGGGTGCTGTTTTTTGGGTACATGCATATTGTAATAGATTTGCTAAATGTTTGTTTAAAAAGTTTGATTGGATTTTGCATTTGATGCATTGTGCATTTGTATTGTACACACAACAATGTCTATGTATATGTGGGTGTTTGTGCATTTTTGTGGCTTGTTTGATTGTTGTTTAAATGGCAATATTGCCTGGCACTCGTTTAGATTGTTATGGGAGCAGTTTGTATATATTTTTTGCTACTGTGATGTGAGCGACATTTGACGACAAAAAAAAAATTTATAGAAGCAAAATTTCAAATTCAAATCAAATTGAAATTGTGTCATTTTGTGGTTATCAATTCTTCTGACAGGCAAAGCAATTAATATGCTATATATACTTATATATATATATATATATATATTGCTTATTGTAGGGGAAGAGTACTGCACTTGGCTTAGGCTAAGACTAAGGCTTATCTGTGATCGTAACCAAAACAAATAGCGTTAAGCCGGCAAATTAAACAACAGATTAACGGGCTAAACAACAATAAAGACCCAGACAGTCGGATAGACAGACACATCATTAACACTGCAAAAACACTTACCGCGTCTATCAGCTGCCAGTTTCCTTTTCCCCTTTCCCGCTCTCTCTCTGTGTGTGTTGTTTATTTTCCTTGACGATGTGAGCCAAAACATATGGCCCAAAAAAAAAGAGAAGAGAAAAGAAAGCGCAAAAAAAGTGCCTCATAGAGATGACAATTATTTTATTTGGATTACATGTTGACAGCCAGCAAATTTGTGCCAAGGGTTCAACTACAACAGACCCAAGAAGGACATCATCATAATAATACGCTCCTTGCCTTCTGCTCTTCCTTCTTTACTTTTTTTTCGCACATTTTAAGGGTTAAAAGTGTTTCAATCATACGCCGTATTAAGCACAATTTACAGAGAGACTAAAACCAAACTGTAACCAAACTGAGTGTTGAGTGTTGTTAGTAGAGGAGTGAGAGTGGGGGGAGGTGGTAAAAGGGTTTAATTAAAACTTAATTTAGCATGGAAAAGCAAAGCAAATTGTAGTCAAACCACAAGAATCTCTCTTACCCCAAAGTTGATTGATGACAGACACAAAATTTTGATACAAAACTAAATGCAAGCCAACTGACTTGACTCTGTGGAAAGAAGCACAAAATTTGCTTTAATAGTAAACTTAAAATGGATTTTAAATAAACTGTAACATAGTCTATATCCTTCATTAACTGTAGCTAATCTATAACATATGTTATATACAGTTAAAGCCGCCAATAGGCATTCCTTAAATATAACCTTAAGGCAATGCAAGTTGCAGCTAGAGTTTGATATTTTAGAGCTCAATCTATACTTTTAGTATATTCGGTATTTATGCATAGTTTAAAGCAAAAAATACTTAAATATACTACAAAATTATTATTAATTAAAAGCTCTTAACCATATGACAGCTAGAATACTTTGAGCACATCAAAATAAATGCAGAAATGTGAAAAGGGATGCAAATCAAAGCAATAAAGACTTCAGTTAAAAATAGCATAACATAAGGTTAACCTAAAGTTAAACTTAGCAATAAATATTAACCTGCAGGTAATAACAAAGTTGCTGCCACAACTAGAAGTATGAAGTGCATGGCAGCTATTGAAAGCAACAATGGCAATATATCGAAATAGAATATTGCAAGGACATTTAGTTCGTTAGTAGAAACATTATAATAACTCATGAGTACAAAGTGGTTCCAATTAGTATGAGTCTACTGTAACTCACATACACACACACACACACATATGAGTGTCTCAAGTCAAGTCAATATACTTGAAAAGAAAATCTTTATTCGATTGTATTGCGTGTTTGCCTTGTGGCCTGTTTGGCTAAAGTAAATCATATGCAAATAAATAAATGGAAATATTATTCTACATATATGATTGAATATATATGTGAGTGTGTGTGTGTGTGTGCATGCGTGTGTGTATATGTTATTTTTGCTAACATGCTTTTGTCTGAGTATACAGTGCTTATAGGTAGGTTTATTCAATTTTCTGTCATGGCAATTTTTATTAATATTATTAGCAGCAAAAACAAACAAATCAGAAAGAGCCTGTCAATTATTTTGCATAGCCAAATGATTAAATATCGTAAAAATGTCAAAATATATATATCTATAGATATATATGTGACATGTAATAGTCTCCCCAACTTCCACACTCTTTTACTTTTTCCTCGTCTCTTTCTATCTTTGTGCATAAAAAGCAAACAAATAAAAATGTCATTTGACTAACAAATAAAATAGATTTTTATTGCATTCCACTTGCTCCATTGCCACGGCCTGGCCTCAACTGTATTTTGCCCATTTTCTTTATGTTTTTTTATGTATATATGTATTATACTTTAGGTCTATATATCCTTTTTTTGTGTGGTACGTGTCCTTCCTTTTGGTTTTATTAGCTATCAGTGTCTACATATGCCTTAGCCTGTCTTTCGACATTGACAACGAACGAGAGAACGAGAACGAGAACAGCAACGGCAATCGCTTTCGTTTTCCTTTTCTTTTCACATGTCACAATAATAGCAATAATAGTAATAAAAATAATAATAATAATAATAAATATAATAATAATGATAATAATAATGCATATTAGGTTCATTTGTGCGCTTTTTCATACACCGCTTACAATTTTTATTGAAATCCTATACAAATCTAATAATCAAAATAATCAACAACAAAAATTCGAATGAAATGAAACTAACCAAACAACCAACAACCAACAACGAAAACAACTTTTGTGTCATAAAAATCAAACAATTCAGAATATCAAATGAAATTTTCAAAATTGTTTTGCTCTACACAATTGCATGAATGGGCTCATTTTGCCCTACAACCCCTCCACCTTCTCTTCCACTCTCTGGCCCTGTTTCTCTCCTTGGGGAACTGTCACAAAAAGTGACTTTTCAGTATATTTAACTTATTGTTAGCACACCAACAATTGCTCCTTGGGGATTGACTGTTGGCTCCTCTGCACTTTACTGGCCATTTATTAGGCACTCTCTGTGATTTGTCTAGTGTCCAAGTGGACTGTGATCCATTCCTGTCCAGCAGCTTAACCTAATAGATTAAATCCAAAACGATTTTTAAGCTATTTTTTTTCCTTTGAAGTTTTTGTTTAATTAATGCAAAAAATAACATGAGCATACCGACAGCTGCTCTCAAGTGCTGAAGTGCGTAGGCGGGCAGGGGTACAATTAACACATTATGCCACCTTTGACACACACACACAAACACATACATATATGAAGCGAAACCCACAACAAAGCCAAACACGAGGGTAAATAATAATAAATAATAATAAAAGCAGTCAAAGTCAACTAGGAGGGTTGTGTTTAGGTGTAGGCGTGTGTGTATATATATGTATATATATATATATATATATATATATGTGAGTGTGCACATCTGCTTCTGTTGAAGTAAACATTTCAATAAAACAATAGCAACAAAGCTTGTCATCAACACTTGAAACGAGCTGGCTAATTATGTAAAACCAACAATAAACTGAACAAAAAATTTGCCAGCAACTTTTTTTACCAACCAACAACTTTTTTTTATAGTCACGAAAATGGCGTAAATTACAGAGTGACCAGACTATAAACATGACAGGGAAATGTATGCAAAACCTTTATTATATGTTGTAAAGGTAGAAGGCACTTTTTTGGACAGAGTACAAAGGGTTTATTAGGAGGGAAACAAAGGGGGAACGAAATGAAACTAGAGGAGAGCAAAGGAAAGTTAACCACAGGTAGCGAACAGTTAAATCTATGATCTATGTTTCAAATATATATATAGAAACATAAGTATATATGTATGTATGTGAACAATCAGCTATTCAACACTAATTGAATCTCTTAACATTTGATAACTTTCTCAATTTGAAACTCATATTTATCTTAGCTTATTTGGTAAAGTTGAGTTGCTATTTGCGTTGGCTGCCTTAGAGCTGTGCCGCTTTCAATTAACCCTCATTAGAGGCTCATTTCAAAGGATAACTGCGGAGAGCCAAGTAGAATTGGGTTAAGGAAACCAAACTTGAGGGAGGCCGCCACATTAAGAGGTTTACCTGAGCTCCGGCGCGCCTACGAAACTGCGTGTCGCAATTAATTAAGTTCGAATGTCAAAAGATGACGCAGTTCTCAATGTGTGTCTGAGTGTGTGTGGGTGTGTATGTGTGTATAAAGCAAAATTCCAGCATTTATATATATATATATATATATATATATAAATGTATATAGATTGAGGACATAACAGATATAAGCAAGTATAAGCATCGTCGGCATCGTTTGTTCATCCATTTGTTTGTTTGCCGCGTTCCTGCTGCAATGGCATCCAATTTCATTCCTTTATGCGACTTATTGAGTTTGCGTTGCTCCACGTTTTGGTAGTTGTCTCTATTGGAACTTTGTGCTGCTCCTGGCTAAAGGGTGTCGTCTACATTTTACTGTCTCTCTCTCTCTTTGTCTGTCTGTTTCCTTCTCCCTCACACTTTATATGCCTTTCGGCAAAATTTAAAGCAGACGCCGCCGCCGCTGCCGCTGCCTTTTATCTGGCAAAGTTTACATACTGCGTTGCATGCTTGAAGCGCAGGCAACGTGGCGTTATATAAGCTGCGAAACGTGTCCTGTGTGTCCTTAAAAAGAGTCCTGTGTGCCTGTCTATTTGACTAGTGCGCTATGATTGCGCTTTTTTGTGTCAGCTAATGAAATCAAATTGAGCAATGTACCAAAATGTGGCACGTGCAATGGATTTATATATATATATACATATATATATATATATATATATATATATATATATATATATATGTACATGTGTGTATATATGTGTGTCTCTAGTGGCAGCTACTAAGAAATGTCCTTAGTATATGTATAGTTATGGTTAGCATAAAAATACAAAAGGAGGAAAAACAATGCCAGTTCATAATTTCTTTAGGCATCATATCGAATTTAGCGTAACCTGTCAACACATTTCAATAAAAATGTATAAATCAAAAGGAATGAAATTATAAATCATTTTACCTCCCCCTGCAACAGCAACACAACAACAACAACAGCAATAAGCAACCCCATTTTTGGGCAATGGAAATGCCACATAAACTGACAGACAGGGGCGCACAAACATAACCTCACTTGACATTAGGGGTTACAATAAAACAAGGGCAGCAAACATCACTTACCTCCCTTCCCTTCACGGCACAGTCTTACCCTTAGCACTTGAAATATGTTTGGCTTAAAGTGAAACAAAATACGATCAAATGTAATCAAGCGAATACAATTACAATTACAATGAAATTATGCCAAGCTAAATTGCATGCAAAATTGTCACAAATACAGAGATAGAAATAGAGAGCAAAAGAGAGAGTGAAAAAGAGATGAAAGTTAGACTAAACTTAGCAGCTGTAACTAAATGCTGTCTGAGAAATCTGTGGCATAGAAGCAGCTGTTCTTTTTTTCATTTTTTATTCTCTCAGTTTGCTTCTGTCTATGGTCAGCACTTCACTTGTCAAGTGTAGTACTTATATGTCCTGTGAGTGTATATGTGTTTGTGTGTGTCTATAGGGGGTGTGTGAGTTGTGAATGCAAACACCACCCCTCGCAGTGATCTGAAATTATGAATATTATTCAATTTATATACCTAAATGGTGTATAATGAGTTGCACATCTGTTCGCTTAAAGGTTTCAAGTGCTTCAGTCAGAAGTCAAAAAAAACGAAAAATATAACAGGACACGCATACAAATACAACAAGGACTTGGGCTGTTAAACATGAAGTTTATATGATTGCATTATGCCACTTGCCTTGTTACATAACAACAGCAAAACAACATCAACAGCAACAACAACAAAAGTTGATTGTATTATGTGTCAGATGTCAAGTATATATACTTACAAGATTTTGAGGCGCGTTAAATGTAATGAAAATATGAAAATTGTTTTTCTTTTACTTTGATAATTTTCCATTAACTAGCTCAAAATTGTTATATAAACTGATTTCATATCATCTGATATATATATATATACTTTTTCGTTAAGGTAATTGCATTGCAATTTGAAATATAATTATATAATTTGAGTTGAATTGAATTTATGGCAAACCTTTCAACTATCAATCAAAGTGCATAGTTTTATGATTAGACCCGTATTGATACTCAAAGTATGCCGCTTGTGTGTAGATAAGATTGGTCTTAAAGGGGTTTGGGGAAAGGCAACTTCCAGTTACTCAAATGCTGTCAGTTTAAATGAGCATTGGCTTAACTTGTCAAATTAGCCACAACAAAACAATTTCAATTTGGGCTCACAACCAAAAAAGGAGCAGAGAAGTAAACAAGAAAGAAAGAAAGAAGAAAGCAATATGTACAGTAAACACAGACACTCCCCGCCCGCTCTCCAAAAAGCTGCGCAACGATATGTGAAATGTGACTTAATCAGCTTTATATAAATGCTTGTTTTGACAACGACAGTGGAAGGCTCAAAAGCTGTGGCTCTCTTTAAGTTACGGCTACAACCCACACACAACACACACACACAGGTACATATAAATATATATATATATATACCACATGAACCACATGCTAATTATGTCAGTCACAAGCTGCTTATAATAATTACATAAAATATTATATATGCTTTATTGAAATATTTATGACAAGCTTCCCCCCTTTATGTGTGTGGGTATGTGAAGAGGGTGAGGGGAATGTAGGGAGCAGGCTTTGATATCCGCTTTTAATTAATTTGTGTAACATTCTAATTGGTTTTATGCGTTTTATACAAATCACTTGATTATTATTTAATTTACAATTTTGTGGTTGTTATTTAAGTTGTTGTTGCTATTGTTTTTGTTGTTGCTGTTGTTGTTGCTGTGGTTTCGAACTGCATGGCGTAAATCATAAAACACTTAAATAATTTTCCGTGCGCTTTCCCACTTTATTATGTGCTAATTAATCACCTAACAAATTTTCGGCTCGTTCTTTACTATAAAACAAAAAAAAATATTTTTAGCTCACGCAAAATATAATTAAGTTATCAAGCCATGCACTAAACAACAACAACAATAACAATAACGACAGCAACTTTTAATATATGCAACAAAGTTTTAGCCACTGCACAACAAACACACACATATATACACACACAGAGAGAAGAACTCTGAAAGTCGACTAATTTATTTTGTCATAAGGAATTATTCAAATTATGCGAGTAATCAGCGAGCGTAGGAAAATAACCTCCAGCTATTTGCTGGCTGCTTAGAACTAAAGGTGAAGCATTTTGCGAGGGTTGCCACAAACGTTATTAAGTAAACTGTGCCAATTAAGCAATTTTCCGGTAGTGATTTTTATAAATTACAATTAGTTTTTTTATTATAAAGGAAAGTTTAGTTCTTCCTTTTATTTGTTTATTTTATTTAATATCCTTCTTTTTGGTTTTTCTTTTTTATTTTATTAATTTTTAGGTTTTTCACTTATTTTCCTAATTTTTTATTTTGTTCTGAACTATATTTTTAATAACTATTATATTAATTTCATTCCAATTTTTTATTTTATTTATTTATTTAATTAATTTATTACATACTTATTATATAATTATATTTATTTATTTTGTTTTATTTACTTAAATTTTAATTTTTTTATTCACAATTATTTATTTTAAATTTATTTATTTTATTTGATATATTTTTAAATTTTTCTATTTATATATTTCGCTATTCATATGTTTTTTATTTATTTATATTTTATGTTAAGACTTTTTATTTAATATTTTTTTTATTCATTACTTTCTATTTATTATTTTGTTTGTTATTATTTAATTTTATTTATTTAATTCATTTTTATAATTACCCTATCTTCTTTATAACTTCTTAAATTACCCCTCGCTATTACTTGGTTTGTCGTCTCCACCTTGCAACAAAGTTGCAAATTAAAAATGCGTTGTGCTAGTGTCAACAAAATGCGAGCAAGCGACTGAAAGACGAAAGGCAAATTGCTGCCTCGTCGCGCAGAGCGTGTGACAGCTACAGCCCAACAGCCCACACTCCGTACCAAATATATATATATATATATATATATATATATATCCCACACCCTGATTTACAGTTTTCCTATACATTTCCATTTCCATAGTTCACTTTCTATGTTACCATTTTCATTCATATTCCCAGCCGCATTTGTTGTAGTTGACGATTCTGAGCTGTTATTTGGCTCAGCTGCTGTTTATAGCGGTGTTTGTAGTCCTTTGTAGCCGATTTAACTGCTTATTAACTGTGCGTGCGTTCGTCCTTTGTGCTTTTACCTCATGTCCTTTGCTCTGGTCTGCTCAGCTCGGCATGTCAGCGAGTAAATAAATAGCTAATTAAATACAGGGTGACACGTGGCGCACAGGGCAAATACGCCCTGACAAACAAACCCAACGACCAGTCGTATTACCAACTTTCGCTCTCACACTTCCGCACTTACCCCTCATCTCTTGCCTCATACAAGTCGACACACCGCATGGGCAGCAGTCAAAGTCAGTTCTAGTTTTGTGTCGAAGACGAAGGCCGCAATTGAAATTGATGGAAATCTGAGCACATTTGATCGAGTGGGTGTTAAATGAGGCACTGCACCCAAAGCAGAAGCAGGACACTCGCCACATGCCGCACAAGCGTCACCTTTGACTTCTTCACATGCGATATTTGACGCAAGAAGTTTGTCTGTGGCTGGCAGCAGTCAGCAAAGGCGTGTGCCACGCTTTCTATTACAATGCAACCGAAACTGTTATTAAGGATAATGAGCTAGCTGCTGGAAGCATAGTCAGGACATATGCCTAGTAGATAGTAGTAGGTAAATATTTATCCTAGACTATACTTAAGAAACACTTGAGACAACTGCAAGGATATGCAACCAATAGTAAAGTGAATTTGTCTCTCTGAATATAGATCCTTTTGTAATTAGTTTTAGTAGTGTTTGAACTATGGGTAGTGCTGTTAGGTAGCTTAAAGGATTCAATAAGCTGTCCTATGTCCTTTTTCCTTGAGATACTTGCGGCTGAAGACAAAGCGGCATCGAGTGTAAATCAATACGCTTGTCGGCTCTTAAACTAATTAAGACATCTTTTGCGCTTTGTGGCCGCCAAGCTTTTGTTTAGCTCTAATTTGACCCGAATCACATTCGGAGTCGCATTCGCATTCGCTGGAATCCCTTAGGGGCAGCAGAAGGTAGAAGAAACAGGATGCCAGGCAGTTTGCGTTTGCGAGTCCAAAGCCCAAAAAACTGAGTGCCGGAACTAAAAGCCAACAAAAGAAAAACATGTCATAAACTAGCGCAAAAGGACTCCACGCTGTGTCTTTGTGTGTTGCTCTGAGCCGAGCCAGGCACCAGTCTCTAACTAACTGGCTGGCTGACTGGATGGCTGACTGCCTGGAAATTATGACAGGCGAACATTGTAGTATATGACTGATGTCTGTCTGCCTGGGTATAAATCCTGCCAAGCATATAATTAGGGTCGAATATGAGTAGTTTTTTCTCTCTTTCTCTTTCTGCTCTTTCGTTTTGCATTTTATAATTGAATTAAAGCTTGCACACGAAGGACACTTACTAAATATATTTATATATATTCTTTTTGTACGGAACTCCTGCAGATGCATTGGCATTGGCATTAGCTGAGGCGCCGCTATCAATATCCTTGAAAACAACGGGTTGTCCTACCATCGCCGTTGCCTAACCCAATTTCTGAGTCTAATTATATAGTTGATGCATTCCCGTATGATTTTCCATGCAATTAAATCCTTATCGCATACGTATAGCAAATGCATTGACATCCTGCGTCAACTTCAATCAAATTGATTGAATTGCATGAATGGCATAATGATTATGCCTTATACATTCGAATAGTATATAATTATTGTTATGGCTAGACTAGATTTTAAATAGTCGATAGTTAGCCCCAAAAGGCCAAAGCTAGTTAGCCACAGAGCACTTAACTACCCCTTGACCCTTCCCCCTTTACCATCATATAAACCCATTCAAACTTGTCAGCAACAAAATTGAGATCAAGAAGGAAGTACTCATATGCCAATGAATATGCTAAAATGAAGCCTTAACAATTGCCATGTAATGACAGGACTTTGCCACAAAAAAAAGACCACTATCTCTATCTCTTTTTTTATTCTGCCTATATTCTCTCGCTCTGTGGTGTATAGCTGCTATCTCTTTCTTCTTTGTGCTTTGTCTCTATCTTTGCAATGTTTACCTCTGTGTGCGTAGTACAAGTTGCAAACAGTTTTATTAAGCTGCTGAGCTCTTGTGTGTTAAAAGTCAATTTTCCAATTTGCAAACTGTCAAAAACATTCGAAAAGCAATTTGTGCCATAGCATACACATACACACACACACATACACACACACACACACACATGCATACACACACATATTTACATGCACCACATAAACTTATATATATATATATATATATATATATATATGTATATATACGAGGCTAGATAGAGAGCAACACACAACACAACAAGCAAAGTGACAGAGTGAGTCAGAGTTATAGTAGGAGAGAGCAAGACAGAGGAAAGCTAGAAAGAGTAAGCGTATGGAGAGTACAAGCCAAATTGCGTATACGCCTTGTATGCTTTTGGGCGACGACACTTTGCGGCAGAAGTTTTCCAATAAAACGGCAAAACTTTGCTGCGAACAAAATTAAAGAAGACGACGACGACGAGGACGATGAGGACAACGATGAGGATAACGGGCGCCATGGGTTTACTGTTGCTGTTGCTGTTACTTGTTTATGGGGGATGATGCTGTACGCCATTTAACTGTGGGCTATGTTGGGGTCGAACTCGCAGCTAACGTCGACATCAGCAGCAGCGGCAGCAGCAGCAACAGCGACGCTGTTTTTTGGGACACGGAGACGCAAATTGTTTGCTGCCAATGTGAAGTTTATGAAAAAGATTAAAGTTGAAAAGTGGTTGACTCGTTGGGGATGAGGTGCTTGGAGGCATTTTGGTACTAAATGGAGAATGGGTAGATGCTGTGGCCAGGCGCGTGCTCTGAGGACCGCACTTTAGCAATAGCTTTAGCTCCACATGAATGCCAAATGCCGCAGGCAACCACCGGCGATGACGCTGGGTGGGCGGGCAACAGAAAATGTAGCAAAATTGAAAATGGCTGAAATGGTCTTTATATATGAGTATATATATATATATATATGTGTGTGTGTGTGTATGTTTGTTTGTATTTGTGTCTATGGGGTGGAAAATTGAGTTTGGTGAAAGCTGGGCGTGAGTTGGGCGGGCTGAAACGGTTGGAGTTGAAGCTGTTGCCACAACAGAGCATCCAGCATCAACAGCCAAAGATGAAAGCAGACAATTTGCCAACGCTCCAATGGGCGGCAATGTTGATGATGATGACGATGTTGATGATGATGATAAGAATGAGCAGGTTGGTCGGGCAGCACACACCCATCTTCCTCTCTCTTTCGCTCTATGCTGTAGCTGTCACACTCTGCTGCTTGTGTGCGCTTATGACGCACCATGAATGGAAATTACAAAATTGATTTTGATGATTTAATTAAAATGAAGAAGCACAAACTCAAATTATAACAGTCGGTGAGTGGCGGCAGCAGTCAATGCTCCTTCTCTCGCTCTCTCTCTCTATCATTCTCATCCCCTCACACATACTCTATCTCTCTCTGTCTTACTGTTAACTCGTAGCGACCACCATCACTGCCAAATGTCAATATTCATTTAACATTTCAAACTCTCGCTGTATATCTGAGTGTGTGTGTGTGTGTGTTGGAGTAAATACATGTGCGTCTGTGTAGATGTGTGTGTATGAATGTGGCCTAAAGCTGCTAACTTTAATTTATTTTCTTCGTACAGATTTGAGAGACAGGAAATTAGACTTCGAGCTGGTTTCGCTCCTTGAGCATTGTTATTGCTATCACTTGGCAATGCTAATTGATCTATAGATTTATTTTGTAGTTAGTTAAGATATTATAAACTTATTTATAAACTAAAATAACTAACTTAAAAATAGATACACTAAAATAAGTAAAAGTATTAAACTGTAGTACTAAAATATAGCGTAAAGTTTTAGAACAGTTCTATATAGAATAGAGACTTGATAAAGGTTATATTTTAAATATTTAATTCTTCTGTACATGTTCTATAAATAGATCAAGTTTCCATGGATTCAGTAGCTGGTAGAGTCTCTTATTGCCTCAGGAAGCTGCTGCTAAAAGTAGCATGGATCCGTTCTTAAAGGTGCTAGGTTCTTTCTCTATTTAATTGATAGATTCTCTATTTATACATTCTCAGATTTCATAGTTGAAAAGTGATTACAAATTTTGAATTCTCTTTTGCAATTCTATAACCTCATTTGTAAATAGTTATAATATAAATTTTGTATATATTATATGAAAATTATAATTTTAAGCTTTAGCTAAACAAAATAGTTAATTGCCCTTACCTTTTGTTAGAAATTAACCAGCAGCTCATACCAGCTATTAGCCTTAATTGTCTGCCAAAATTGATTTACTAATAGAGAGAGAAAGATAGAAAGAGAGAGACAACAGCAACAAAATTTTCACTTTATGTGTTTTAGGTTCGTTTTGCCAATATTGAAGAGTCAATGTTGCAAATGGGGTTGAGGTTGAATGGCTGCTTTGAAATTTCAAGGATCCAAACACAAATTCTTGCTCTCTTTCTCTCACTATCTCTTACTCGCTCTCTCTCTCTCTCTCTCTCTCTCTCTGTCTGTCTCTTTCTGCAAATTTGTAATGCAAATCAGTTTCTGCCTGTGCGCCAAATTGACAACGAAAATAATTTTACGCGCCATTATCTTTAATTAAACAGCCGCAGCAGCAACCAAAGTGACGCACAGTGTACACACAACAACAGCAGCACACACACACAGTAAAGTATACAAAAACACAGACAAAAACAATATATAGTCAAAGCTGTTGCATTTGGTACATATATATAACATAAAATGGTACTTTTGTATACAGAATATGGTACATTATTTATGCTGTTGTATAATGATTATTGATTAAGCTAAATGGCAAATTTTATTAGCTCTATTTGTACTTAATAATAATAATATGTGGCAACTCTTACAATTTGGTACATTTTCATTAGTATGTAGTATTTCAATGTACCACACACATTTTGTGCTTACTTTTGGTACACAACGCAAAACACACGCCGACTGTTTATGTTTGTAATTTGTGTCAGCTGAGCTCACAGGTTGACTGCAAAAGCAAACAGCAACAGCAACAGCAACAACAACCGACAACAACAACAACAACTATCAACAACAACAACTATCAACAACAACAACAACAACAACATTATGATAATGAAATTTCCATCAGAAATAATTTGTTATTAATTTGCGCAAATTGCATTTAATTACTTTGAGCGCAGCAGCAGCACAGCCGGCGGCATAACGGAAATCCAAAATATGCCACCCAGGCACACATTTGCTCTCTCTCTCTGCTGTACACCCTCCTGCCCCACCCTCATTCTGTTGCTGCTCTCTGCTGATTACCCACATGGCATTCTCTTGCTCTCTGTTACCTTGTGCTTCTCTCTCTGTCTTACTCTATCGCTTTTCAGAGTTTGCCACTAATTAGACAGACGCTTTGACTGCGCGCTGGTTGGCAGAGCTGCTTAAAAAGCTTTACTAACACACACACACACACACACATACACATATACTAACACACTCACATTGTAACGATAATTCTAATTAGAGTTACGGGCACTAATTGAATTTTATTTCTACAGCATTTGCTTTGCTTAACGGCTTTTGCCACGTCACACGCTTCACTTGCTGCCTCTTTTAACGCCATTTTCTCTCTGTCTCTCTTCCTATCTGTCTTACTGTCGTTTTGTCTGTTTATCTGTTGGTCTTTCAGTGCTTTTTCTTCTACTATTGCCACAGCTTTGACTAAGTACTTTGCTATCTTTTTCTCTCTTTTATTCCGTCTCTCTTTCTTATTTTACTTATGTGTGTGTTTGCCTGCTTTCATTAACAATTTGGCTGAGCGGCCATTTTGCTTTTTTGTTTAACTTTTGTGTCTTGTGCTCGCTCATCGCCCAACTCATCCCCCTGCTCATCCCTTTTCTCTCTGGTTTTCTATCTCTCTCTTTTCGTCCTGCCTTGTCATGGCCGCATAATTAAGCTCATTCAGTTTTTCAATTATGTTTGATGACCTTCTTCTTTTTTTTTTTTCTTTTCTTTGTTTCTGTTGTTATTTTTTTTGTTCTTATTGTTGCTGTTGTCTATTTAGACACTCACATTTTGCGCCTGATTAGATTAGGGACTTTCCCTGGGCGCTCAAGTGCTTCGTTTAATTACTTCTACACGTTTTGCTCTTTAATTAACTGACACTTACGCCATTTCTTTCGCTTTCCTTTCATTCTTTCTTTCTTATTCTATTTTTGGCAGGTTTGGTTCCAGAATCGACGCGCAAAATGGCGTCGTCAGGAGAAATCGGAGAGCTTACGCTTGGGCCTGACGCACTTTACACAGCTGCCACATCGCTTGGGCTGTGGTGCATCTGGTTTGCCTGTGGATCCTTGGCTATCACCTCCTTTGCTGAGTGCACTGCCAGGTAAGCGTTGCATTAGCATTCCAGCATTAGGTTAGGCAGTAAGTTTATCCTTTGTTTACTTGCAGGATTTCTATCACATCCCCAAACGGTGTACCCTAGCTATTTGACACCACCCTTGAGTCTGGCGCCTGGTAATCTTACCATGAGTAGTCTGGCTGCTATGGGACATCATCATGGACCACCGCCACCGCATGGACCGCATAGTGGACAGCTAGCGCCGCCACCTAGTGGGCCACCACCGCCGCCACCACCGCATCCACATGCACATACTGGTCATCATGCAGTGCCCCTTTCGCATCTATCGCCGCACCTGTCACGCATGTCACCGCACGCGAATTCGCTGTCGCCGCATCATGGCAATGTTGCCACCCTAACGCCGCTGCCACCCAGTGTGACAACGGCCACAACAACAACGGCATGCTCCACCACCTCGTCCTCCTCATCATCGTTGGAGTGCAGCGGCCCTGATGTTTGCATGTCACCGCAAAACCTCAGCATATCCAATGCCGATTCTAATGGCGATCCCCGCGATTGTAGCGATGCCGACGGGAACAGCAGCAATGGTGCTAATTGCATGGAAAAGTGCACCAATGAGCTGCTCGATGTGGGCAGAGAAAGTCCACCACCCACCACAAACACAGCTCTGGCCATAAAACGCTCCACAGTTACAACGCCACCACAAGGAGCAACTGCAGCAACACCTACAGTGGATATGCGCAGCAATTCCATAGCAACGCTACGCATCAAAGCCAAGGAGCATCTCGATAATATCAACAAAGGACTTGTATCCTTGGTGTAGACTCCTCTCTCAGACCACACGACAGTTCCTGCAACACACATACACACACATAACTTGAACTCAAATGTTAATCTTAGTTTTCTATACACGCCACAAAATTCTCCCTCTTGCATCCCAATCAAAATACACAGATCTATATATATAGTACCTTTATGTATAACTTATATCTCGATCTATTTAGCTTTTAGTTGTCCTTAATGTGTTTTAGTTTAGTTAATATTGAACGTTGTAAACCTTATTTATACGATTATAGCCAAGTACCAGTGAGGAGCAGCAGTTAACCAAGTCTCCAACTTGCAAGTATCACACGAAAAATTAACTAATTAGATTTAAATGTGCATAGAATTATTTGTGAATCCTTTTGAATAAGTCCTTGTCACTAACTGAATTAAAGTAAAGGAATCCTACTATATAAACTCTCATAGAATCCAATGCATAAACTAGCACCAAATAAATATATATATAAAAAGTTTTAGCTCAAATGAAAATTATTGAAATTATTGTGAAATATCGAAAAGAAAAAGGATAACGATTCTGGCATGAAAATTGGTGCAAATTTAAATTGCAAAAATTCAAAATTAACCGCAAATTGTGTACACTTTTTCAATTTTCAATTTTCTATTTCCACAGCAGCAGCAGCTGGAAAATACGTCAATCAGGCTTCAATCAATCAATCTGCCAGCCTTAAGTAATCACATTAGTGGTCAAAATTTCGGAGCTGCACAGGATTCGCGCGATAATTTCAATGAGTTTGCTCAGGTAAGCACTGAACAGAATCGAAATATATATATCTACATATATTTATATAGAAACATATTACTAATTAATGTATAAAACTACCCTCGTTATGTGACATTTCATAGTGTTTTTGGAACTATTTATCAGCTTTATTAATCGACTGTCAAAATCTTATTAATGACTAAATTAATAATCAAAAACCTAAGCAAGTTTTACTCAAAACAAAGAGAGAGTAAGAGAAAGAAAGGGAGAGAGAGAGAGGGAGTAAGTAAAAAAGGAGTAGAAAGAGTAAGAGAGTAAACAAATTGAAATTGCTGACAAGCTGCAATTAAATGCAATTAAAAAGGACTAAATGCACAACAAACAAAGGCGCATAATGACACTTAATTGACAGGAACTAAGCAGTAACAGCAGTAGCAGGTCCTTTCTCCCAGCAAGGACTACACCAGCTACAGGAATTCACTTAAAGCGTAGCTGTAGTAGTCGACATGTAGCAAGTACTCTTAATAAAATAATGAATAAATTATAATTGATTAACACCGCTGGCATTACAGTTATGGAGGTGAGTCCTGCATATCCTTTCCCATTTAAAAAAAATACATAAATATAGACAGAACCCTCTACACATGCTTTACTCTAGTACAAGTGTATTTGCTTCTCAGTTGTTTTATATTATAACTGCGACCTCGTATAGTACACATATGCATATGCACTATGATAATTGCTGGCAATTATTATCCTGTATCCTTATCACACGCACAAAATCTTGGTCAGAACAAATTTAACTCAAAACCGAATACAATATAAACTGCGCCTAAAAATATTTCCCTTTAAATCGCAAGGGAATAATTGAAACTACTGTATAGAGCATATGCTTAGTCTTAGATCCTGCCGCAGGAGGGTTGCATTTCTGATGTCTTTTTGTTTACTTTGCTGCAATTAAAATGTTGCATTCGCTTGTAATTTAATGAATCCATGAGAACAGCAGATTATTTCATTTACACACAGCTTAGTGTGTCCTATTGTTGTATATACAAACACATTCACACGTATGTATTGCAGCAATGGACTTTTTGTCACAATATTAACGAATATTTGTCTCTTTTTAGGACAATGCCGAGCGTTAAGGACGACAAACCAAAGAAGTTTAAGCTCATAAAAAACGGAAACTGCTGGAAACTTAAAGGAATAACCAACCATAACCAACTGGAAATGGTTCAACAGCACTTTCCTTTTCAAGGACACTCCAAGAACATAGAATAAATTATTTTTAATTAACTTTTAGAACATTATTTTAAGCTCATAAAACAAAAAGTTTCTGGAAGGTCATAGCTATCAACGATATAACCAACTGGAAAAGATCCAACAGGACTTAAATCTTCAAGGACACTCCGCTAACTTAGAAATAAATTATATTTATATTCCTTTTCAATAATATTTTAAGGAACAACCACGAAAGAAAATTTTTAAAATAAACAACATTAAAAAATGAAAAACATTCTTCTTATTTATGCAATGGAAATTGTTGTTGTTCTTCTTTTGCTGTTGTTGTTGTTCTTTTTACTCAAAAACAATAAAACAAAAAAAAAGAAAATGTCCCCTTGGCACTACGACAGAAATTGTCCAAGTCCAGGATTCTTAGATGACCCCCATTTTTTTGAATGCCAATCGTTTGTAGGCATCCTTACGATCCTAAAGCACCATGTCCTGGCGTATCCTGCAAGGATATGGCCGAGTTAGACCCTATTTACCTAACAACTCACTCTTTGAATAGCTATAACTCAGCTATTTTTTCAAGGATCTCGATCGGCCATACCTTTTTGTACTCAGAAGGAGCAGGACTTTCGATTGGCATTCAAAGATTTCAAGGATCAGAGCAAAAACTTTTTAAAATTTTTTTTAAGGGGTAGGCATGCAAAAATTGTGAAAAATTCAGAAAATTCGTCGTAACTTGGCCATTTCAAGTCAGATTTTGATGTCCTTTGGCAGGATTGTAGATTTTTTTATTCAGTTTCGGAATATATTTTAAAAAGGACAAAAATCCTTACAGGACTCGAGTTATAAGGATTTTTCGATATACACAAAAATCGCTATATCTCGGCCGTATCCTTGCGGATCCTGGCGAGTGTTATATCAAATGAAGCCCATTAATGAGCACTATCGTCCTGCCAAAGGATATTAAATTCGCCCCAGTAGTTCTTGCAAAATCAGGATTTTACCAAAATCTTTCGCCGCCGGATGAAATTTTTCCAAGATAAAAATTTTTAGACAACCCCATAATTTTTTGATGCCATTCGATAGAAAATGTCCTTGCGATTGTAACGCGATAATTTTTTTTTGAATCTGCAAGAAAATGGCGAAGTTAGGGCAAATTGCATTTTGTATGCAATTTTGCCCCTAAAAGTATGCAGCGAAAATTTCAAATTCTGCGATCAACACCACTGAAATTCTCCAAGTCCAGGATTCTTAGATGACCCCCATTTTTTTGAATGCCAATCGTTTGTAGGCATCCTTACGATCCTAAAGCACCATGTCCTGGCGTATCCTGCAAGGATATGGCCGAGTTAGAGCCTATTTACCTAACAACTCACTCTTTGAATAGCTATAACTCAGCTATTTTTTCAAGGATCTCGAGCGGCCATACCTTTTTGTACTCAGAAGGAGCAGGACTTTCGATTGGCATTCAAAGATTTCAAGGATCAGAGCAAAAATTTTTTTTAAATTCTTTTTAAGGGGTAGGCATGCAAAAATTGTGAAAAATTCAGAAAATTCGTCGTAACTGGGCCATTTCAAGTCAGATTTTGATGTCCTTTGGCAGGATTGTAGCTTTTTTTATTCAGTTTCGGAATATATTTTTAAAAGGACGAAAATCCTTACAGGACTCGAGTTATAAGGATTTTTCGATATACACAAAAATCGCTATATCTCGGCCGTATCCTTGCGGATCCTGGCGAGTGTTATATCAAATGAAGCCCATTAATGAGCACTATCGTCCTGCCAAAGGATATTAAATTCGCCCCAGTAGTTCTTGCAAAATCAGGATTTTACCAAAATCTTTCGCCGCCGGATGAAATTTTTCCAAGATAAAAATTTTTAGACAACCCCATAGTTTTTTGATGCCATTCGATAGAAAATGTCCTTGCGATTGTAACGCGATAATTTTTTTTTGAATCTGCAAGAAAATGGCGAAGTTAGGGCAAATTGCATTTTGTATGCAATTTTGCCCCTAAAAGTATGCAGCGAAAATTTCAAATTCTGCGATCAACACCACTGAAATTGTCCAAGTCCAGGATTCTTAGATGACCCCCATTTTTTTGAATGCCAATCGTTTGTAGGCATCCTTACGATCCTAAAGCACCATGTCCTGGCGTATCCTGCAAGGATATGGCCGAGTTAGAGCCTATTTACCTAACAACTCACTCTTTGAATAGCTATAACTCAGCTATTTTTTCAAGGATCTCGAGCGGCCATACCTTTTTGTACTCAGAAGGAGCAGGACTTTCGATTGGCATTCAAAGATTTCAAGGATCAGAGCAAAAATTTTTTTAAAATTTTTTTTAAGGGGTAGGCATGCAAAAATTGTGAAAAATTCAGAAAATTCGTCGTAACTTGGCCATTTCAAGTCAGATTTTGATGTCCTTTGGCAGGATTGTAGCTTTTTTTATTCAGTTTCGGAATATATTTTAAAAAGGACGAAAATCCTTACAGGACTCGAGTTATAAGGATTTTTCGATATACACAAAAATCGCTATATCTCGGCCGTATCCTTGCGGATCCTGGCGAGTGTTATATCAAATGAAGCCCATTAATGAGCACTATCGTCCTGCCAAAGGATATTAAATTCGCCCCAGTAGTTCTTGCAAAATCAGGATTTTACCAAAATCTTTCGCCGCCGGATGAAATTTTTCCAAGATAAAAATTTTTAGACAACCCCATAGTTTTTTGATGCCATTCGATAGAAAATGTCCTTGCGATTGTAACGCGATAATTTTTTTTTGAATCTGCAAGAAAATGGCGAAGTTAGGGCAAATTGCATTTTGTATGCAATTTTGCCCCTAAAAGTATGCAGCGAAAATTTCAAATTCTGCGATCAACACCACTGAAATTCTCCAAGTCCAGGATTCTTAGATGACCCCCATTTTTTTGAATGCCAATCGTTTGTAGGCATCCTTACGATCCTAAAGCACCATGTCCTGGCGTATCCTGCAAGGATATGGCCGAGTTAGAGCCTATTTACCTAACAACTCACTCTTTGAATAGCTATAACTCAGCTATTTTTTCAAGGATCTCGAGCGGCCATACCTTTTTGTACTCAGAAGGAGCAGGACTTTCGATTGGCATTCAAAGATTTCAAGGATCAGAGCAAAAATTTTTTTAAAATTTTTTTTAAGGGGTAGGCATGCAAAAATTGTGAAAAATTCAGAAAATTCGTCGTAACTTGGCCATTTCAAGTCAGATTTTGATGTCCTTTGGCAGGATTGTAGCTTTTTTTATTCAGTTTCGGAATATATTTTTAAAAGGACGAAAATCCTTACAGGACTCGAGTTATAAGGATTTTTCGATATACACAAAAATCGCTATATCTCGGCCGTATCCTTGCGGATCCTGGCGAGTGTTATATCAAATGAAGCCCATTAATGAGCACTATCGTCCTGCCAAAGGATATTAAATTCGCCCCAGTAGTTCTTGCAAAATCAGGATTTTACCAAAATCTTTCGCCGCCGGATGAAATTTTTCCAAGATAAAAATTTTTAGACAACCCCATAGTTTTTTGATGCCATTCGATAGAAAATGTCCTTGCGATTGTAACGCGATAATTTTTTTTTGAATCTGCAAGAAAATGGCGAAGTTAGGGCAAATTGCATTTTGTATGCAATTTTGCCCCTAAAAGTATGCAGCGAAAATTTCAAATTCTGCGATCAACACCACTGAAATTGTCCAAGTCCAGGATTCTTAGATGACCCCCATTTTTTTGAATGTCAATCGTTTGTAGGCATCCTTACGATCCTAAAGCACCATGTCCTGGCGTATCCTGCAAGGATATGGCCGAGTTAGAGCCTATTTACCTAACAACTCACTCTTTGAATAGCTATAACTCAGCTATTTTTTCAAGGATCTCGAGCGGCCATACCTTTTTGTACTCAGAAGGAGCAGGACTTTCGATTGGCATTCAAAGATTTCAAGGATCAGAGCAAAAATTTTTTTAAAATTTTTTTTAAGGGGTAGGCATGCAAAAATTGTGAAAAATTCAGAAAATTCGTCGTAACTTGGCCATTTCAAGTCAGATTTTGATGTCCTTTGGCAGGATTGTAGCTTTTTTTATTCAGTTTCGGAATATATTTTTAAAAGGACGAAAATCCTTACAGGACTCGAGTTATAAGGATTTTTCGATATACACAAAAATCGCTATATCTCGGCCGTATCCTTGCGGATCCTGGCGAGTGTTATATCAAATGAAGCCCATTAATGAGCACTATCGTCCTGCCAAAGGATATTAAATTCGCCCCAGTAGTTCTTGCAAAATCAGGATTTTACCAAAATCTTTCGCCGCCGGATGAAATTTTTCCAAGATAAAAATTTTTAGACAACCCCATAGTTTTTTGATGCCATTCGATAGAAAATGTCCTTGCGATTGTAACGCGATAATTTTTTTTTGAATCTGCAAGAAAATGGCGAAGTTAGGGCAAATTGCATTTTGTATGCAATTTTGCCCCTAAAAGTATGCAGCGAAAATTTCAAATTCTGCGATCAACACCACTGAAATTCTCCAAGTCCAGGATTCTTAGATGACCCCCATTTTTTTGAATGTCAATCGTTTGTAGGCATCCTTACGATCCTAAAGCACCATGTCCTGGCGTATCCTGCAAGGATATGGCCGAGTTAGAGCCTATTTACCTAACAACTCACTCTTTGAATAGCTATAACTCAGCTATTTTTTCAAGGATCTCGATCGGCCATACCTTTTTGTACTCAGAAGGAGCAGGACTTTCGATTGGCATTCAAAGATTTCAAGGATCAGAGCAAAAATTTTTTTAAAATTTTTTTTAAGGGGTAGGCATGCAAAAATTGTGAAAAATTCAGAAAATTCGTCGTAACTTGGCCATTTCAAGTCAGATTTTGATGTCCTTTGGCAGGATTGTAGCTTTTTTTATTCAGTTTCGGAATATATTTTAAAAAGGACGAAAATCCTTACAGGACTCGAGTTATAAGGATTTTTCGATATACACAAAAATCGCTATATCTCGGCCGTATCCTTGCGGATCCTGGCGAGTGCTATATCAAATGAAGCCCATTAATGAGCACTATCGTCCTGCCAAAGGATATTAAATTCGCCCCAGTAGTTCTTGCAAAATCAGGATTTTACCAAAATCTTTCGCCGCCGGATGAAATTTTTCCAAGATAAAAATTTTTAGACAACCCCATAGTTTTTTGATGCCATTCGATAGAAAATGTCCTTGCGATTGTAACGCGATAATTTTTTTTTGAATCTGCAAGAAAATGGCGAAGTTAGGGCAAATTGCATTTTGTATGCAATTTTGCCCCTAAAAGTATGCAGCGAAAATTTCAAATTCTGCGATCAACACCACTGAAATTCTCCAAGTCCAGGATTCTTAGATGACCCCCATTTTTTTGAATGCCAATCGTTTGTAGGCATCCTTACGATCCTAAAGCACCATGTCCTGGCGTATCCTGCAAGGATATGGCCGAGTTAGAGCCTATTTACCTAACAACTCACTCTTTGAATAGCTATAACTCAGCTATTTTTTCAAGGATCTCGAGCGGCCATACCTTTTTGTACTCAGAAGGAGCAGGACTTTCGATTGGCATTCAAAGATTTCAAGGATCAGAGCAAAAATTTTTTTAAAATTTTTTTTAAGGGGTAGGCATGCAAAAATTGTGAAAAATTCAGAAAATTCGTCGTAACTGGGCCATTTCAAGTCAGATTTTGATGTCCTTTGGCAGGATTGTAGCTTTTTTTATTCAGTTTCGGAATATATTTTTAAAAGGACGAAAATCCTTACAGGACTCGAGTTATAAGGATTTTTCGATATACACAAAAATCGCTATATCTCGGCCGTATCCTTGCGGATCCTGGCGAGTGTTATATCAAATGAAGCCCATTAATGAGCACTATCGTCCTGCCAAAGGATATTAAATTCGCCCCAGTAGTTCTTGCAAAATCAGGATTTTACCAAAATCTTTCGCCGCCGGATGAAATTTTTCCAAGATAAAAATTTTTAGACAACCCCATAATTTTTTGATGCCATTCGATAGAAAATGTCCTTGCGATTGTAACGCGATAATTTTTTTTTGAATCTGCAAGAAAATGGCGAAGTTAGGGCAAATTGCATTTTGTATGCAATTTTGCCCCTAAAAGTATGCAGCGAAAATTTCAAATTCTGCGATCAACACCACTGAAATTCTCCAAGTCCAGGATTCTTAGATGACCCCCATTTTTTTGAATGTCAATCGTTTGTAGGCATCCTTACGATCCTAAAGCACCATGTCCTGGCGTATCCTGCAAGGATATGGCCGAGTTAGAGCCTATTTACCTAACAACTCACTCTTTGAATAGCTATAACTCAGCTATTTTTTCAAGGATCTCGAGCGGCCATACCTTTTTGTACTCAGAAGGAGCAGGACTTTCGATTGGCATTCAAAGATTTCAAGGATCAGAGCAAAAATTTTTTTAAAATTTTTTTTAAGGGGTAGGCATGCAAAAATTGTGAAAAATTCAGAAAATTCGTCGTAACTTGGCCATTTCAAGTCAGATTTTGATGTCCTTTGGCAGGATTGTAGCTTTTTTTATTCAGTTTCGGAATATATTTTTAAAAGGACGAAAATCCTTACAGGACTCGAGTTATAAGGATTTTTCGATATACACAAAAATCGCTATATCTCGGCCGTATCCTTGCGGATCCTGGCGAGTGTTATATCAAATGAAGCCCATTAATGAGCACTATCGTCCTGCCAAAGGATATTAAATTCGCCCCAGTAGTTCTTGCAAAATCAGGAAAAAAAAAAAAAAAAAAAAAAAAAAAAAAAAAAAAAAAAAAAAAAAAAAAAAAAAAAAAAAAAAAAAAAAAAAAAAAAAAAAAAAAAAAAAAAAAAAAAAATTTATGGCATTTTTTATTCTTTTATTTTTTTTCTAATATTATTTTTTTTTAATATTTTTTTTTTTTTTTATTATTATTTATATTATGTATTTTTTTAATATTATTTTTTAAGGCATTTTTAATGTTTTTTATTTCTATTTTTTAATTTATTTTTATTTATTTGTTTTGTTTTAAATATTTTTTTTCTTCTCTTTTTGTTATATTATTAATATGTATTTATTTTTTCTATTTTATTTTAAGATATTTTTTTTAAAATATTTTTTTTTTAAATGTTTTTTATTTGTATTTTATTATATATATATTTTGTGTTCTTTTTTTTATAATATAATATATTAAGGTATACCAAACGCAGGTATACGAAAGGCTGAAAGTGAGAAACCCCCCTGAAAATGGTTTAAAAAAAACCGCGAAACTCAATAAATAAAAAGACAAGAAAATTACTGTATTATGTGTGTTTATTAAGGAATTTTTTTGTACATGTTTATCTTATTGAATATATTATGTTATATTATATTTATTAATTAATTATCTTAAATATATAATATTTTATTAAATATATATGAATTAAATATTGAAGGAATATTGAAGACGCCAGGAAAATCACAGCTCCAAGTCCTTATTTCCTCTGTCCCTTTATGGTTCCAATTTTCTTTGTGTAACGAAGCAAAGGAACAATGTGCTCTCCTGCAAAAAAGAAGAAGGAAATTTAATTTAATACAATTCAGAATTTATAATGTACATTTATTAATTAAAATAAAAAATAATTGTAAAAAATTTAATTTTAACTTTTAAAATCGTTGAAGTGGCGCCATCTATTTGTCATTGTGGAAAGCATATTCAAGCAGTTCAGCAAGCGGGTTTTTTAATGCAGTTCAGCAGCGCTCACGTTAGGCGCGTAAATTTAAAATATTATATATTAAAAAAAGTAATTTAAAAATTTTAAAACATATTTCAATTATTAATTGCTAATTTACAAATTTTCAATATATATTATAAAATTATATACATATTTCAGTAAATAAATATATTTCTGCTAAAAGACTAATATTTTACCATAAATAAAAGCATAAATTTAATAAGCTTTTCGACTTTCGATTGATAAAAGCTTTCAACGTGCATAAATCATTTATGTAAAGTTAATTAAAATGCATTCCTGCAAGCTGTCAAACTGTAAATGGTTCATAAAAAGCTGTGGGGGAAATACATCCGGCAATGCAACTGCCGCACTTCAAAACTAATGTGTACTTATTATTAGCTTGCTGCTGATTGAGTGATAGGGAAATAGAGAGCAGCGAACGGCACTGACAATGACAAGGGCATTGCCTGAAAATTAAAGTGAATCATTTAAAACAATAATAACATATTCGTAAACAAAAACAATGCCAAGCACCATATAAGGCGAAATATACAACAGCCGCCCCCTAAAAAAAGCAGACGGTAGAAGAAGAATACAGAAGAATCAACAGCAGCAGCAGCAGCAAAAGAAGCAGCAGAAGATTAAATGTAAGACACATGTGCACAGCAACAGCACTTAGGCATGGGATGAGCATGAGGAGCAAATGCATTACAGAAATTGCAATGCAATGCAAGAGTGCCAAGTGCCAAGTGCCAAGTGCAGGACAAAGTCCAAGTGAATTGAACTTGAAATGAAAGAATCGTACACAAAATGACGAATTAAAATTCCTGAATCATTTTTGCCTGCAGCATGGTAGATGAGATTGGCTTTTGGGCAGACACCAGACATAAGCAAGACAAGTGTTCCAATATGATGCTGTTGCTGCAAGTCGTACATATAAAGACAAGCAAACTCTTCTCGGTGTTTCTATATATAGAAATTGTCAAAAACCACCGAGTCCGAGTGGATGGCGCTCTCGGGCGCCGCCTCATGGCCAACCAATATGTTGATCATATTATTGGGAGGGATATGAATAAGAGTGTATACAAAGAAACTAACCAAATACTGATATATTCCATTACATTATCAATGAGTATATAGGTATACGAATATGGATATATATAAATCTGTACAGTTTAATACAATTACCTCCAACTGTTGCTCATTGAATTCTGTTCTCCATGAGATATATCGCATATTGATGACATACAGCTGATCTAGCCCGTTTGGTCGATGATGAAAGCGTTGGCGCTATTTCTTTTCTTTTCTTTTCTATTTTTTTTCTTAAATTCTATTCCATTTTTTCCCTCTCTATTTTGTTTTTCAGTCTGTTTCTTTCATTTCTTTCCTTTCTTTTTTTTGTGTATATAAAATAACATTGTTAAAAATAAAATCTTCGGCACGAAATGAAACCAGCCGCGCCAAAACACACACAACAACAACAATTATAACACAGAACAAATTATTGAAAAACATTTTATACATTATATATTTATATATATGTATATATGTATATATATATATATGTATATAAATATATATATATACATATATATAACTAAAAAATCTGTATTAGCGCACACCATAAATGTCCGCGTCATTTATTTCCTTTGCTTATAGCAACCATTTGTTGGCTACTCAATTTTGGCTGAACCAAATAATCAGTTAATGGAATTGGCTAAATTGTATGATTAAATAATTATTGGTATTATTTGAAAGTAATTTTGCATATTAACATATGTTGCGCCTCATTATATAAATGCTAAAAATATGAAAGCATTTTAAATAAATTGATAGAGTTTTAAAAATATTAAAACTTATTCTTCTATATACTTTGTTAAAAATTTACTTTATATATATTTCTATATTTTTAATAAAATTTAGATATCTTTAATATAAAATTCGTAACTATAACTATATATTTGGCATTGATTTAATATTGAGTTTAAGAGATATTTATTACTCCAAATTATAGGTTTAGGTCCTTCTCTATTATCTCTATGTAATACCCATTCTTTAACTCTATATTTTATATATATATATATATATATATTTGATAATATTTTTTAGAAACTATTTCATATGTTTTTTAGTTCCCCTATATTTTATTTTCATTAAAATTTTCTTATTTAGTTCAGTTCCACTCTAATCTATAGGAATATGCTGCTGTATACATATTTTGCCATAAAAATATTTCTAAATTCTGTTGCTGCTTTTTCTTTAGGTTTTTCATCCTACTCTAGTTTATTGCTGTTGCTTTTTTCAATTCAATTCTCTTGTTGCTTCTCTCATATGTATACTGTTCTTGAATATTTGATTTTTTTTTTCTCCCAAGAATCTACAAAAAGTGAAAAACTGGAAGCGTTCAGTGGACTATGCGAATTGTATTTTGGGCGCAACTCAGATATAGATATAGATATAGATACACTAAATAGATATAGATACTTTGTGTATGTACAAGCTATATACATACTTAATTTTACTATATGTATAGGCCTTACTTATATACATATATATATAATATAATATAATATAATATATATATATATATATATATATATATATATAGATTAGGATATTGCCACTTGTCTAATATTTGGGTCTAAATTATTGCAAACAGCACGTGAATCCATTTATGACTTAAGATTTGTCTCTACTTTTGTATATAAATAATTATATATAATTATATTGATTGGGTATAGCAAATATGAAATGTGATATATTTATCTGCAAACATATATATATATATATATATATAATATTTAAATTGGGTACATACCGATTGGATCATGATATTTATTTTGTACGAGCAACAAATTCTCTTTGTTCTAAATAAAAAATATTCCATTTCAACTCAATTTCTTTTTGTACTGAAGGTATGCAGGCAATCAATTCTTTGTATGCTTCTATATGTGTGTATATCTGTGTGCGTTAACCACTAAAAATAAACCCCATCTCTTCTAAGGCAGTGGTGCATTCAGTCAATTTTCCACACAACGAAACCAAAACACCCCCACAACTCGTCTAATTCTCAATGCTCTCACATTAACACAAAATTAATGCATTTGCCAACGGAATTGAGATTGAAATTCGAATTTAAATGCAGATTCTGATACGGATTTGGATATGGTATTTTGGTTGTGTTGTTTATATATATGTGTACTATATATGTGCCTGGTGGGTGACCTGATTTACTTAGCGTGCGCCTCCATTTCGTATGTTTTAGGTTCCGCCTGGAAATTAGCTGCCAAGTGGTGCATTTTATGATAAACACCAGCAGATGCAACTGTGGATGTGGTTGTGGCTGTGGTTGTGCACTACATGTGGTTGTGTATGTGAATGTATTGCAGCTGCAATTGTGTTGAATGAACGGTGGACACTGGTCAATCAATATAGACCACAAATGCCACTAAGTAAATCATCAATGACAATAGCGATTAGGCCAATTAGCAACAAAAAGGATTGCGGCTCAAAACCCTTTTCAATGCCAAACACTTCGATAGCTGCACTTCATCAATGTTTCATTGTTTGGTTTCACACGTGTGTTTAGATAAGGGCTTAGAGGGGTCAACGGGGTAAATCCAATAATGTGTTCTACACTCGTGGCTAACAAATTTGAAATTAATTCACACACTAATGTTGTGAATGTCCCTCACAATCCATTTTAGCACTTTTGGTCTCTTTGATAAACTCTGTCAATAAGCCGAAGGAACTTAATAAAAATTCCGCAAATTCGTATCAAATAAAATGAGACAAACTCCTCGTCGATTCCACAACTTAAGGGTAGTTGGAATGAACAGTTAACACCCACACCAGAGGGGGGAATAGTGAGAGTAACAGTAAGAGGAACATTCTCATCATTAGCATTATCATCACCAGCATCATACTCTGTTGTGGCAGCCGCAGCCGCAGCCATGTAACGGCTTGTTGCCTTGGCTTTGGGCGTACTTTTCCCGTCAACGTCGTCGTCGTCGTCGTCATCGTTGTCGTCGCTCTCATCTGTGTGCATTCCGCTTGAGCTGTCAAATGCGCAACGCCCTTACCCTAACCGTTTGGCGTCTGTATGTATTTGTAAATGTGTGTATGTGTGTGTGTGTGTTGGTGGCCACTTTGTGACCCAGCCGCCAATGTCACCGTTACAGGCTCAATTGCAATTTGTTTTCGTTGATTCCCATACCTATAGCTGGCATCATGAAGCCAACCTTCCAGTAGACTTACCCAGTCCACACACAAATCAGTCCAGTTGAGTCCTGCTCAATGCTATCCTGCTCTGACCTGACCTGGTGTTTATTTAGGAACGTGGTGCGAGCTTTACTGTGGGTGTTCGGTTTTTGGGGCAGCGTTGGCATTGGATAATTCACAAATGAATCCCTTTAGTGTTGGCAATTGGCGCACGTGCACTAAAACAACAACGTTGCCTGGATACGTGCTCATTATTAAAATTCCTTGGCCAAAGAGCAGACGTTGACACCGTCCATGCCCACGCCCACAGTACAATTGACTGAGTTTTATTAAATTTTGATTTAACCATTTATACAATCTATGTATTTGCAATTGGTTTTATTTTCGTTTTCATAACAAAACGACAATCCTGACATTTTTTTCCCTTACATTCGCTTCTATCCTTATTGCCTTAAGGTCTGTTTACCAACTGCTCCTGCTGCTGCTTAACTTCGGGGCATTGTTTGTCCTTCGGTCTGATTTTATTGCGATTATAGCCACTACTTTTTGATTGCTCAATTGGAAACATTTTCGTTACTATTTATATATTATATTATTGTGAACTGTTGAGACTACTAAAAGGTGCATCAAGTTTCAGGAATCAAACAGTATTGATCCTAGAAGTAAGCATAAAAACAATTAACAATTTCAGTTCAGTTGTTTTTATGAACACTAAAAACAATATATAATATAAGATATATAAAATATAGAAAATATATAAGATATATAAAGTATAAAATATATATAAAAATCATATAAAAATATTGCCTTTATCATTATTATATTAAATAATATTTACTATTTAATATTTATTATTATGCGACAATCAATCCAACGAGCAAATTTATAGATCAAAATTGATTTAAGTTTAGTTCAGAATCATAAAAATATATAATTATATTATATATATAATATATAGTGTATACATATATATATATATATATTATATTAGTATATTATATATTTTATTGGAATATTATATATTACTATACCGTTTGATTTAGAAAAATATATTCTCAGCATAATTTTATATTATTTTTTAGTACTTTTAAAATGTTGCAAAATTTTGTATACAATAAAAATGACTGCCTCAAATAATTTTATTAAATGTAAATATATTAAATAGTACTATTTACTTATTAATATATATAATATAAATAAATATCTCTATCTATTATATTCCATATATAACTATATTATATATTGTAATACGTTATATTAAATTATTAAACAAATGATATAATAATAAATTGAGATAAAAGAATTGATTTTAAAGATAATTATTATTGTTATTCAAATTTGCAATTCAAAATTGTTTAATGAATAGTTAAGAGGCTGGGAAATAAATAAGCCGTTGGCTTACACAAAGAAAACATTCACACCCTTTCTGGGAGTCGAACCCAGCATCCCTCAAAGAGCTGCATAAATTACACTGTTCAGACAAAAAATAAGCTAGTTAACAGGGCAGATTTAAAATATGTGATAAGAAAATATTTAATTATATAATTCTATATTTTCTAATTATTTTCTATTATTTATATATTATTTATATATTTTTTAATATTATATTTTTAATTTACATATATTTTTAAATTTTTTGAGTATTGTTTTTATGTTATTATTTCTAAATAAAGGGTATATAAAATTCCCTGTTGTTGTTTTGTTTTTGTGATAATTCCCTTATATTTTGTAGGATTGAAAGGAAATAAGGAAGAAGCAGAGTACAGTAGCTGTTACCAAGCATGTTAAATATAGCAACAGAATATCTAAATTTAACTGAAAAATGCTCAAAAAGAACTTTTGGCGAACTCGATTTAGATTCATAATATTCAAAGCTTAGTCATTGATATTGGCCGTCTGGGATACAGCCCTTACGTATACTATGTATATTTATTAATGTATGTGACTATATATATCCGATTTATATGCATAGATATATTATACATATATGTATATATAGTAGCAATAAAATTCTATGGCCTCGCTGTCCTATTTGCGACATAAATCTTTTCAAATTTCTTCTTTCAAAATACTTGTAGCAAAACAATATGAAACACCAATACATATAGAGAAATATATATACATATATATTGTATTTTCTATTATTTTTTTGTTTGTGATTCTTTCATTTCTTGTATCTTTATGTTGGAACACAACATTGTACAACGTTTCACTGACTATGCCATAAAACGTAAACATGCCCCACTTAGTTGCTGCTAAAAATAAAATGTAAACCCAATTTAAAAGAGAATACCCTGCACCCTAGGTACTGCAGCGCCTATAGGAACTTGCAAAGGGATGGGAATAGGGATAGATAAAGGGATAGGGCAAGGTAAAGGGAACAGCAATTCCAATTGCTTTCCCCCCAGCTGAGGAGTTAGCTGAGTGCTGCATTAAAGTGCTGCATACGATTTAACAATTGTAAATAAACAATTAATTCAATTATGCTCATTAAATGTTTTAAGAATTTTTGGGCCATGGGCGTGGTAGTGGGCGTACTAGAGAAACAGTTGCCAGTGAGAAGAACATAGAGAGTGGATCGCTGGGAAATATTACCAAAAATAGAAGTGGGGCCAGTGGTGGAATTTCATTGAAAGGTGCAAACGTGCGCGAAAAAGAGAATCAACAATTGCGGGTTCTCTATGCAAGATAAAGATGTGAAATATCGAAAATAGAAAATGAATTTATTACGACACACGAAAAAAAAAAAGAACACGAAAGTTATGAAAAACGAACGAAAAATAGAAGAACACACCAATAATAATAACAACAACAGCATAAAATTATACAAAATATACGAACAGAAACGAACGACGAATGGGGGTGTAAATGTGGAACGAGGCAAACAAAATTAATTTTTAAAATCCCCCCACGACCTAAAAAGCAAAGAAACAACAGCAACAACAACAGCAGCAACAATAAATACAAGCAAGTATATCTGTATATTCGGTGCTCTCACGCACACCCGCACAGCACAGAACAGAAACAGCAGCAATATCAGCAATAGTAGCAACAGCATAGAGAGAGACTGCGAGCGAGAGACATCGAGGAAAAGACGTGAGAGTAAGCGAGAGATGGCTGGAGTAGCAGTCTTGCCTTATACGGCACTTTTGGACTCTGGGTAAAGCAAATGCTTCGGGCAGCATCATCGTCGTCGGTAGAATCCACGAACCCGACCGATTGCGATCTGCACGCTCGATCATGCTGAACTTTTTTTTGTTATGAGCTGTTGCTCACTCTTGCTCTTTTTGTCTCTGTCCCACTCTATCATTTATGCCTGTGAAACATTGTCCAAAGGCTGCCCCCCTTATGCTGAGGAACTATTTTTAGCTGCCAAAAAAAAACTGATGCCGATGTTGATGCTGTTGCTGCTGCTGTGCCGAAGGTGGGCAGATATCCATGAATATTGTTTGTGCACTTGTGTTTGTGTTTATATATGTTTAATTTTATGTATGTATTGGTATTGGATGCTGGTACTGCTTGATATTTGCTGCAGCTGCTGGGGAGAAGAGAAGGAGAGCGCAAAGGGGGAAACATAGCGCTGCCAGCGTCTGTGACGATCTTCAGTTTTTCTTAGACGCCAAGAAAATCGCTGGTGGTATAAAATCCGAGTACCAACGCGGGGATACTTTAGTCAGTCAGTTGTGTTCCAAAGCGTACACATTGCCGTATTTCTTAATATAAATTCTTTCGTGGTACCGTTAAATAAACCAAAACCTAGACAAAATGTGTGACGATGAGGTTGCTGCTTTGGTCGTTGACAATGGTGCGTATACCAAAAGAAACAAACAAACAGAACAACAACAACAGAAAAGAAAAAGAAAATCTAAAAGACAATTGATAACTGAACATTAAATTAACTAACGGATAGATAAAAATGGATTATCAGATACAAAGTCAAATGGAAAATTGGATTAAAAATTTTCAAGGATAAATTGTGCAGTGCTCAAAAGTGAAATAAAAATTCTAAAATTAAAAATTCCAAATTTCATAAGAAATTCTATTAATTAAAACACAATTTGTGCAAAATTTTCATAACAAACATTTCCCAAAAAGAAAATCTTAGAAAATATTTCTAAAATAAAACATTCCAAAAGCACAACAAAAAAATTGTGATAAATTCTGCATTAATTTCACATCAATTAAAAATCTTTCCCTACACAAATATGAAAGAGCAGAATACAAAAAAAATTTCCAAAATTTCCATTCATAATTTCCTATACTTTGAGAGTATTTCTTCATGATTTCTGCTACAGAATTCTTCTATAGAAAAATCTACAGAATCTATCTCGAGTTCTTCGCTCATAAAACTTACCCAAAATTTTATCTCCGCACGAGTATTTTCTGGCATTTTCTTGTCATAGGAAAATCTCTGTCAATTAGATTCTATCTTAGCTGTGATGTACACGATCACGCCGGAATTATCCTATATTTTGTGGCTGTTGATTTCCATTTGACTTAGGGACGGTTAAAGTTTTGTTATCTTTTGACTAACGGACGTTTGTTTCTTTTGTCTTTGATATGTAGGCTCCGGCATGTGCAAGGCCGGTTTCGCCGGTGATGACGCACCCCGTGCCGTCTTCCCCTCAATTGTCGGTCGTCCACGCCACCAGGGTGTGATGGTCGGTATGGGCCAGAAGGACTCGTATGTCGGTGATGAGGCTCAGTCCAAGAGAGGTATCCTCACCCTGAAATACCCAATTGAGCACGGTATCATCACCAACTGGGATGATATGGAGAAGATCTGGCATCACACCTTCTACAATGAACTGCGTGTTGCCCCAGAGGAGCACCCAGTCCTGCTGACTGAAGCCCCCCTGAACCCCAAGGCTAACCGTGAGAAGATGACCCAGATCATGTTTGAGACCTTCAACTCCCCAGCCATGTATGTTGCCATCCAGGCTGTCCTCTCCCTGTACGCCTCTGGTCGTACCACCGGTATCGTTCTGGATTCTGGTGATGGTGTTTCCCACACCGTCCCAATCTATGAAGGTTATGCCCTGCCCCATGCCATCCTCCGTCTGGATTTGGCTGGTCGCGATTTGACCGACTACCTGATGAAGATCCTCACCGAGCGTGGCTACTCTTTCACCACCACCGCTGAGCGTGAAATCGTTCGTGACATCAAGGAGAAGTTGTGCTATGTTGCTTTGGACTTCGAGCAGGAGATGGCCACCGCTGCCGCCTCCACCTCCCTGGAGAAGTCTTATGAACTTCCCGACGGTCAGGTCATCACCATCGGTAATGAGCGTTTCCGTTGCCCAGAATCCCTGTTCCAGCCTTCCTTCTTGGGTATGGAATCTTGCGGTATCCACGAGACCGTCTACAACTCCATCATGAAGTGCGATGTTGATATCCGTAAGGATCTGTATGCCAACATTGTCATGTCTGGTGGTACCACCATGTACCCCGGTATTGCCGATCGTATGCAGAAGGAAATCACCTCCCTGGCCCCATCCACCATCAAGATCAAGATCATTGCTCCCCCAGAGCGCAAATACTCCGTATGGATCGGTGGTTCCATCCTTGCTTCCCTGTCTACCTTCCAGCAGATGTGGATCTCCAAGGAGGAATACGACGAGTCCGGCCCTGGCATTGTCCACCGCAAGTGCTTCTAAGCATTTACTTGCTAAGCTTCATCTTCAGCACCAATACAGTATCCAATGCCTTATCTTTGGTCTGGCTTTGGCTCTACTGTGTATGTGCACACTTAAGCAACAACAACGCTAAAACAAACAACAACAATAACATCCAGCACGTCCATTAACATCAGTGGATGTACACCCAATCTGGGTTCAGAATAATTTTTTGTACTGACTGAACACTATATAATGAAAACGAACCCCATTTAATTGTTTTTTTCTGTGTTTTCATCTAAATGTTAACCCATCTGATTATTTTGTAAAGAAAATCCAACTCTTGTTTTGTATAGAACATCAATCAGTAGCACAATGGGGTCTATTGGTACGAAATATGAAATAATCTCATGAATGTAATTTTAATTAAACAAAAACAAAAAAAAAAAATTTATAAATATTTATAAATAAAAACGATTTTTTAGATTTAATTCTTTTCTAAAAACTTAAAAAAGGATTTTGAAGAGAAATTCGGACTGGGTTGGGGCTGCTTTTTTCAAGGAATTCTTTTTGCTTTCTTCAAAGAATTCATATTATAACATATGGCATTGCTACACTTGTTGAGTTTATAGTGTAGTGTGCTCTTCTGTTGATTATTTCTAATTGATGATTTTAAAAATTTCAATATTACAAAAATTCAATTTTCTATTTTCAACCTCGAAAAGCTCCCAGCAAATAAAAATTTCCAGGCAGCTTCGTTTCATATTTCCCAAAAGCTTTTCCCCTTTGGTATGCCAAAAATATTTTCAAAATGCTTTTTTTATATTCTAAATATTCTGTATGTATGTGTGTGTTTTCGAAAAGTTTTCCTAAATATTTTGGATATTTTAAGCTCGCTGCCATAAGCCAAAAGGCATTCCAAAGCAAAACCAAAAGCCAAAAGCATATTCAGAAATAGCATTTGTTTATGCCAAGGCAAAAGGCGTTTAAAAAATAAGAAGTAACTCGATAGGCCATGACGCAGTTCGCTATATACTGATCTTGAAAGCAACTAAAGCATATAAATATATATAGCAAAAGATCAAAGCAGATCGCAAAACTATATGTGAAGACTGTACTTAGATAATTACACGCTATGGAGCATGTCTAATAGATAGAGCTGCAAAGTAGTAGAATCAAAGAATATAGCAACTAGTAGGGAAGGAGACGAATGGATAGATTGACGAAAAACTGATGAGGTTAAGTCCTAGAACAAGTAGACTCTAAGTTCTAGCGGTAAGAGCTATATATAGAGATAAAGAAGTATGACAAATGATATTTACTATTAGCAAACGGGGAAAGTAGTTTGACTTGATGGGTAAACAAAGATATAATGAAGTTAATTGTATGTACTGAAAAGTGATAGGGCCAATGTATTATGAGTTGTATATACCCGCTTAACTATTACCTTCTATATAGGGTAGAAATAGCAAAATGCCAACGCCAATTATGTGAAACAGATTGGCCAAATTAGCGCCAATATAATGCACCAAATGCAAAAGGAAACAAATTAGTTTTACCCATGAGTTGGCATTATGATCAATCTTGTAGAATGTAAAAAAAAAGAACAACAAGAAACACGAAAACAACAACACAAAACAAAATGAAAAACAAATAGACAATTAGTCAACTTGCCATATGATGCTCAAAGGGGGAAAATTTTAATTAAAACTCGATCTTCATGAATGAAAATTTTGTACAAAATTCTACAAGCCGTCTGCGGCAACAACAACAGATGCAACAGCCACTAGCAGCTAACAGCAAGTTGTAAATGTTAAATTGCAGCTGGGCACAAGGCGGACGATAGGTTAATTAATGGGTGCGAATTTTGGCAAACAACCAAAAAGAAAATATGAAAAAATGATAGCCAGATGAAGAACGGAGACCAAAGAACTGCTTGGACAGTTTCTATAGATTCTTTATAATTTTTTTTCATTTCATTTTTGCTTTTTGCCTTTTTTTCTCAAGCGAATCACTTTACAGGGCGCTGCACAACAATGCTAAAAGGCAAAGGGAAAAGCTAAAGCTAAAGTCAAAGTCAAAGCCATGCCCAAATGCAGTACCAGCCCACAGCTTACATATGGATGGATAACTAAATGAATGGATATATATATGATGATATGGTATAACAACCCTGAAAGGGATCAAACCAACTAATCAAAATAATTTGCACAAAAACAAAAATAAACACGCACACAATAAAGTACTTACAAGCACGTTGAAAATAATGCAATTTTCTCTTGTATTCCTTTCGTATTTTTTATATATATTTAATTTCCATACAAATTTGATTTTAGATTCAATAATAAAGAGCATAAATATGTATACGAATGCAAATATATAAATATATATATATATATATGTATAAATGATTTAAAGTACTTACCATTCGTATTCCTATTCGTATTTGCAGTCAGAGAAACGTCCCATATGGTCAATTAGTCGTATTACAATGAGGGCAACAAAGTTCTTCAAGAAGTTTTGTGAACGCCTCATAAGCACATACACATACAACTAAATGCATATACACACACCACACACACACATTGTTTTCAATTCAATTATTATCGATGCCACCAAACTTGAATTCAGTGAAGCGTATGAAAAGTGCTTCTGAGACTTTTCAAAAGTTTTTTATTTGAATATCACAAAATTTTTAAATGTTTTAAGGATAATCAAATATGAGATGTTCATATAAAGAGAACATAATTCACTAGATTTCAATATATAAAGCAATATAAAATGAAAAGTCGACACTGATTAAGTTAGAAAAGGAGCTGAAGTTGACAATGAAATTATATTTGGAGTCGGGAAGGAATTGTTGAACGGGGAAAGGGAGATTTAGGTTTAATCGAGCATAGTTGAAGGATTAGATACATATGCAGATATAGGTAAATATATTAAAAATAAATTACTCACTTAGTAGGAATACATGTAGAGCAGTTTAGAGTAGAGTTCTAGTAGGTATCTTTGCACTCAATTCATTATAGTTCAAGCTTGTATTTATAAAGGGAACTCCTCAAATCCTAGTTTATATAAGGTAGTTTGTATCCCATGTAAACATAATTCGCGTATCTATAAAGAATATATATATATATAATTATTAATATCGATTTGTCTGATGCAAGTAAAAACTTTTTTCCCATTTTTCACAAAAATCATTGCAGAGTGCATAAAAATTGAATTGGAACAAGGCGATTTAATTTGATTGATTTCAATTTTTCCCACTCTGAGAGATGCTCGCAAAAGGATAACAAAAGCGTCACATTTGATTGCATTTTTTGTGTAAAATTGGGCTGACAATGTTCGTTGACCAAATAACAAAAAAAATAGCATTGAGGTAACCATATGAGAGTTCGTTTGAGAGGAATCCATTCAACTGCAAGCTGGTACATACACATACATACATAGCATTGAGGGTGATTGCCATTTATGTGTGTATTAGTGAGAGTGTGTGGGCCTGAAGAACAACCCGTTTACATGGAGGAACAGCCGCCTACAATATCAAGCATCAGTTTATCCTCCCTCTCATCCTTAAGCTCAGACACGTTCTCATCCTTCTGCCGACTGCGTGCTGTGTGTAAACGTGTTAGGGCTGAAGAACATACACAAAAAAAATTGCACTTTACGCAATTTATGTGCAAATTTCTTTCAATGAGTTTAAATTCACGGGAAAGAGAAAGCGGAGAATGGGGGCACAATATCGAAATTCATCCATGAAAAATGCCATTATAATCGCGCGCTAATTGACTCTAATCGACTTGGTTCATCCAACAACATCAACAACAACAACAGCAACAACAGCAACCAGGTGCCTGGGGTTGTTTAACCCTAAAGTAACAATAATTGTGGATATGGAAATGGATTTGTAATATATATGCTTGAAATGTTAACAAGCATTTGGCGAACATCTTTTAGGCCAGACCCAAAGCATCTTAAGCTTAGGCTCAAGTGCAGCACTTCAATAGTTCTTTAAACAAATAATACTTAAGAGCACTTCACACCACAAGTGTGTGTCTATGTATGTGTGTGTGTATGTGTGATAATTCTACTCTTTATAATACCCAAAAAATGCCCACAAATTAGTGTTAGTAATAGGTCTATTTAAGAGCTATTTAGAATTTAAATAAGCCAACGGCGGTACAGCTGAAAGGCGACACGAGAACACACAAAGTGACAACAATTTGCAACAATTGCAATTGCCAGTCTCAAATCCCACACTCACTCACACACATATACACTTTGCTTTGTTCATCTGCTACATAGACAAGCACACATGTATAGAGTTAATACCTGCCCAGAGAAAAAGAGAGACTGATGTGGATTTGAACCAGGTTCATATATGGGAAAAATAATTATGCGCCTGATTTAACTCTAAATGGTTGCTAATTTGTGACAAATGGCACTGGCATTTCACACACTCATGTGTATTATCTGTCTATATGTGAGTTTATATATGTGTTTGTGTGGTGTGAGTTAAGTGTTGTCTGTGTTGTTTTTTTAAGTGTTTCGCACTTGAATTTTTGCTGTTATTTTTCATTTTACCTTTCTTTTTTTTGTGTGTGTTGCTTGTGGCTCAACGCGCGCGTGTGTGTCCTTGAAAGGACACTCATTATGACAGCAAGTTTCGCATTTACATTAACATCGACTAGCAGCAGCATTAACAGCGGCAACATCAGCAACCAAGCAGAAAATCTGCTCAACAAAATGGTTTCCCTCATTGAAATATGAATTCATTTGTGTTGACAGCCACAGAAACAAACAGAACTTTAAAAGGTGAAAGAAACTCAAGCTATGCGACTAGCTGATACCCTAAACTTTAACAAACACTTTAGCTTATTGTATTAGCTACACTTTTAGACATATTTTTGAGCTCAGTTTAAACGAATTTACTTTACTTTCAATAGCTTCAATAGTTATCTATGGCTTCACTTCAAGACGCGTTAACTCAACTTTTCACTATTTCAAACTAAGTCACAAACTACTTTAGGAAACTAATATACCCTATACAAGCTTTCACAGTGCAATTAACGGCATAGAAATCATATGAATACCCTTTGGCCACGCCTCAAACGACTCAAACTTCATTGCACTTCGAAATGTATTGTGAATTGAAATTTGTAAACTGAATAAAAGGAAAGCAGCAAAAAAGGAAGAAAGAAATAAAGCAAAAATAAAAAACTGCAATAAAATTTGTTAGCCACAGTTAAAAAGGAAATGGCTAAGGAAATTCGCATTTATTATAATCGTTGACAATAATCATTGAGGGAAATTTCTGTGTGTGTGTGTAAAAGTGAAAAAGAAAATTGCTGTCAATTTCCAGGCATTTTATGTAGATGCCTACGCAGTGAGCTCAAAAAATCAAATTAATTTGTTCAAGAAGAAAAAAAACGAGAGAGAAAAGGGAGAAGTAGCAAAAGAGAATAACAGCAACAAAGTCTCAGCTCAAACTTTGCAATTTGTGGCGCGTTTCCTGCTTCCGCATTTAGCGTGAATGAGCATCAGGACGAAGCCTGTCTATTGGGGGAGACACAGACACAGAGACACACAGTAAGACACACAAAGGCATAAGGACACAGAGAGCTTCAATTGTCATCAATTTTGTTTGATGTGCTTTCTGTCGCATAACAATTTTATTTCCATGCTCAATACATACACCTAGTACCACTCTTTCCCCCTCTCTTCAACACTCTCCTTCCAACTCCTTAGAGAAACGATTAGCTGGCACTTAGAGTAAAGTTAAGAGGCCAATTGAGTTTATTTAATCAGCCGTAATAATTGGGCCAAGTTGATTTGCTAACTGAATAGGCCAATGTATCAAACTAGAAATTGATTCAAAGCAGGCTATTACATATACTTCGATAAATTTATATATATATATATTTTTCTATATATATAGACAGACAGATCTATTCGAAATCATTTGGCAATTCAAAGTTGACAGTTCCGGTTCGGCAGCAAAAAAAAATTTTGTTTTTTGGATTTTATAGAAAAAAAAATGTCAGCGGCAAAAGATACAAATCAGCATCATTGTGCAACAATTAACTATATATCCAATGAACTGGGTAAGTACAGTTATTATCAATATATAAATATATATGGGTATAGTCTTGTATATATATATAATTTGCTTTATAGAGCGTACGCACTTGGCACGCTCACCACAACTGTTGCAGGAACTGAACAATATCAATGATCCTTGGAATGAAATCGGCCAAGTTGGTAATTTGCGTCTAAAGCAATATCATAATACGAATGACTTAAGCTAAACGCAGTCAAAGCCTTTATATATATACCTATATATATATATAAATTTATGTAACTATATAGAAATCAAGACAAAGCAACACCTGTCAAGCTGTTCAACTGGAACTACCACAGAAAGAATAGGCTGAAGAAAAAAACAAACAAAATAAAATAGAATAAAATATGAGAATAGGCAACACATGTTATATGGCCGCCAGTAAAGGACCTTTTAAGGATTTAACTAAAGTTAAACATGGCACAAACAACAACACACAACACAAACAGAAACACAAATTGTGACAAAACTTACGGAAATTTAATTAAAATCAAATAATTCTATCTCACATTGCCAACGCGTACTTTTTGGCCAACAAACAAGAGGCAACAACAAGCGGCAACGTACAGTGAAAACACTGTAAGGGGGAGTCCAAAAATAAAAGGGGTAGCAAATTCTCAGTCAGGTGTGACTTGATAGTTTATAACACGCTTCACATATGAGTGTTCTATGAGTATGTGTGTGTGTGTGTGTGTATGTATGCTGCGTGTGTATGGTGTGTGTGTGTGTGTTGCTTGTCACTAGTTTTCCGCGTCGTTTAATAAACAAAATGCAAACAAAGTTTTAACAGCAATGACACATACACCTACATACACTCAAGCACACACATACACATACTAAAACACACACTAGCACACTCGTACACATATATAGAACACATGCCTCTAACTCATTGCATTTTCCCTTTTTTTTATAGTACTTTTTTTTCTCTCTATTAATATTATTTATGAGCCTGTGGTTGTGCTTTGAATGCCAGCGGCAAGGTGAAAATGCAAACAACAACAGCAATGAATCCCACTAAACAACAACAACAGCAACACCAACAACAACAGCCAATATGTAGCAATATAACAATTTAACAATCTAACAATTCAACCATCAAATGATTTCATTGGGTTCAGCAGCTGCTCAATTTCACAGCGCGTTTCATTCGATTAACTTAATTTAATAGTTTATTTTTAGTTTTTGTTGGTTTTCTTGTTGTTGTTGTTGTTGCTCTGTTTAATAGTTTGGCGTGTTTATTTAGTAAATTTGATATATTTGTTTGTTTGTTTATTTAATTTATTATCCTTATAAATGGAGCATATCGCATACATATTAATGTAGGCCAAGTTTTATATCAAACTATAAAATTTATTTACAATAACTAAAGGCAATTTGCAGTCGGCGTTTAAGATTGAAATTCAAATAGTTAACTATGAAAAGGACATAACTATGCTCTACATATATATTTTCTCTTTAGCTTAACTGCTTTTGTCTTGGCAGGTATCAATTTCAATCAGTTACTTGATCAGTGACTTAACACAATGAGAAATAAAAAGGAAAATGTCGCCAATTATAGAAAAACCATTTGTAAAGATTTGTTTTTCCTTTTTATGTTTTTCTTTTTAAGTAACAACAACCCTGGGCGACCATTGGCTAATGAACATACAATTAGCTGCACAATTGCACAGCAGCAGCAGCAGCGGCAGTTTCTGTTGTGGGAGCAGCTGCAACAACTACCTGGACACCTTTGGAATTGGTCAAAAAAATAAATATGCCATGAAATCAGGCATGAAACCATTTTGGCAAAATAAAATGTATAAACAAAAGCAGCGGGGCTACTGCTCTTTCTTTAATCACAACATCATTGGGAGAACACACACACATACACATATATACGCCTAAGGATAACAGCGTATGGTATCACTCAGCTGTCGATCAGTAAACGATAAATAAGGCACAGCTTAGCTCATTGAAGTCAGCAAAAGCAGTAGAAAAGAAACTTCGCTTAACACTACTTCACTTCACTTTCACTGTCGCCGCCGCCGCCACCGTCGCTATGTATAAGACTGCTAAGTCCTTGTCGCAGGATCAGTTGAGTTCGGTTCTTGCTTCATAAATGGGCGCTGAGTTCAATACAAAAGTATCAAATGTCGCATTGGTTGGCTGTCGCCAACATACTTAAAGTATATCCATATATATATACAGAGATATATCCTGTCGGAAATTGTTGCAATCGGCAATAAGTTGTGGTGTGTTGGCAATTTGTGCAAGGATAACAATGATCCTGATGTACAAAACGATCAAATGTGTCATGCGATACTTGAGGCAAACAGATAGATACAAAACAATGTGGCACAGAGGCTGAGGTGATTGCGGCAGCGTCTCAAGTCGGCACAAATTACAGTAATTATCGAGCAGTGTATATACTTATGCTGACGTTGTACAGCATTTTCCAAAATGGCGCTCATTAGGACATGCAACGCTTAAAAAGAGTCCTTCAGCAATGCCCACATAATGATACAGACAACGAGAGACAAGCTGCATAATTATATCGCTGACAACTTTTTGATGAATTAAATAATTTTTAAGTGCACACACACACACACAAACACACACACACAGAATGATGTTGATGATGATGATGATGATTATGATGATGTGGTAAACATTTCCAGGACAGAAGCAGGACGACAAGGCAGTTGAAATGAAATCTGACTTAAGCATCTGTTGAGCGGATTTAACTTGTTTAATTACCGTTGTATTCAGCTGCTGCTGTTGCACTCATTATGCCGACGACCAAGTTGCAAAATGTAGCCAGTCTTTCAAGTATACTGTATACCACATCCCATTCCACCCAACCTGCCACACAGCCCCACCTTCTTGCCGTTAGTTGTTATTGCTTAAATATAACTGTAACCGTAACTGTTACCATTTTAATGCGCTCGAGCTCAAGTGTCGTACCGAAATTGATTTTCATTTCATTGTTCATTGAATCTCTGAAGAGACTCATAAAATTGCAAGCACAAAAAATGGCAATGTGCTTGATTATGTTTGATACACACACACACACACACTCGCACACACACAAGGTGAAATTCACTGTAGAGCTCAATGCAAATACTGTACACACACAGAAAGAAAAAGAGAGAGAGAAAGAGAGACACTCGACACTCAATTTCATAGAGCCACAAATACGAAACTCAAAAGGCCACTTGATAAATTTCATATATTTATAGCCCGCAGAGTGCCGCTGCATTTGCACACTGAATGAAATTTCTTGCAATACACTCACACATACAGAGGCAGCGCACACACAAGGACATTCAAGGGGGGGTCCCAAAATAATGCCTGCTGCTTGGTCCTGCCTACTGCCATTGCCGTTATTGCTGCTGCTGTTACTGCTGCTGCTGGTAGTCGCCCCCTGACCATGCCTCTTGCTGTACCCTTTACGCCCAACCTTGCCTCATGCGGCTTGGCCAAACACTTGCACAAATAAAAGATCTACTTCAACTTATTGAATTTTCGTTGATAGAAACAAGATAAAAAAATATCATCAATAACACCGACAACTTAATACTCTACGATATGAAAAGTATGCACAATAATAAGCGAGTATTATTAGTAGAGAGATCCATAGATAAAAGGTAGATAAATTGATATATTCATAGATATATTACAAACAAATTATATGTAGATAGATATGTGGATGGGTAATAGTGAGAATGATAGATAGATAGATAAAGAATGAAAGCTGGATGAGTATATAGATACAAGAATATATAGATTAATAGGTAGATAGTTGAATATATAGATAGTTTATTAGATAAATGGATAGATAGGTGGATAGATAGATAGAAGCAAAAGTATTATAGTATTTTAACTTACCGAGCAAATCTCAGGGACTTTCCAAGCAAAGTTTTTGGTATTTTCAAAGGACTCCATTCTGTGTAAGTGCTTAAAACGTTTGCAGGTTGGCTGTCTTATGGTGCCCCAGCCACAAAAGGATTTTGCATATGAGTTTTATGAAAGCTTCTTTGACAACGCTGACTGGGCCTCCTTGAAAAGCGCAGGACGAATACGAGGACGAGTATGTGATGCAAGTACTCGACTTTTTGCTATTTGTCAGTGACAAATCCGTTAAGTCGCATCATCATCATCAACATCAACATCATTATCAGCGTAAGTAACATCATAATGATTGTTGTATTTGTAAAAGGAATTTAATTTTGACCTTTCAGCTTCAACCTCAGCATTAATATTAACATTAACGGACTGTTCCAAAAATGGTAAGTGTAATCAATTTGGAATAAAATCAAATGAAAAGAGTGAAAACTGAATACAAAGAGGATGAAAAAAAATTTATAAATATAAAATGAAAACTTGAATGATGAATTTATTAAATTTTATGCTACGGCATACACAATACGATGTCCTGCGGTGCTCAGCACTATGAAAAGCGAAGGAAAAAATTATTAAAAAGTAATTAAGGCACAAATTGTGAGATATCAATACAGCATTTAACTCTGCATGCGGCCAATGGCAGGACAATGGCAGGACCTGAAGGTAAAACCGGTGCAAGGACGCTGTGCACTACCACCACTAGCTACAGTACACTACTACCACTACCAGTACCACTACCACTACCACTACCAGTACTACTACTTCAATTGAATTTATGTAGAAATCCTTTAGCTTAGACTAACTGCTGTTTCCGCTACTGTCTGCGGCGCACAATGCAATTTCTGAGAGAAGATTTTGACTGTAATTCGCGTCCTTAATGCTTCACAGGCTACACAAGGTACACATGTTATGCAACATTTCCTTTTTTTTGGGATTGCAATTTGACATAATATTAAAGATTACTATATTCAATTGAATTGTATTGAATTGAATTGCAATGCTCTGGCCTTTTCAATGTCCTGGGGTTGTTACTTAAAGATCCTGCAGCTCTTGAACTTCACTTTCAGTTACTGAAGATCAGTTTCATTGGTTCCCCTGGAGGAATACAATGGTTCGACAACATAATTTGAGCAATTTATAAAACACTATTATACCTTTTAACTGTATAAATGAACATAGTAATGATGATGTTGATAATGAAGTTGTTAAACATTATGATGTTTTTTAATATTCGCTTTCATTGAAATGTTATAAGCATCAACACGACAGAGCAGAACGAGCTGATCTTATTCGAAAGCGTATGAGCACGGTATAACTGGGAACAGTTAGCTGGGAACACTTTAGTGCAGTGAATGCTGCAAGTATTTCTATATAAGCTATATAGATTTGATTAGTAACTATAACTTTAACATGACTTTATCATCACTTTTGCTGCAGATTCTAAGCACAAAAGAGATATAGTACATATATATATAAATATATAATATATAATATATATTAATTGGAAAGCACACAGTTTTCTTTAGTTTCTTTAATTTTTTTCTTATGCGTAAAGTATAATTAGATAATTTACATTATACATTTAATTATATTGTATTGTGACACAAGCTGCAGCTAATTACATTTTATACTTAAATATGTTCTTTACATTATGTATGTGTATATTTATATAACTGTATGTTCATTTGGCCATAATTTAACCAGTATTAACTACACCTTCCACTACTAACTGCTACTTATTGTTAACGTTATATACACAATCCTTTTCCATTATCCTTTATATCACTACACGTCGAATTTTTTGATGTTGTTGTTGTTGTTAGCATATTCTTTAAATGTTACTTCAGTCTTCGCTCTTGGTCACCACGGAGACGGGTGTTGAGGCATTGCTGCTGCCGCCAGTTGCACTGCGCGGAGACTGTGCCGCCGTTGAGGTCAGCGTCAGGTCGCCAGAGATCAATGTGGTGGCGCCATGCGCTGCCACATGCAGCGGATGTTGTGCCAATGAATTGGGGCTCTCACGTGGACTGCTATTGCTGCAGGGCGGACTAACCTGTGCCGAGGATGGATGCAGCGACAGATTCTGTGGATAACCAGCCGAAGCAGCGGCTGCAGCAGCAACAGCCGCTGCCGAACCACATCCAGCAGCAGCAGCCGCTGCGGCGCCAGCGCCAAAGATGCCATTCAAATTGCTAAGGCCCATATACTGAGAGAGCAACGTGTGGAAGTTGGGCAGCTTGTAGTGTGTTGGCATCAGATGCTGTGGCAGCAACCCAGGATTGAAGTGCTGATGCAGTGCGAAATGTGGTGGCCAGAACTCGGCGGGCAGCGCTGCCGGATGACCGGGAAGTGCGTGTGGCGGCAGTGGTATGCCCAGCGGAAACTCTGGCAGACCTGCAGGCAAAACAGATAGAAAGAGAGAGGGAAATTGTGAGTGAACAGTGCGTTGATTAGATGTGGGCGTTAACCCTGCCCAGACGCGTGGCATACACATCATTTTAATTATGTTGCACACGTAATTTGGTAATTTGGCAATTTTGGCCGAATCAATTACATACCTTGGTCGGGCAGCAAGTATCCAGCCTTGTCCTGATTCATAAACTTCTCACGTTTACGCCATTTGGCGCGTCGATTCTGGAACCAGACCTAAAATGATAGAGAAAACTTTTGAGTTCAATGTATGCAAAGGCGATATGTATGTATGTGTGTGTGTATAGTATAGAACGTCTTTTGTAATTGCCACACCTGACCAATCTATCAATCTACACAAAAACTTGATCAACTGATGGCTGCCTGCAGCTCATCCGCCTTAGTGTTGGCATCTGACTTGGAGTCAGAGTTGGAGTTGGACTATGAGTTGGAGTCAAAGTTGGAATTGGTTGTTGTAGTCTGCAAATACAATGGCATCCAATCGGAAGTGTGCTACTCTGATTTGCTGTGTGTATGTGTGTATGCATGTGTGTGTGTGGACAATTGAATTCTGTTGGGGTCTTATGCATTTTTGACACTTGTTCAGGGTTGAAGCTGCAGCAACCGTACACTGTGCTCCAGTCTCTACCCACACACTCCCACAATACTTTACATGTGGGCGTGGGCATGGCACTTCCGTCAGGACCTGTGCCGGAACATAGACCATGGCAAATGGCAAGTAGCATCGTTGTTGTCTCGTCTTTTTGCCGTATATTAAGAAAATTAATTGTTTGTAAATTGAAATCACTTGACAACTGTGCTGTGTACCCCAAAAGAGTTCTGCAATTATAGGCACCCTGTATTTTACATACACACACACACACACACACACTCATATAACAACACAGAGTAAAGCTCACCGCAGCATTCAGCAAAAGTTGCAACAACAATGCGTGCAACAGAGCGAGTAGTAAATTAGCAACGATTTCCTTGCTATAATTGCTGCCAATTATTGTCCTGTGTCTGTGTCTGTGTATGCCACACCCACAACAAGCCCCTCAACAGTTGTCTGTCTGTCTGTAACTATATCTATATGTGTGTGTACAACCCTTGTATTTGTATGAACATTTTAATTGTTAGCAGTGCAATTATATTGCGGCTTTGGCCAACAACCTACAACAAAATTCTTCTTTTTTCAGCCCAAGTTGAATTTAAGGATATCCGCTAAGCATTTATCACACATGTGCGATCAAAATATGATATAATGTATGCTATTAACCATATAATATAATGTCTGAAATCAAGTAAATTAAATAAGCTACAAAATTTGTAGTCAACAACCTCGACAAGAGAGAAAATTCTGCTACTTTCTTTCGCTAAGCAACTGGCTTTAAGGACTTTAGCAGCACTTTACATAACGATTTGTCATGCTAAATACGCTTAGTGAAATATTCAATAAAAGCGCAAAAAAAATGGGAATTGGCTAACTTAAAAATTCGAATTTATTAAAGGAGTAAGTTAAGTCCTGTTGTTGCTGTTGCTTGCCTCCAAAATGCAAATCCCAAAATAATTGCCCGCTCATCAACCCCTTTCGAGTAGGATATACAAACAAATACAAAGTAACTGATAGCTACTAAAAAAACACACACACACATACACAAATACACATACATACACAGTATATACAAAACATAAAAAAAAGTCGAGTGCAAAGTGAAAAAAAAAGAAAGCAACGCTCTAAATCTGTTACTATTCAAGTGTAGACTGAGTGTATAACGTATGTGAATCAATGACCAATTACGCTTAATCTGCCAACGGATACACAACCGTAAAGCGAACAATTTGTATGCAGAGAGTGTAAGTGTAGAGAGAGGGGGAAGGGAGGGAAGAGCTGTTTCAATCCATTGCATAGGGTGCTGCAGGACGAGCGAGTAATCCCTCAGTGAGTACAGGCGCTTAGGTCAAGTTGTTTTATATTCTGTTATTGTCTATGTATCTGTGCATATGTGTCTGTCTATATATAATCATACACTGTCAACAAGAGCTCAATAAAATAAAAAAAATGAAGCAACTCAAGTACTTGAAAGCATTTCAACTGAAATCAAATTTGTGCACTAGGATCGCAGGATCAAGGCGATAGGTTTGATCGCAAGCAATTTACTTGTGTAACCGTGTGTATATTAAACATGCCGCGTGCATCACCCAAAGCCACTTTAATTGTTTACCCAAATGTAGAGTTAATAAAAATACCAACACCAAAAATGTTACCACTCTTCGCTTTGCTTTCCCTTCCTCTCCCTTCCTAATAGTGTTTCTGGTACTATTCCTAGGCAAAGGGCAACTTAATCATTTGGAAAATCACAATATCTAATGTCCTTTTTTACCACCCCTAATGCATTGAACAACCCCAAGCTAGACACACTGTCATGCCATGCAAAGTCCTGTTTGTATACAAAGTGGGCACTAAGTGTTTAAAAGACTATTTACAAATTAAGTCCTTTGATTGTTAACAAATTTTTGCATGCGCGCGTTTTAAAACGCGCACAAAACGCGCTCTTTCAACTGGTAATTTCTACGAGCGCTTTTGGGCCAATTACAATTTAAATATATGTATCTATAAAAATGTTATATATACTATATATATGTACATACTGTTTAAGCGGCTTAGCTGCCTGCGTTGACCTGCCAAATAAAGCCGTAAATAATTACATAATCAGCAGCAATGCAGCGGCAGAACAACAAAAAGTAAACTCAAAACGAATAACTCAACCCAACTCAACTACTGTTAGTAATAGCTGGCATATATATTTGTATATATCTATATCTGTTTTATAGTATCTTATATCATTTGTTTGTCTATTACCTGCACGCGTGCTTCACTTAGATCCAAGCGCATCGCCAGATCCTCCCTTGTAAACACATCAGGATATTGTGTCTTCTCAAAGGCTCGCTCCAATTGATGCAATTGAAATGTTGTGAAAGTTGTGCGCGATCTAAGGATAACAATGAAATCAAATTGAAAGAGAGAGAGGGTAAGTTAAGGATATATTAAGCATTGTTTAGTTACTTTATAATGTTATACAACAACAATGGGCTAATACGATTGTTATCTCTTAAGCGGATTGTTAACAACTTTTTTTTCAACATTGACTTTGCTTTTTTGCTTACCTACGAACTTTACGTGGCCGTTCCATATCGAGATCGTGACCATTATTGAGACTGGAGGAGAGTTCATCATCGTTATCCACATCCAGCCCGCTTTCTGTATTTGTGGGAGAATCTTCACGTTTGGGTGCCAATTGCTGTTGTTGTTGCTGTTGCTGGTGCTGTAGTTGTAAATGTTGCTGCTGTTGTTGCTGCAGTTGCTGCTGATGTTGATGATGTTGCAGCAAGCTGTTGCTGTTGTTGTTGTTGCTGTTGCCGTGCAAGTGATGTATATGATGTGCATGCGTAATGAGCACCTCATTGGGTGTATCTGTAAATTGAAAACAGAATTCAACTTTAGCTTTTCAATCTACTGAAAAAGGATCAAAAAAAAACCTTCAACTCCACTCAAGTGTTTGCCAAAGTTTGCCAATTCGTGTTTGACTTTGAAATCAAAAATAAAAAAAAAACTGTACAGAAGAAAAAAAATAAAATAAAGTAAAGTTTGGCCTGCGGCAGCTGCGCTAAAACCAAATTCATTGAATTGAAACTGAAGTAGTAATATCCTGATTGAATGCCCTGACTTTGCCATTTACCATTTACCACTCTCCATTTTCCCCTCCTTCTACTCTCTATATAAAAAGCTTTCAAGTGCTTGATATATATATATGACTGTCTGTGTATGTGTGTGTGTGTGTGTGTGTGTGTGTGTGTGTTTGTGCCACGCAATTTGATTTGGCAATCAATAACAAATATAATTATAAGCAGCAATTGAGAAAGTGGCATAAAAAATAAAAAAAAATAAATTTAACTTTAGTCAAAACTTTCCTCAAGTCCTTTTTAGCTACAGTTGCCAAAAAAGAACTCAAACAACCCTTTGTGCTAACCCCTAAACATATTTTGCTGTTTCACACGACCTATGCACGTGTGTGTGTGAGTGTGTTATAGGACCTGAGCAACTTATTTCTTTACTCTTAAGAGAGTGAGAGCGAGTAAGGGGGAAAGGAACATGTAATCAAATTTTAATGAACCTCAAATTAATAATATTCACAATGACGATGCATGTTAAAGTCCTTGTGACACACACACACACACATACATTGAGACACGCACAGCAGGACATGAACAGAACAAGATTTTTGTTATCCTTATCGTTTAGCATCGTTACATTTTTGAACATATCGCTTGTTGTGGCGAATAAGGTAATTTCGTAAGCATCAAATTACGCGACAGGACTCGCAGGATACGTTGCGCGTTGTACGGGTACGATTGAGCATGAAATTGCGCCTGCAATATCTGATATCCACTGTAAATGTCCTGCGGTGCGCACGTTGTCACAAATTGTAACCTTGTTGTTACCAGCATTCTATTGGGTGCTGCCTGCTGTTGGTCCTGTTTATGATCCTTAATACTTGGTGCTTGATACTTGGTGCTAATGCTGATTGTGGTGCTGTTAGTGGTACTTATATAGATGCTGGCCATGAATGTCAAATTCAATCTAATTATGGGTTTAATGATGATGGCAAGCGTCTCATTACAGCAGCCTGCTGCCATTATATTGTGATATGTTTTGATTTGCTTTTGAGCGTTTTCATATATCCTTTTCTTTATTATATATTATATACAATATATAATATTTTTTTAAACTTGCCAATTGAAGAGTCCTTGCACACCTCTGGGTGCATATTTCGTACGCTTACACCCAGCACGCCATCAGACACGCCCACAACACGTTACCCAACATGTTATACGCCCCATTGCGTAAATCAGGGACAGTTTATGTAGACAATCAACCAGAAAGGAACAAAAAAAAAAAGGAAACACCGCCAGGATACAGTATGAGTGCATATGGACATGTTCTTGTACTCATTTGCATATGATGAAGACATCCATAGACTCCATAGATGTGTCCACCTTTGATGTGGTTACCACACTGAATCTTGTACGTGTTAATATATAGTATGATATATATGTATAATATCCTTGAAGCCTGCACTATGAGGCAGTTCGTTTATTGATTTTTGTGTGAAATTTGTAAACATTTTGTTATTGACTTTTAGTGCATATAACAAGGATAATCATCAAGGAACTCTTTAACAGCTTACGCATGAATTATAAATTTGAATAAAGGTTTTTTATAGTTAATAAATAAATTATCCTTTTTATAATAGATATTTTATGTTAGCCACTGAGTTCAAAGAAAAACCAAATTTAGTTAGCAAAGTTTTGCATGGAAGGAAAAATAAATTTTTAACTCAATTTTATCACAACTTTTAACTTTCAAGAATTTATTTATATTTAATTAGGTAAATATATGATTTAAAAATAATTTGTTTAATTCAAATCAAATCAAAATATTATATAGAAACTTAACAAGATTTACTACAGGCGAGGGAAATCCGCCATATTGCTGCCTACCCGATGAACAAATTTTTCTATGAAACTTTTTATGTAGCTTAAGCAAGAAAAGTTTGAATTCTTAAAGAAACTTAATGATATGAACTAGCTATATTATACCATAGATTATATAAAATATATATTTCATTATAGATATTCAATTCTGTATTAATTATCTCAGAATTTTAATCTTTGAAGTATTCGTTCTTAGATTATCCTAAATTATTGGAACCGATTTGTCTATAATATCTTAAACTGCAATGCTTAAAAAGCAGTTTGAGGTGTTGAAGAAACTTTATCAAATGATTTAAATAACTTTTCTTGACTGTATAAATAGTATAATCTATAATAGTATAATTCTCCCAATATTTATTTTTATATAAATATCTGAAACTCTATATAAACCATGTATTTATTGCTTTAAGTCTAAGACAAAGCTTGATTTCAGATTTATTATATTTCTGAAATGATCACCGTCGGCAAACTTTTTGAATTCTAATTTATCAGTTTATAACTACTTTAATATATTTAACTGTTTTATCAGTTAATATAAAGATATATAGAACTTACCACTGCGTTTGGTTTGATGTTGATTGCCCAGGATCTGATCGATGCTGTAGACTGCGCGTGGACGCGACACGGGACTCTCCTGTACTGGACGCATTGCTGGTGGCATTATGGGATGTGTTGATGTGGTGGTCATCATTGTTTAAGACACAATTTGTAACTAACAACTAATAGAATAGCTGCTAATTTCTTTTTAAGCTTTGCTTAAGCTACTAGAAGCAATGCATAACCCTCTCACGATCAGTATTATAAATCGAGCAAGTATAATTTAATTTATTTATTTTTGTTTTTAATTTTGTTTCACAGAAAATACACTAGAAACGCGCACGCACAATAAATTTAATAAATTGAATTTTAATTTAATTGTTTTAATTAACAGTTAAACTAAACGACACGTCTCTGGACTATATTGAGCTTTCAGTTTAAGTACGGCTCTAAGGACAGTTAACACGTGCGTTCGCTGCGATCAACAACCACCGACTGAGCTCGTTCAGTGTCAAACATGGGCATTAAATACGTCAGAGAGAGGCAAGTGAAATGGGCGAGGCGAGGCAGCATAAAACGGGACTTATCCTTATGCGGTATACACGTTTACATGCATATCCTGGCGTGTGCTATCTCCCTTGCACAAGGGTAGTTTCCCTAGTCATCATTGGGCTGCTTGTGGTATGTGTGTGTAGATGGACGCTATAGTGTCTGTGTTTGTGTGCAGGTAGTCCACTAGGGGCGGCTCTCGTTTATTTTTTTTCTCTCGTTCTCTCTCTGTGTGTGTCAGCGACGCAGTGTATTACGCTGCGCTCTCTATAACTCCTGCCCATTTGCTTCCTCTCCCTTTCCCTCGCTTACGCTCCTTCTCTTTCTACTTCTCTCTATCTTTGGTTTAACTCTGTTTAGTTCTCTAACTATGCTGATTAATTTTATTTATTTCATAAATTGTGTTCATTAAAACTCAACTGAACTTAGTTTTTGCTTCCTATCTCACTATCTCTCTCTCTTTTTCACTCAATTGAATTTATTGCTACCACTCGCTGTACACTTCCTCTCTCTCCCTCTTACAGTATACGCATCAACAAATCACAAAACAGGTTAGCTTCTACCTGATCCAAGATGGCCATTTATAACGCATTTATGATTTCCGTTTTTTAATGCCCAATACCCGGTTTACCTTTTTGGTCAATACATCCATAAATTGTGCACCTTGTGGCAATATTTTATTAATCTCCCACTCTCTCTCTCTCTCTCTCTCTCTTTTGCTCTATCTTTTATTCAGGCTTAAGATTTGTGCCCTGTGCATTCATTGAACAATCCAAATGCTCAATGAACAATCCCTTTACTTAACCCTTGGGTTAACTATGGCCCAGGATTCATTGATCGGATGCAGTTCAATCTTTAGCTTATTGTAGCGCATCAGAGGTACAGTCTATGTATTAAAGAAAATAGAGTTATCAGTAAGGTTTTCTTTGATTTTCCAGGGAAATTGTAAACTATAAAAATCAATTGAATTGGGAAGTAAACTCAAAAAATGATTAGCTCAATAATTGTTTCCTTTACAGATCAAATTTCAATGGCATTTTGTGTGTCCTTTGAGCAAATTGTTTTGCTTTTCTATTGATAATTTAGATATATTTTAGATATAAAAAGGAAGTATCCTAGATATTGTATTTTATTTTTTAAATATTTTTGCTAAATAAATAAACATGTTAGTAACTAAAGTTAAGTGTTTTTTGGTTGAAGAAATATATAATTATTTTAGTTTCATAATGGTGTCAAATTTGGCAAATTTCGAGCAAATCTATAAGGTTTAGTACAGACTATATAGAACTGACTTAAATCTGTTGCCAAAGTTTAATCTTCCATTTATAATATTTATATTAAAACTATTTAAAAGTAACTATATAAAAATTATTTTATAAATATGATATGTTCATGAATACAAAATATCTTTAGGGACTCTAAGAGACACAAAATGGCATTCATTTAATTTGTTGCTTTTTATAAAGGAAAGTTTCAAGCACTAACTACTAGATAGACATACATAGTTACTACTAATGAACGTTTCAAATATTGTGCTATACTGTATTAATTTAAGTCTTTCTTTAAATATAGTACTTAACTATCTCTAGCGTAGCTCAAACTAATGTACAGCCTTATACTTGCCTTAGAACCTACATAGATTTATATTGAACCTGGCTTAGACAATGTCTGGAATGAGAGCTTTGGCTGTGGCTGTTCTTAAGGCTCAAAGGACTTATGCAATGCAATGCAATATGTCTACAGGTTGCATAACAACAAAAGAGCAGCCAATACTGACATATTTACAGATTGGTAGGAGAGACAAAAACAATATGGTATTGAATATGGTTTCATTTAGAGATTTTAGAAAACGCCGCATACAATAGAGTGTTCTATGGAGTGTCTCGAGTGGTTCTTAATTTGTTACAAAACTTACACAATTCTTTTGTGAGCTACACCCAAACAAAACGAGAAGCAAAGCCAAAGCCAACACTGAACAATGCAGCACCTTTTGCAGTAACATTGATGCGTTATTTCCACAGAACTGTGAACAAGTAGCATTATTTATGAGCAAGCGTTGACCAAACTCATTAAATTGCCAGATGGGTGACGCCATATAGAACACGACAATACAGTGCACTGCAGTGCAAGGATATTCATAGGAGAGTAGGCGACATACAGGTCTTTGAGCTTAGGACGTGTGCGTGATTAGCATAAACCGAGGCGCTTAATCATATTTTCATAGGAGACGCATATAGCGAGAGATTTCATTCAGAAATCCGATTGAACGTTCGTTTAATATAGAGCTGAGCCTTAAGGACTTAGGTATTGGCCCTGTCAGCGCCTACCTGAGTACTATCTACTACTCTACTCTACTCTGCGCTATACCTAATCTATGATCTATACGTAATGCAGCTTTCAACTTACCAAAAAAAAATATAAAAGGAAAGCAGAAATTTTATGCCTCATCATCCGCGCACTTAAGCATTAATCCTTGGTCAAATCACTGGCTCATTAGCGCAATGAAAACATAGTTGATCAACATGTTGCCAGCTAATTGCATTGATCCTTGTCAGCATCATTATTATTATATTGCACTATGCACTTGTGTTCCAAGCATTTGTTTAAGCCACTTCAATGGACTCCATCGCCATTACCATCACCATAACCATCTCTTCAAGCCTTCATTGCACTCCAGTTTCCATGGCAACCAAAGCCATTTAGCGCAAGTGTGAAATGACAAATTGAATCAAAGTCAAACTCAAACTCAAACTCATTGAAGGCTGCACTTCAATGTAATTTCTAAATTAGCACATCAATGTGCCATCCATTATATATCCAAGAGTATGGGTACCCAGTCTCGCTCTGCTATTCTCTCTCTTTTTTCTACTGAGTAAAGCACAAGACAATTCGCTCAATGGACATGCGCTGCAGCAGTGTAATCCCATTGGATATTGACTGACTAAAGCACACACACACACAAAGCTATTGCAATGAGCAACGAGGTCATTATCGTGTTACCCCACCACAATACACACATACAGATGGAGACCCAAACCAAGCTGAGCTGCGTGTAAACACATTGTGGCAATTCTCTCTGGTGCCATGGTTGTGTTCACCTTTTAATAAGGTTAACTGCGACGATGACGACCCACAGCACCCACAACGACAATAGCTCAGGTTGTCACTGAGTGTGCTTCTGAGTGTGTCATGGTGTGGGTATATACAATCTCTGTGTGTGTGTGTCTGATGGCGTGTGTGTGTGTGGGTAAAGCTGCTGCTGGCAACATTTTTCTTAACCATTAAATCTAATATATCAAAGTAATAAAACGAATTTCACAGCGTGATTTTCTATGTGTGTGTGTGTGTGTGTTTATGCTTGGGCAGGGGTTGCTCTATGCTTGCGAGTGTGTGTATCTACTCCAACCTACCCCAAAATATAATCCAACTAAAAAGTTTTCGTCTACTTAACGTCTGCCTTCTATTGTCTGCCGGATGTTGTACAGAATTTCAGTGCAGCTGAGTCCTTCGGCTCTCTCTCTCTGTATCTCTGTGTATTTGTGCTATAGTCTTGGTTATATTGGAGTTAGGGGTTCATTACAGGGCACATGGGGTTTTCAATTTTGATTTTTTGCCTTTGACTTTGAGCTAATTGTATAGCTGTGTGTTTATGTATGTGTTTATATCCTTGAGGCTGTTAAATAGTTGCTCCTGTTGCTGCTGCTCCTGCTGTTGCTGACATTATGATGAGGTTTTTGTGTATAGAATAGATTGACTTATTAATTACAAAGATAAATAACATGATAAAAGTTGCTAAAATTAGAAAAAGGATATTCTAAGCTAGTAGTATAAGCAGGGTTTATCAGTTCAAGCAAAGGATTAGATGCTATTTAAAATACTTTAGGTATATTTAAATGACTTCTACAATAAGTTTGACAGTATAAACACCCTGTTTGGTGCACCCTGTTTAGCACAGTTGAAGACCACAGGATATGCATATTATAAATAGTTTTAGCCAAACCCAATACTCATTTACTGCCACAAAATTTAATATGTACCAATAAATGAGCATTTGCTGGAACTGGCTAACAACCGCAGCATGGCTTGGCTTGGGTCCAGACACACACATACACACACACATTGATGATAGGAACGTTAAAATTATTCAATATCCTTTGCTGCTTGTGGCCGTAATCAAACAAATAAGGACAAGCAAGAAGGAGTAGACATTAGATTACAACAAGGATCCAGCAGTTGTTTGACATTTAGTTTCATAATTTAATATTCAGTCAGTGCACAACAGGATACAGCTAAAAGGAGCACTTGAACGTGGTGGCGCGTACACATAGTAAATGCAGGCATCCATTGGCCAGACAGAGCGATTGAAGGACTAGGCAAATACCCACCCAACTCCATCAGAGGTCTTACCACAAACCGCATATAAATATCCTAGATTCAAGTTGTGTCTTGCATTTTTTGGTTGACAATATTGAAACGTTTATTATGCCCAACGGCTAAGTATATTATTGTGTGTGTGGGTGTGTGTGTGTGAATCCTTTACAGGCAATTCAAACTAAACAACGGAAGTAGTTCCATGTTAGAACCTGCACTAGACAGAGCGACGCTGTGACACACTTTTAAGATCAAGATACCAGAAATACCGATAAAATCGTTAGTAGAAATAGGCTATGGTCCACTTCCAAGTAGGTTATATTCCTATATGTTCCTATATATCCCTAAATATATTCCTTTATATTCTTATTTATGCTCATGTGTGTGCGGCTAATCTGAAGCAAATTGACACCTATTTAGTGTTAAATTAGAACACATATGGCTACACATAGCTGCAACTATAAATCCTGTGTAGTTCCACAAATTTCCGGCCAAGATAAGCACTAAATAGGCCACATGAGCAGCTCATCTTACCGAGATCTCAGATCACTCAGCACTCAGCTCTGAAGTTGAAACGAATGCCGACAAAATAGTTCCTAATAATTATATGGAAATGTATTGGCCAGCTATTTGGTAGCAGCTTTGTGGCCAATATATATGTTTGCAAGTGATCAATACAGGAGTCAGGCAACAACACTAGTGGATGACATATACATATGTGAGTGTATGCATGTGTGTATGTGTCTCGATGTGTGAAAGGAATTCATAAGAATTACCTGTGCTATTGTTGTGCACTTGAATTACATAAAAATTGTGCAGCGAACAATGGTCAAAATGTTCAAATGGCTACCGTTGCACTAAGGATAACAAAAGGACTTCAGATACGTATATGTATATATATATGCATATATGCAAAAGTGTAGCCAAACAAACAAACAAACAAACAAACTGCAAAAGTGCCAACAGTAGCAGCAACAACAACAATAACAACAGCAACAACAAACAGAAGCAAGCAGCAGCATCAAAAGGACAATAAGGCGCTTTAGCCTCGCCCTTTGATGGCGTTTACATATCTTTTGCCCTTTTTGCCTTATTTCTTTTTACATACATGCATATGCATATGTATTTATGTATAAGGGCGTGGCATGCCTTGCGTACAAACAACAATTGTAATCACACACCTTTTGTCGAGCATACGAAGCGTGTGAAGCGTGCCTTTGGCTCAAAGATAAGGAAACCATCAGGAAAACTTACAAAGAAAAATTCTGAGTAAAAAATTTCTTTGAAAATTATATATATACACACACACACATACACATAGTTAACTGGTATTGCATTTGCAATGTGGAATTGGAATTGCAATTGCAATCTGAAATTGCAGTTTGTATGAATAGATTGGCAAATCATTTTTGGCTTGTGACTGTGGTTATGGTTGTAGCTGTAGCTGTAGCTGTAGCTGTGGCAGTGGCAAGTAGAACACACAATTGAGAAATCAATTCACATTGAGACACCACACGAAGTGTTGATAGCAATGCAAATGAAATCCTGATGAGACTCATCACAATCATATAGCAGCATCAGCCTCATATAATCAACATACTGCCAGCTTTTTATTGCATATCTTCATATTTTTCTATTTGTGTATAAGTATGTGTATGTGTGTATGTATGTACATGTCTGTTTGTGTGTTGACTATGGAAAACTTGTTCAAAAATTTCATTAAAAACGGTTTTCATTGTTATTGTTGCTGCATCATAATGTGCCCATAATAAAATAAAAAGTGCACCACAGCTACACGCCCCTACACACCCAACCACAATTTTCCTACTCACCCCACACACACCCACTTAAAACTCTACCTACTGCGTCGCCTCTCTTACCATACGGAAATGTAACACACAATTGGCACCCAAAAACGAAATAAACAAAAAAAAAAAAAAATATGCTGAAAAAATATACAAAAAAAAAAGTACACAAAAAAACAAGTAAGAAATATATCGCAGAGTCTGTTCAGCTATAAGATACCCTATATACTGTGCACCTATACTGTACTTTTTAATAAATACTTAAGTCTTTTCCCAGACCTATATAGCAATATACCATTGAATATATAGGATATATGCTTTACTTTAGTCTGGGTTTAATTCAGCTCGCCTTCCTGTTGTTAGCTGCTGGCTTTCTATATAAAAAGGATCTTATAAACTGAATGTACAGTAAGCTGATTGCCAGAGTATTCTATATACTATATTTAATATAATGATAACTATATAATTTTGAACTAAAACCTTTAATTCTATCGCGATTTTGCAATCCTTCGCTGCTGCTTCAGCTACTACCTTTTTGCTTGATGTGTAACTTTGGGCGTAATTTTTTGCATCTCAAAATACTTGAACTAACTACTATAATAAGTTAAATATTAAGTACTATATTTATATATTATATTTATATTAACAAATTTTTAAAGCTAAAATCTAAATAAAGATTTTATATATAAAGTTATAAACTTTGTGCCTTGAACTTACCCCTCTTTTGATTGCTTTGTTGTCTCCTCTTTTGTTTGCATTCATGATTTTGCTTGTGATCTCAGACTTTATCATTGATTGGCCGCCTTTCTACTATTATCACTTAAATATCTGCACACTTCTAATATACAATATATTTAGATTTATCACTTATATAATTTACACTAGTTGCTTATACCCTGCACTTTTATAGGGTATATTAAACTGGCCAGGCAGTAGAAATAAAAAAATTTTTTAATATACCATGCAAAATTGCATTCAATTGCGTCTGTGCCTGTGTGTGGAGTACACTGCAAGTATGTACTTCTTTTCATGTGTGTGTGTGTTGGTGTTTGTTTGCATGTGTGAGTGTGAGTTTGCACAAGTGCTGTAAATTTCCTTATTTGCCCCGACAACGAGCAGTCAAAAAACAAAAAAAAAAACAAAAATAAAATAAAATATAAATAAAAATAAAGGAAAAATAAAATAGAAAGATGAAAAACTTGCACACAATTAAACTCAAACAAAAACGTTGCAGAAATGAAATTTGTTACATTTTTGTTGTGTTTATTTATAACAATTGCGTTTAAAACCGCTTAAATTCTTTTTGCCAGCATGTGCAAATAAGTCGGCAATTTTTATTCATTTATGTATGTGCCACGCCCATTTACGCCCAACCCTCTAACGCGTACATAGCAAGTGCAATTTCTCGTTAGTCGCTTCGTTTTTATGTGTGTGTGTGTTTTTTTTATGTGTTGCTTTTTGGATTTTGTTTGAGTTTTTGGAACGAGCCACGAAAATGAAAACTAAATGCAATAAGCGTTTGCGCCTAAAAGCTGCAACAAAAAATCAACGTTAGAGATTAGCACATATGCAAGACAGAACACAAACACACACACAAGCACACCCACACTGACACTTATACCTATATCTGTGTACGTCTCTGTGTGGTGGCCATTTTTTGTTGATGCCAAAACCCTTTTGCCAGTTTAGCGTTCATTCAATCTGTGTCTGCTGCAGTTGCCTCTGTTGATTTTTTTTGTTCAATTTTTTTTACTTATTTCACTTCTTTTTTATTTTGGGTTTCGCTTTGTTCTGCATTTAGCTGCGCCGCAATTTTTATTGCCTATTTTTGTGCGTCGTCGTTGGCTTTTTTTTTTATTGCAGCACTCTCCCTGTGAATTGTAATGAAATTTTTCGGTTTTGTCCAAAATTGCACGCAAATAGTCACAGAAAAAAAAATGGAGAAGAGAGAAGCAGGGGAGGTAAAGAAGAAATAGAATGTTGAACATTGAAACGCTGAAAATTTCATTTCGACGCAATTTGACTGTAATTGTTTGGAAAACTCTGTTTGAGTTTGAGTATTGGAACCAAGACACATACGTACATCTGATGCATATAGATCAATTGTTGCAGATATATATATATATATGGATATAGCTGAATTGGTGATTAACGTTTGTTGATTGATGCCGCGTCGGTTAGACCTATAATTCACTGTCCATACTACTTTTTTACAAGGATTAGCGGCTATTGTCCTATTTATACCCGAAAACCGAAGTGAATTGATGGTCAGAGGGTAAAGGATAACTAAGCTACAGCAGCTGATAACAAATAATATAATATTCAGGATAGGGAAAGTGTAAAGTGAGACTTGTTATTGAAATTTATAAGAATAATGTTGAAAGTCTATAGAAAAATACTAGGAATAGTTATAGTTATGTAAAAGAGACTTACCACCATCATTTCCTTGCATTTCCTTTAGATTCAAGGCATATCCAAATCCAGATAGAAATCATTTCAGAAGAAGTTATGCTTTTATTGCCAACAAACACAAGCAACACCTTAGCACACAATTATTATATATAAACATATAACTTCCACTTGTTTATATAATCTTCTAGCACAAGTTTCAGTTTCAATTGGCAACACTTTAAAAGGACATGTTGTATGTAGCAAAGCTACCATAAATATACTCAGGCTGGCAAATTGCTTGCATAAAAAAGCCATTTGAAAGTATGTGAACAGTCAGAACTCTTGCCTGGTTGACACAGCCAAATCCACAAACACTAACACAAACACAAACCACAGCTATTCGTTTAAAGGCAGCCCAAAAAAAAATGTTCAAATTGCAAAAAATAACATGACCGCAGGCAGCACGATGAGCAGGCCAAAATCAAAAGCAAAACCAAAGGCAAAGCTAAAGCTAAAGCCAATGCCATTGACTCGTTCCTTTTTTTATGCTTTTGCTGGTTAGATAAGTCGCTCCAACATGGATGTCAACCGTTGCTGCTGCGTTCTACCCCCGGCAGTGCCACACTCCAACGTCATATGCCTTCGGTCTGCTGTCTATATTGACACAACATGCCAATTTTGCTTGGCAGGTGGTGGCCTTGTGGCTGTGGCTGTGGCTGTGGCTTTGCTGGTGTCACAGGGCCAGACTAGAAAAAAAGATAGAGAGAATGAGAGAGAGAGAGAGAGAGAGAGCACAAAAAAATGGTAAACTGATTGGTGGCAAGACGCAGCGTGGAGTATAGCTAAGGTTACTATATCAACTGACAAAATAATTAATTTTATTCGAGTTTTTTTTTCGTTTTTAAATGTTGACACAGAGAGCGGCGTCAATGATAATAATGATGATAATGATGATGATGATGTGATGTGTTGGCCAGGGGTGTAACTTGGCTGTTAGAATTTGGCATTTGCTTTGTAAGGACACGCACCGCATACGCAATTAAATGCGCCTTACGCAGTGTGCAATGAATATAGAAGGAGAAGGGGAAGGAGGTGGTAGAAGGGAAGGTATTGGGCAAAAAAAGGAAAGTATATAAGCAAAGTAAAGAAGGCGATTCCGGCAACACTTTGGATAAACGGGGCGTATACGCAACACGCCTTTCCACTTGGAAGTCGCAATTTCAACTTGGTTGTAATTAGTTTTCGCCACAAGTTTTTCTTTTTTTCGTTTTTTTTTTATATCTTTTTGCTGCCCCATTCTATTTGCCAAGAGTTTTGATTTTGCTCCTTTGCGCTGCTTACACAGATTTCTTTTAGCCTTAACGTATTTTATTGAATTTTCTTTTCATTTGTTTGTTGATTTTTGGGATTTGCCGCATTTCGTATGCACAGCGGATGAAAATGATGGAGAAAGATAGACAGAGAGACAGACAGACAGACAGACACACAGTCAGACAGATAGAAGGAAATATATAGATGCTTCAGATTTATACAGACAAATCTCTATCTATTTTCCTCTATCTCTCTCTCTCACTTTGTGTGTGTGTCTTGTTTGTTGTTGCTTTTCCTTTAGTCGCCTGTTTTTCCAATAAATTACTTTGTAATCAAGTGAATTCGAGTGCAAAAATGTTAAGTGTTGGCTGGGAGGATTGTAAAAAAGAAACGGAAATGTTGCAATGAGCCCTCAACTGATGACTATAATTTGCAGTTAAAACGAGCATTGAATTTGGTAATAGATGTCTATGAAAATTTACATATTATTAACTATAGTATAAGGATATGTTATATATCCTGTTTGCTTACCTTATAATGTCACATACAAGTCCCTGCACACATAGGGAGCAGAATGCAGTAGCAGTAAATATCCTGGCATCATTCTGATGATATATCTAAATTGCCATATTAACTAACCAGCACTTAATTAGTTGCAGTCTAAACATAGCTTGGAACTTCTAGTTTATCCTATTCCAAGTGTAAATTCCAATTTCCTAGTTGATTTTTAGCCCCTCACAGAAATACCTAAAATGTTAATAATATTTATACCTTATTAATATGTTCCAATATCTAATATAGTGTCCTTTAAGATACATACCCCCGCTGGCTATGCCTAGTCAATGTGACAGCAAATCAATCCTTGTATATCTTCAAGTCTTTCCCTCTGTTGTTAGTGTTGGGGCTTATGCTTTTTAAGTTGGCCCAGCAATAAGCCATTTTTGATATGTGGTATACTAATACGCTTAACAAAGCCAAGAAATGAAATGCAAAAACAACAACAAAAGTTTACACAGTGCATTAGTCAAGGACTATGGCATATTTACAATACTTTGGCTTGGCTACTTAGGAGCAAAGTCTTTGCAACCAGCTAAACCAAAAGGCAGCCGGCGACTTATTGAATTGTAAAAGGCACATCAAGGACCTTCCATACATATATATGTATATATATTTATAGTAGTTAACATATATGTATATGTTTTGAGTGAAATATGAGTCTGTGTATGAAATCTAATTGCTTGAATAAAAATTACGTGGGCAAAACAAAGCGTTGTGTGAAGGAGCAGGGGGAGAACGAGAGAGTGAAAGGGAGAGAAATAAAGCCAACTAACTGTCAGTGGCAGATGCGGGCGTAATGATAGAATTAAAATTGGACTGCAAGGATTGTAATTACCCTCGAATAAATATACATATATATATATATATTTACACACAAAAAGGCACAAGGATATGCGGCGTGGTACACCCGCGGTGAATGAAAGAGATAGAACGCGTGAGAGAAGGAGATAAAATGACATTTGCCCGTTTTAATGAAATAAAATAAATGCTGCGAACAGAGTAGCTCAAGGAACAGAAGCAGCAGGAGCAGGTGCAGTATAAAAGAGTATAAGATAGAGCAGAAACAGAGAGGAGAAACAGCAGAAACAAACACAAGCAGCAACAGCAACAGCAGCAGCAGCATGTCGCCGGCATCAGCCGCAAGGACAAAAGCCAGTTGACATTATGGCTATGTTTATGGCATTGTTTGTGGGCTATATGCCCCGACTGTGTATATGTGTTTATGGGTGTGTGTGTGTGTGTATGTGTGTGTGCTGTTGATATTATATTACATTTTATAAATTACATTTTATGCGCAGGCTAATGCAAAAATAAAAAGTCAACGTTGATTTTACTTCAGTTGCATGCAGCAAAAAGCTGAAATTTTTCTGTTATTCCTTCAGTTTCTACTCCTCTTTCTTCTTCTGCTACTACTGCTACTACTACAGCTACTGCTTATGCTACAATTGCTATTACTGCTACTGCTGTTACATTAGCCATCTCCTGCAGCGAGTCCTTTGCTTGAGGTTGACTTCAATTGCGTTGCGGAAATGCATTAAGAAATTCAACTTTCGACCCCGCAAGGTGCACTGAATCAATAAGAACAACTGTGAAAATGCTGAGAATGCTTTTAATAGGCACTTTCATAATCCACATAAAATCCCTACACCCCTCTCTCTCTAAGCCCTACAAAGCATATTTGTGAATTCTTTTATGTTTAGTGGACAATGAGCTGAAACTGCAGCTTCAGGTTGAGGTTGAGGTTGAGGCTGAGGCTTTGTGGCAGGATTTATGAAATTTTATTATTTGCTTGCAACATTCAATGAATGCACAGCTAATGCTATGTCTAGCCAATATTTTATACTCCACATATATATATACACTATATAGGATAATATGCTAATGAACTGGGCAACAGGTTGTGATATCTACTTTATAATTTGAAATCTATTTCATATTGATAAATGGACAGCAGCATTCACTTTATATGTAAATGCGTTTATATTTATGTTATCAGAATATTATGTATAATTTTAGCACACAACACCACTAAATGCCGTGCCACCCCCCTGCACCTGCAGCAGTTGTTGTTGTAGCCAAAAGTGTACTGATATTTATATAAATTTGCTGTTTCATATAAAATTTTTATGACAAATAATCCGCTTTCACAGCAATTGATGTCAGGAGAATCGATATAAAATGAAAGTTAATACCCAACAACGGGACAATTGATTGAACCAGTTGATAAGCCTGATGCGATAGCGCCCACACGCACACACACACACACATACATATACATTACATTATTCACTTTCCCTCATACTCTTTAAATGGATGTATATATTATATGTATTTGATATTGTATATTTCATTTGATGTCGCTAGGTTGATAAGGCTAATGACCAACAACAACAACAACAACAACAACAAGAACAACAACAACAACAACAGCAGCAGCAACAAGAGCAACTCATAGAAATGCCTTTAGTCAATGATATCAATATCAATATCAATATCATTATGATTGTATTACACATTGTATTTGGCTTTAATAATAATAATACTAATAAATAGATATATATATATATATATATATATATATATATGTATATAAAAAATGCAGTTTTGTTTATCTTATCGCTGACTGTTTGATTTTGTATTAAATTAGTGTCATAAAGTGGTCAACAAGTGTTGCCGTTTGGAGTTATTCCCACGATTTAGCATCTTATCACAATATGGATATATTTACAATGTGGTATTAACAATTTATTAAACAATTTTATGGTGTTATCAATGTGAGTACTGCATTACGCATACGCCGCATGTGGCACGCTGTGGTTTAACCCTGCCTCTACCTCTACCTATACCTCTACCTTTACCTCACTTCTGCTCCCTTACATATAGTCTATGTTACTGCAGTACTTCACTTACCTGTTTTCCACTTGTAATGTAATTTCCGTTGTGCATTTCCGCCATACAATTCAGTATTCATCGTACACCCCTCGTACCCCGCACTTCCTTTTATGCAGCAAGCAGCTGTAAAATCGCAAATTGCGCGTAATTTTATTTATTTGCTGCAGTTTGGCAACATGCACGACAGTTAATTTCCGATGCAGCTTCTCATTGACATTATTCAGTTAATCGCATCACAGCCAAAGCTGTTCCCGTTTACAAATTCAACTTCAATTTTTAAATTTACGCACATTTAACGATAATTTAAAGTAGTTAAAGGTATCAACTTGGATATTAAATTAAATATTGAAAGATATTATCTGATATATATCACATAACTTTATATGAAAGCATATATAACCCAGTATATTTAGGTCATAATACTCTTGAATAATATAGCTCTGGTTACCGCAGATTATTATAGTAGTAATAATAATCTTTGGGTTAGAGCAGCGAGTTTCTTTTAACTAAATTGGTAAATCTTTCATTTTATGTCACTATTCTCATATCCTTTCAATTTTTTTTATCACTTTTGTTGAATTTATTTTATAAAATTCTTTGTGTATTAAGAACATTCATAACGTTTTTGCATGCGAGAATCACCTTGGTTATTATGCGGCATTTAATGTAGCCTACTTATTGGTGCTGGCAATTTGTTATCCTTGTCGCACACGCATCACAATCAGAGCCAGCCTGTGTTGGCTGCCAATTGGCAGTTGCCAACAAAATTGGCTTCAATTATGCACAGCATTATGAAATTATAAAAAGTAAGTAGAAGCTGCTTTTGCCGCTGTTTTTTTGCCTTTGCTTTCGCTTTGGCTTTGGCTTTAGCTTTGGCTGTGGCTGTGGCTGTGGCTCGAAATGTAATTGCCGCAATTTGTGCAGTTACTGTTGCAGTCTCGCTAATAACGTTTATTAAAACCACAACAACATCAAGCTCAGCTCTTTCGCTCTGCACCCATCCACCCACTATTAAGCGCTGCCTCCATCATCCATCCAACTTATCCGTTGCTCCTAAGAGCCATTAACAATAAGCCTGGCTGTTATGAATGATGCATACATATGTGTAACGTTGCGCAAATTATGCAAATCCTTGTGAAGCACATTAATGACAATTAATCGCTGCAAATTAAAATGATGACAATGCGCTAGATATGTGTATATGTGTATATCATACAAGGATTTAGCTGCTCATCCTTACAATCCTTTACTCTCCTCTCCTTGCTTTGCTCTCCTTATAAGTACATTTATATTTAAACATATGTATAATTAAATAGTTATAGCTAAACTGGCGGCGCTGGATAATTTATTACATGTTCACCATTCAAACGTCCCACGTCGTATTCCTTCTGCTCTTTGCGTCGTTCCTCATGATTCCCGTCAAGGCCTACACCCAAACGCTCTATAAATTTCGATGAGCGGTAGCCATTTTTCTAGTTATAATTAAAATTATATATTAATTATTGAATTATTTCATGTATAAGCTAAACATACCTCATAGTAGAGAGCACGTGCCTTCTTTGCCGCCTCCGGATCAAAATTCCACTCGGTACGCTCATGTGTAATGGGTTCACCTGCCACATTGTTCTGTAATGTTTCCGCGATGAGGCGTATAATGAAACCATCAGCGGATTGACTGCCCAATAACAGTATAGTGCACTATGAATAAGCAATAATTGGTGATTTATATAAAATTTCAACACAGTTTATGACACATTGAAGTGTTTTAGAGGGCAAAATCCACATTAAGTTTTCTAATCTATATACATATCAATATATATATCTAAAGCTATAAGATATGCTGATTTTTGACTGATTCCGTTAGATAAAATAAATAAACTTAAATCACTTTCACTGGGCCAAGTTATTTGCATACATTTCAGCCTAATGCAATTAGAAAAAAATTACTTAATTTTCTCTTTTGCTTTATTGATTTTTTCTCTTTCCTCTTAAACACATGATTCAGCAATTGTTAAAACAAATTGTAATTTTTTTATACATATTTGTATATGACTGTTTGACTTACAGCACACAAAAAGACAAAACTTATTTGCAACATTTTTTTTTAACAGCTCAAAAATAAATAGACAAGCGAGAAAAAAAAACAATTTTGTTGTTTCTTGAAGCGCAAAACCGAACGAGTCAATGGACCATCGATCACTAAAACTCAAAACTAAAAATTGCATAAAACGCAGCCAAGCGCCAACAGACAAATATGAATGGAGCAAGTAAAAAAAGATGAAGAAGAAGAGGCAGAGAAACTATTGAAAAGGTATGAAAAACGATCCGAGCACTTCTTGTTTGGCGAACGCAACATATGGCGAGAAGTTACAAAGTTATGCGAATATCAAACGCAAGTTGGAGTGAGAGATTAGGCATAAGAAAAGAGATAAGAGAGGAAGATAGAGAGAGCGCGAGCGCGAGTGCTAGCTAACATTTACAGCTACAAAGCACCGGCTTAAACTTAGTATTTCGTATAACTCAATATTACAATGCGTCTTAATAGATACAAAGTGTGGCAAGACATATGTAAACATTGTATACCCTGTACATATGAGAGTCTATAAATGAGGAATGCTTAGGTGTATAGTAAATTTACTATAGGGTATACTGTTGTTTATTCACTACTTAATTACGCCTTCGATTGTGTATGGCCCCGTTTTATATATATGCATAATAAAAAGTAAAACTTGATAAATACTCACTTGAATCATAATACAGTTGAAGCTGCATTGAACCGTAGCTTTGTAGGCGACCTTGAAGTTATACTTGAAGTGCCCTAGCAATTAACGCACACACACACACACACACACACACACACACATACACATTACACGTTTATACATTCATCTATGCGTCTGCCTTGTTTAATGGCACATTTTAATGGCTAGCCAAATTTGTGTTCAGGGTAGACGGAACTAAGTGCGCATAGAGATGTCAAGTTATTAAGCTCTGGCTAAAGTTTAGCGACACCTGACGCTAAATACCAATGCCAGAGACAACTGTTATTTTTTTTGTTAATTTTTTTTTTTGTTTGTTTTGCATCCGTAATTTAGACGGGCGGTGGCCAAAGAAAGTGCGCAAGACATCAGTAGGAAAATGGCACAAAAAAGCTGAAAAGAAAGAAAGAAAAAAATTAAAACTGGTTAAGCGTATTATTGTTGCAGAAGTTACATAATGACTTCGTCATCATTATCAGCATCATTATTAACATTACAATCGGTATCAAGTCATCCACTTGTAGCCAAACCAGAAAGTCAAAGACATCAAAAGCTACCACCAACGAACCACTTTAGTAATTTGGCCTCAATTTCGTTATAGTTTTGCGCTGCATTTTAACAGCTGTGCAATGGTTCGCTCTTTAACTTAAACTCCCACTCCCACTCCTACTCTCTCAGTCTCTCTTTCTTTTGTAACTCTTCGCTTAAAGAGCTACGTGTGTTGCCTCACGTCAGTAGGAAAAAACGAAATTGTCAAATTTAGTTGTTAGTTGCGCTTGGGAAAGAAAATGCGAAAGAGGTTTTTAAATTTCCGGCATGCTAATTTTGGATTTTTCCAGACAGCGAAACATATATAACATTTTAGTTAAAAAAAGGCTTTTTTATAGTATTAACAGCTGTGCGGCCTATTTCAGGACTTTCACTTTCATTGTGTGGTGCTAAGAGCAAAAAGTCTGCAAATCTTGGGTAGTGGATCAGGCATGCATTTGCAATAGTAAATAGTATAGAGCATAGAGTGGCACAGCCAAGCCCAGCTTTAAAGTTAAGCTTTCTGTTAAAGCTCTCTATTAAGCTTTTGCGCTCTTCAGTTGTTGCTCGCTGTAACTGGAATTCAGTTACCAAACAAAACGCGCGCGACAAGCAACACGACTTTGCGCATTGCAGCGACACAGACGTAAAAATTACCGTTAATGTCTGAAACGTGCGCAAGCGTGTTTAACTATTAATATATAATTTAAATTTGTAATTATTCTTTGAATTCTTACTATTTGGAAACCATGGCAAATATGAATGCGCTACTATTGCCTGTAAGTCTAAAATTTTGTGCATTTCTCTTACCGTTAACGTCAAATTGTTGTTGACCTCCACAATTAACACGGCCAAAGCAAAACTCGCACGTCCAACGCGTCGCGTCGCATTGTATCGCATCGGTCTTAGGCGCTGACACAATTTCCGTAGCGTTTCATACGCCTGCGCGAAAGTCGCACCAAAAAGAAAAGTGCTCAACGGTGTCTTGTGTATGGAATTCTCAATGAAGTTGACTTTTTGTTTGGCCAGTGAATCGAAACATTTCAAAATGATGTCAAATGTTTAATTTGTAATCTGTTATCGTAGGCACCTTCCCAAGGAGACCTTGAAATGGGCTAGTTGCCTAATTCCGCAATGATCACAGCGGGTTTTCTATCGATCACTCTCTTTCTCTATCTCTCCTTGTCTCTTTGTTCGGCTCTTTCTTTTGCTGTTGCTCTTTCCTGGGATTTGCTTGTTGACCAATTTAAAAGCAACAACAAAAAATATGTCATAATCTTAAAGTTGCGCTTATGTTTACCACTTGTTTGTTGCTGGTACTTGTTGTTGTTTTTTTTTCTGTTGTCTGCTGTCTTGCATAACCATGGCAATAACCGTTGTTGTTGGTATTGGTGCTGTTGGTATTTACTTGGCTTACCTCATGCAGTATATCGCAGCAAATTATCTGTGCATTTATTACAGTTACCATCTGTCTGACACACTGAACTAATGAGCCGGCATAACTTTTGATTTTGCACGCAAACAATATAATTGCGAAAATAAAATCTTTGTTTATTTTCTTTTTAGCTCTTTTTAGTTATCGTTGCATTTGTTGCCCACACATCATACGCTACAGTGCAGCCAAGAGCTCCGAACTTTCAATACTTTGAACGGTAGGTAATATATAATATGTAAAAAATATTAACTATTTTATAATGAAACTTTTCTATACAGACCAAAATATCGGTATCCATATTATGATGAAAATGGTAAAGGAAAATTACTTTATGGCTACGGCGGACCAGATTTATACCAATACAAAACTTATACACCATTGGAGGGCATTCATTAAGCACTCTTAGTAATATATCAATTATTTTGTAATTGTAAATGCATTTAAGTTACTTATTTATAAATATATATATACACAAGTTATAGCTATAAAATCTCGCATTTAAATTTTACAAACAAGTGCGCCAAATTTAACTCTAAAGTCTAGATGGCGCTGCAACAATGTGTTATTATTCATTGTGAATGTTTTAATTTATTGTGAATGGCAGCTATGCATTTTCGAAACGAAGAAGACTTGAAAGAAGCATTTGCCCACGTTTCATGGTTATTATTATTAAACAAGCGTAAATATAATAAAAAAAAAGCAAAAATGTCGCGAAAGGAGGCTCTATCACAATTTATCAACCAAATTCATGGTCGTCCTGTCGCCGTTAAACTTAACAACGGCGTAGACTATAGAGGTAAACGCTTTGCCGGCACATCAATTTGTTTACATTGAGAAGCTAAACTTTCTTATTTAAGTTTATAAATGCGAAATTTTACTTTTGTAGGAGTTCTTGCCTGTTTAGATGGTTACATGAATATTGCGCTTGACCAGACAGAGGAGTACGTCAATGGACAGCTTAAAAACAAATATGGCGACGCTTTTATACGAGGCAACAATGTGCTCTATATATCCACACAAAAACGCAGAGTGTAAAATAAATAATCCTTAATTCATTTTATAAATACACAAAACACACACTTTATAAATAATTTGGTTCCCTCAACTGGGATAATAGCGTGTGCCATATTCGTACGGTATAGCACCGAAGTGTCGCAACTGTTGTATGGAATAACCGGAACCTAGTGCCGCTATAAGACGTTCTCCACGGCGTCCATATTTTCGTTCATAAGTCGGTCGCCAGGCGCGTCCAAAATACGGATCAAAAGGTATTTCGGTGGGCTGTTGAAATGGTGAGTTGCCAAAGAAAAGGCGCTCAAAGTAATCCAAAATAGCTTTTTTTTTCTGAAAGTGTTCCAATATAGGATTTGCTTGATGGGCTGTTCGTGGATCCTGCGAAGCCAGATTCTTGAAGTATTGAAAGTTCACTAAATCCACATTCGAAAAGTCAAAGGCCTCGTACAATGTTGCCCGCGACGTACCCAACTGCAGGTACTAATGAAGGGCAATGTTAATGTGGTAATTAGTGTGGGTTTTGGGTGCTACGTTAATTGCCCACTTACCAATAATGCGAATGCAATTAAAACGTTTTTGCACATTGCAACTAGTTCGATTTAGTTAATTGTTTTCCAACCAGGTCAAACAGCAGCACCTTACGCTTCCTCACACAAAATTCAACTGATTTGAATAAATTCGGCCAACAGCATGATTCGTTGTGAACAATAGGACAGTCCGATGGGTTGCAATCTGTTTTCCACTCTTGTATTTTAATGTAATCAATGTGGGGGGATTACTCAATCTTCTGCCCGTTGCCCAGCCGAATGTGACACGCACAACAAACCATGTGGGCTACTACGGGTAATTAATTAATATGCATGTCGCATCTTGTCTCATGTCGTACAGCCAATCAACAAAGCAGCGCGACACTTTAGTTGTGAAAACCTCACCGGGTGCTGAAGTGGAAAAAGCTGTGACTTGTTTTAATTTTGGGTAACCGAAAACAGTCACTTATCAGATTTTCACAATGAAACTTGTTTTCTCCACTAGGCCAACAAAACTATCAGCTGTTACAAAGCCTTGGATATAATTTATTTGGAATATATTTTCGTTGTGTTACTTCAAACAAACTCAAATGAATCGCATTCAAAAAACGTTGCAAGAAACAAACATAAAGTTCAAAAAAGTATACAATATTTTCAATATGTTGCATTAAATCTTGTTATAAGCACATTGTGTATATGTTTATATGGTAGTGTGTGTTGCATGACTATTTTATTATTTATAAAATCACATTACTATTTTATGTCTGATGATAACTTTCGGTACTGAATTGATACTTTTTTCTTTCACTTTCCAACTAAAATTTGTTCTTAATTAATATATCAAATATTAACACAAAGAAAACTGTTTAAATATCTGGGAAAACAATGAGAGGGAGATTTCAATAGAGTTTTTAGTTAGCCCACGATATTAATAGCTTCATATCTGGATCATCTGTAATATATCAATTATATTAAATACATATAGAAAATACAGATATAATCAATATTTTGTTACCATCGTCTGCCATGGCAGATGTCGTTGCAGCAGCGGGTGCCATTTTCTTTTCCTTAACTTTTTCTGGCAAGTCCTCGGACGGGGCTTCAGGCAACGTTGGTGTTGGTTCTGGTATACCAATAATTTCTTTGTCAAAGTTCTCTTGTTCCAGTTCATCGAGTTCACGCTCAAGATCCTCATCATCCAGATCAGCACCAAATGCAACTGGATTTGAAATGGCATCTGAAATTTCCTTTGCTACGTCTTGTTGTTCAGCAATATCATCCATCATGTCATGCACCTTGTCCACATCCCTGCAAAATAACACACACATTAATATAACATAACAAGTTCGGTTGTTTTCAATCTAAGTACTTACATATTCTGGTGGGCATGTTTAAGGGCGTCTGCTGCATTCTTCATTGTGGTTAAGACGGCGGTATTTGTGTTGGCACTCTCCAATGCCTCCCGCTGCATTTCAATGGTAGATAAGGTGCCATCGATCTGTTGTAATTGCTTTTCCAAACGCTTCTTCTTTTTAAGCGCTTGCAATGCAACTGAAATTTGCGATAAAGAAAAACTTGGTTAGGCGAACAAAACAAAATAAAGTAAACAAGAGAAAAGAAAATAAACAAATGGTTTTAGATGTGGTGACAAATTTTGATTATCTCTGCGAATGTACACCCAATACGATAACGAATTACGAATTCTCTATGATTTTTTTGATTACTAAAATTTAATTAATATTGAAGAAATGTTTATATTACGTTCTTATAAATATGTTGGTATATTGGTGATGCGTCCGGTAGGGCCCCATCAGGGTATGCATGGATGTTTGTATGTTGAGCGTATAAAAAGAGGAGCGAAGAAATATACAAGATTTTGGATTTTTACTTATTTACTTTACTTTACATTCTATCTGTAGCATGGCATTGGATTTAATTAGACAAACACAACAAATACAGAAACAAAAACAAAAGCAACTAAAAATGAGTCATAACTTCTGCACGAGTGTTATTCCTGGTTATACCAAAAGTTAGTAGACCAATAAAAAAAGTTACCTCTTTTGTTTTTTGATGCATTTTTTCGTGCTGTATTTAATTCTTCCTCAATTTTGGACTCCAGAAACTCTTGCTTTTTAATCAACATATTCTCTGTCTCGCGTAGCTTTTGTATCGCTTCACCGGTGGAGGGAGCCACCTCTTTTTTACCACCAAACATTTTTCCAAAAAAACTCATATTGATTTATTATTTTAGTAAGAGCAATTAAGCACAATTCGCACAATTTCAATATTAAATTTAACTTTTTCTATTGCGTTTTCCCCTCAGTTAATGTCTGCTATTTTGTCTATGGGCGAGTTGTGCGTCATCATGTTATCGAAAAAAATTTATCGTCTAGAGGTAACAAACAGGGTTGATTTTCTTCAGATGTGCTGTGCTATCAATTTTTTTTTTCACCCCTGGTCATAAAAAATCAGAGTTGTTAATTACAAATGCATTAAAAATAAACTTTAAAATGGCAAATCGCACGGTTAAGGAGGCGAAAAACGTGCACGGTACAAATCCGCAATATCTCATAGAGAAAATAATACGTTCTCGTATTTACGATTCGAAGTTTTGGAAGGAACAATGTTTTGCACTTACTGCGGAGCTCCTTGTAGACAAAGCCATGGAGCTACGATTTGTTGGCGGCGTCTATGGAGGCAATATTAGACCCACCCAATTTCTCTGTCTGACATTGAAGATGCTGCAGATACAACCGGAAAAAGATATTGTCGTGGAGTTTATTAAGAACGAGGAGTTTAAGTATGTGCGTGCATTGGGTGCCTTTTACTTAAGACTTACCGGAGCTGCCATTGACTGCTACAAATACCTGGAGCCCCTTTACATAGATAATCGAAAGCTCCGCCGTCAAAACCGGGCTGGACAGTTTGAGATCGTCTACATGGATGAATATATAGATGAACTTTTACGCAATGATCGCGTATGTGATATAATTTTACCACGCATACAGAAACGATCTATATTGGAGGAGAATAACGAGCTAGATCCCAAGGTTTCAGTTCTAGACGAGGATTTGGATGATGAGGTACCTAGTGAGGATGATACGAAGGACCTGGAAGAACATTCAAAACGCCAAAAGAATAGCTCGGCCACATCAGTACGGCGACCTCGCCGAGCTCGCTCGAAATCCAAATCACGTAGTCGGGAACGCGAAAGGGATAAGCGCACTACACCTAACAACAATGGGCGGTCTAGAGATTACTACGACGAACTGGAGGAATATGACAGGCAGCGTAATCGAGTACGTACTAAGGATACTCAGAATCACAGCAATAACTATCATGATGACTATGATCGGCAGCCTGGACGCAACGAGAATAGAAGAGAAGATCGGGAACGGGATAGAAGAGATCGTGATCGTGAGCGAGAACGTGAACGTGAACGCGATCGACATGTAGACAGAGAACGCGATCGTGAACGTAACCGTGATCGTGAACGGGATCGTGGCAACAGGCATGAACATCGCGAACGCGATTCACGCAATGACCACGAACGTCGACGCTATTGAAATTTACTCTCAATTAATATATCTATAAAAGAAAAAGTAAAATTAAAAAAAAAAATAAATTACGTGTTCTAATATGAAATATAAATAAGGGGTGGGTAAATCCACTTAAGCGTCCACAAATATTCATGGAAACGCAGTAAAAAGCTGCCAGTGGAAACAGTTATTTTAAAAAAAAAAGTTGACAAACTCAAAATGGCATCGTAAACAAGAACAGCTGAGTGGCAGAGCTTTTAGTTTTAGAAAGTTCATAAAGCGCTAAAACTCATTTGCGATATTGAAAAAAACAACATTAAATAGTATTAAGTGAAGTGCAAGCGTGACGAGATGAACAATTTTATATCACTAAATTAGTTACATTCACACACAAACACACGCACACTCAAATACATTAACAGAAATCATCAACGTCGCAAATTGTACAGTGGCTAAACTGTTAGTGGCAGATTCGAACTAGACGCTTATAGACATTGCGATAAAGGAATTAAACAATTTTAATTTAATACAACGCATTATGATTAACTGTTGCACTTTGTCTACATAATCAATCAGCTGTGTGTTCATTAAAATTGTAATAGTTAACTTAGCATTATACTAAAATGAATCCCAGAGATAATGAGCATTTGGTGCAGGACAGCGATAATGATGAACCGCCAATTTTGCAAGATGCCGCCCATACTGCAGCAGCTAACGATATTGAAAGTGCTGCTGTAACGGTAAATAATCAAGAATCGGGCACAAATTGGTTTATACTGGAACCCGCAGTATTTTTAATATTTATGGGCCGCAGCTTAATTGGTGAGCTAAAGTCGTTAGATGATTTATAAAAAAATTAAAAAAATAAATATATTTTAGGGGCGGTGGTACAAAATCAAATACTTTATGAAACCTGCGTGACAATATTGCACTACAATCAAACGGATTGCGAGCCACTGCTGGGCAATAATCATGGTTCGGAAGCTACAAAAGTAAGTCTATATCTTATATAGTATTTGATGATAATGCAAAAAAAAAAGTGGGAATGAGAGAAGCGGCAAAGGAACAGCGGACTATTTATCATTGACTTCATTCCGTATAACGTTTAATCGCTATGAAGGGCAAAATGCAAATGCAAAGTGGTGTAAGATTTCATTCATGGATTTTATAAGAAAATCTCTTTAAAGTATAGCAAGAAATTTTTATGTATATGATTATATATATAGGTCAGATTTATAAAAGAATTCGGAGCAGTTTGCAGTTTTTGATTAATTGCACCAGCACCAACAGCAGCATCAGCTGCAGTAAACTATCAAATGATCCATTGTTTGAGTCTAAAGATAAGAAGACTCCATTTTACAGCTAAACAACGACCCCCATACAGTCTAATTAACTTATATAAATATAAATGTGGAACAATAGTAATCACCAATTGTTATCAGACCAATGACAAACAAGTTTTTGAAGTAAACACAAACATTTTGTATGACTAATTGTAAAGCGTATCGAAATATACGATAAATATTGATCTACGAAGGGACAGAAGTATTTGCAAAGATTTTTTACCTTTATTGAACCGAATGATTCATATAATGTGCAAATATAAAAACACTTGTTTCATTGTTTTCTTTTAATTAATCAATGAATTAACTTTCAGAAACTTGAAATCGTAGTTCAGGAGTATTCTGCAGATATAACAATGGCTATCTCTTTGTTGGAGAGCATAATACCAGCAATTGTGAGTCTATTTATTGGTCCGTGGTCGGATAAGTTTGGACGTCGACCCATACTATTAGCAGTGTTTACGGGTATGATGATAAAATTCCTGTACTATAATCCCAACTAATAATATTATTACTTTACAAAGGGTACTTGGTAGGCGCTTTAATATTGATTGCTCTCGCGGAGGTGGCAAGCGCTCAGGATATCAGTCCCTGGTGGTTTTTATTGCCATCGCTGCCGTCTGTCTTAAGCGGTGGAACTTGTGCTCTAATCACAGGACTATATTGTTACATCTCAGATGTAGCCGTCGAACGTAGACGTGCCATGCGGTAATTTATAACCTTGAACAATCCAGGCATCAAACGTTAATCACAATGCTTATTTATAGGATGGTGCTTAATGAGGCAGCTCTATGCACAGGCATGATGATTGGAAATGTATCAAGCGGTTATATTTATGAAATATTAAATGCGGTTGGACTTTTTGCTGTTGCTGCCACACTAATGCTACTTGGTCTGGTGTATGTGTTTTTCATGGTACCAGAAAGTTTACCGCCAGAGGATATCCATACTGGTTCACGAATACGCGAGTTTTTCCGTTTTAGCCTTGTTAAGGAACTGGTGCGCACCTGCATTATGCCGCGTGCTAATTTCGACCGTCTTATAATCTGGTTAACGATGATTGGACTTACCATCAGCATTTTTAATATGGAAGGAGAGAACACGGTCACTGTGCTGTTTCTACGTGAACAATTCGACTGGACCATCAAGGATATAAGTCAGTTCAATGCAGCGCGAATTGTAATACAGATCGTTGGCAGTATTGCTGGTATGATACTATTGCGACGCGTGCTTAAAGTATCCATAATAAGCATGGCACTTATTTCTTTGGCCGCCTGTGTGCTGGAGAGCACAGTGCGTGCCACAGCACTTTATCCTTGGGAAATGTATTTAGGCACCATACTAGGTATGATGCGTGGCGTTCTTGGACCAATGTGTCGTGCTATATTAACACTTGTGGCACCAGCCACGGATGTGGGTAAGTATTCTCAGAAAGTACAAAAACGACTATAACTGATGTATCTTTAATTGTAGGTAAAATTATGGCGCTGACCACATCCTTGGAAATGTTAAGTCCACTGGGTGCTGCACCCATATACACAGCTGTATACAAAATGACTGTTTCATTTTATCCAGGAGTCTTTAATTTCATCAGTGCTGGATTGTCCTTTGTAGCATATATATTAATGGCGTAAGTTATATTGAAATTAAAAGCTCAATTCGTAAATTAACTCAATTTCTATTGCAGCATTATATTCGGCATACAAAAAACAATGGATAGCAGCAGTGCATATAAGGCAATTAACAGTTAACCCTTTAGGAACTGCTTGGGTTAGTGAATTTATACATATATAAATATATTTGAATGCCTTATTACTATATTCCATTTGTACTTGTGATGTTTTTATGTAATACTGTAGCAAATGTGGAACGGTTTAAATTTATATACATATATTTTAAGTATTATTAATTAACATTCATAAAATAATTGTAAAATTGTCTAAATTACTTTTTTGTATGTTTTTTAACTTCTGAAAGAATCTAATCATAATGGTTAAGTACAGAAAAGCTCAGTAAAACTTTTTAATATTTATTAAACTAAAAACAGAATGGAAAATGCTGATGACAATAAAATGTATATGTTAATTTTACTCCAACAATTTTGTTAAGTTGAGAAACTGTATAATTTATCTCTGATCTGCCATTGTTATAATTATCAGTACATCAAATAACGATGAGAATACCATTTACGATCGAGAGAAATATTATAGCTATTGTCTTTTATTAGCAGTTGAAATTTATTAGTTAACTAATTAACGGATTAATAAATCAATTTTGGTGTTTGGGATTCAATTAACTAATCAAAGTTTATTGCTTAATATAGATATTTTCGGTAAAGGACATCACAAGTAGTTAATTAAATTATATATAAATACTAAAATAAGATAAATTATAAATAACGGTGTAGATAATACTATTTCAGCAACTTGGCATAGTATTCTTTGTGCATGAGTTTAATGCGTAATACAAATCTGTAGAAAATTTTTATGTGTAGTTAACAATTGCCGAAAAGAATAGTTTTTAGACTGTTTCTATTTATTCGTAAACAACTTACCCGATAAAAATAAATGCAAATAGGTAGAGCACTGAGCTGACATAGTTAAACAAGCCCGGATAGAATCCTAAAGACCACTTATATATGACTGTGTATAACGGTGCAGCCACTAAAAAACATCAACAGAAGAATATAATTAAAACTTATAGGAAAGGGGAAGTTAGGTTTCGGGTAAACCTACCAAAAGGTGCAAACGACTGTAAAACGTTTTTAATTGAGTAAATTTTTCCTGTAAAAATGGAAAATTAAATGAATTGAATCATAGAGTTCTAAATATATAAAACAAAGAACTTACCCAAATCAGAGGCAGGTACTATATTGGAGACAATGGTGCGGCACATGGGTCCGGAAATAGAACGGAATACGCCTAAGATAACGGATAGATACATATGCCAAGCCTGCGTTGATAAGCCTCTCGCCAAATGATTGATTATTTCCGAGAAGAAGGCCAAAAGCGCCAATGTAACCACTGACAGACGGAAGATCTGCAAAGCAAAATTGTACTTAAATAGGACAAAAAGATAACTAAGAAGTAACTCACCTTGCGCAGCACCAGAAAACCTATAATTGCACCTACCATGGGCACCAAGTGTGCCACAGTCTCATAGAAGGTATAATCCCTCACAGACCAATGAAACTTTTCGCGAACAAATAAATACATAACAGTCATGACGCCATCTGACAGAAAGCAACATTTTATATAAGTTATAAATGAAAATGCAGCTGGGATCACTTACCAAAGACAAAGATAGACAGGCACATGGCAAATGTAACCAGCCAGATGATGGCTCGCGCGTGGTTGTCACGCGGTTTGGTGCAGGTGCTAATCATATCTCGAATGTGGGTCATGCTGAATAGGCCAGCACGTTTGGGTACTGGCTCTGGTGTGCATTTAGCTTGCTCCTGATCTTTAGGCTTGGGTGGCAATCTTTCCACATATTTTGCCAACAGATCCTCATGGATAGTCATGGACGGTGTAGCAGGTGTTGGAAGATCACACTGCACGGGTCTCTGCACCTTTACTGGCAACCGTTCCACGTACTTCGCCAACAAATCCTCATCGATTGTCATTGCAGGCGTGTCTGGTGTGGGCAGTTCAAATGGTGACGTTCTCTTTGCTGGACATTCAGCTGGAACACATGCAGGTAGACCCAACTCTGCCTCCTTGGCTTCTGCCGCTTGGCGAATATGCAAGCTCTCTGGCAAGAAGAATATAACGAAAAGTGTGCCCATTGTGGTTATACAGCCAGAAATGCCAATGGTAATGGCTGCACTGGTAGCGGCATATACAAAACTGGATAACAACGAGCCACTTGTAAGTCCAATAAAGAACAGTGACTCCATAAATACCATGCTGTGGAAGTAATACAGATTAATACAGATCGTTTATATATATAAATAGATAAATATGTGTACCGATAAGGTCTAGTTTTGGTATCTGTTATATCCGATATAAAACAAAGAGCTGCCACAGAGAATACGCAGTTGCCGCCTAACAATGAATGAGGCACAGCAGCAACAATATACCACCAGGGATTAATCACATAATAGCTGGATAGCTCACATATGGCAGCCGTAACCAAAAAAGAAGCAGCAAAGCCTGCATGCAATTAAGCAATTAGTAATGATAATAAAAGGACAGTATCTCAAGGACATTACCAATCATCGATACGATGAGCAATGGCTTGCGTCCATAATGATCTGACCAGGAGCCAATGAAAAGACCACAAAATGCTGGTATAATACTTTCAAGTAAAGTACGTGATAGAAATAGATTTGCAACATATGGTTGTAACTCCGTTTCAATGGCCTAGAAAAAGACATAATAGAATAGTATATATAGATGGGTACATAGAGATCTGATTAGATGTGACATACCTTTATATCGGCGCTAGCATTTTTATTATCTAACAATTTGCAATCGCTTTCATTATAATGAAAGATCACTGTGCATGTTTGATAGATAACCTGATTCCTCATTATGGTATCTAGACGAAAACATTACATACATCATATATATATATATGTATATATATATAAGCATAAATAAAAGATCTTGACACTTACTTGATAATGTTAATGAAAAGAGTAACATGAATACAACCGGTTCAATGTAGAACATATGGAAGAATCGCTGCCATTGGAGATTCTGAAGACGCTTAAGTGTCAAGGCGTGCGAGGCCTTTTCAACCATTTTTATATTGTATGAATTTTCTTCCTTATAAATTAATATGAATTATAATAATTGAATTAATTATAATAATTGATTCGCTTTTATTTATTTTGATTTGGTTTTTTTTTTTTTTTTTGGCAAGTTGAATGCACCTGTGGAACGTGCACTTTGATTTGGTTCAGTTACCCTTTTCGCTAATCCCAATATTTATGCAAATCATGTAGTATAATATAGATATATGTATATATCAATGTATATATGTTTAGTTAATTTTTAAAGTTAGAAAAGTTTTTTGACAATGACAACAAATTAACAATTTAAACACAATTTTAAATTCACAACTCAATTCACATTAACCTTAGATACATATGTTAATACATATATCTATACATATAGATGTATATATAATTACACATATATTTATATATATATATAAATATATGCCTATTTTTTTATGAAATTTTTATTTTAATGTGTGGCCTGAGATTGGCGACTGTTCGAAGGCAGCGAAGCGATTCAAGTGCACGTCTAATTAGTATTTACAATTAGAATTTTGATACCCGAGTTAACTTATTCCCGTAAAGGCAATAATAACTAATAACAAACAGTAACAACAACACAGTTAAATTAGTTAAATATATCTAAAAAAAACACAATTCTTAAATATTTCACAACAGTTGTTCATAAAAAATCCAATGTTCTATTTTACGAAAGTATTACATAAGAAGTATATGTAACGTATTATTATTATTATTGTATATTATTTATTGTATATCATATAACAAAATTACTTTCTCAGTTATTTATATAGATTTTAGACTATATACCGGTATATATAGTTGCGGGTATTGTATACTATTCTGGCTTATAAACACAGCTCAGCCATACTATATCGTCAACGTTTTCGATACGTTTAAGTTTGATTTCATTGCGTTCCGGGCTTAAATAAGTTTTTCTCTTACCCTGCACTACCTGTTGCCCATTTAGGTACTGAAGCTCCTCTGAGCCACAACTTCGATTTGTGCATATGTGTATGTATGTGTACTCGTTGTGTTGTTGCTTTTTTACAGTTCGTGCAGCTCGTAAACGAGAAGCACGAGCCAAATTCCAAGGCCCGTGCCTTACTACAATCAAACCCAGACAGACCTATATACACAAAGCCAAAGAGAAGAAATGTTTTTCTTAAATGTGACATAAAAAATTCATTTTTAAGTATTAGATAAAAAAAATTTGAAAGTTATAAAACTAAAAAAAAAGGAAAAATATTTACATTTTTAACAAGAAATATTACTACACTTTGTTGGTTAACTTAAAACCATTGTGGCTTATGTAACACTTCCAAGCAGATCTTCTAACTACTGTAAAATGTAAATAGAACTAATCACAAACAAGTAATTAACTGTATACATATGCATACAATGCTAGATCTATCTATTTCTATATATCTTCTACTTTACTATTTCTACTTATCTACTACACTGTCAACATGTGAAGCAATTTAAAAAAATATGGAATATTTATATAAAATATTTTTTAAATTTACTTTTGAAAAATAATAAAAAAAAAAAGATAAAATCTAAAAAGTATTGATTTCAAAATACTTTAAATATGATTTCAATATTTAAATATTTTCTATATGGTGTATACATATATACATATATATTTGATCGAGTTTCAAATAAAAAATCTCTCAAAACAACTTATAAAAAATAAAGCAAAAAATAATAATTTTGTCATATAATTGAAAATTAGCAATTCAAATTAGCGCTCAATTTAAAATAAAGTTAACACCACTCATTTTGTTATTTATTGTTTTATATTATATATATATATATATATATTATTTTTTATATATATTTTGAGGAGATTTTCAAAAGAATTGTCAAGTCACGGCACACACGCCATTGGATTTATTAACAATTAAAAAAATTACTGAAAAATACTAACCCATATATATATATATATATATATATATATATATATAGTAACCCTTTATATATATATATATATATATATACGATTTAAGTCTAACTGAAATTGCATATAATTAGAAGTTTTTGGAAAATAGAAAGTTAAACAAAGTAAATCCCCACTTAAATTACATTTAGATTTCACACTTTGCTTTACAAGTAATGAGTAGAATGTTTTTATTCTTTTATATTTAAATTATTAAAGTGTAAGCTAACACATATACACGTACTATTCCTGACCAAAGTCAATTTGTATAATTGATGTGCGAATTATCGAAATGACTGGCATATTTTTTCCAGTTTTTTCATGCTATGTCACGTACATAGTTCAAATCTGCCAAATAAACAATAATCTATAAATATATATATAAATAACTAAAAAAATCTCATTTAAATATTGGCTCATAGTGCGTAGCATTTGTTGCCTTCTGTCGCCAAACAACACTAAAAAATAATAAAAATAATAATAATAAATATAAAAGTTAATAATTGTCTATATAGAATTACATATTGTTTACGTACAGTAGCAAAATAATTGCCAGTCCGAACAAATTAGCGCTGATCAAATTAAATAAACCAGGTGCTGAGCTCAATGTAAGGGTATAGAATATAGTGTATAACGTGGTCGAGGCAAAGGGTGAAAGTGTTTGTAGTACGCTTAGCATGGCAAAAACCTTACCTATGTATGATATATGTAAATTTTTTTTTTTAGGATTAAATTTATATTTAGATACAAAAACATACCTCGTTCAGCTGCTGGTAATAGATTGGTTATAATCGTTCGGCACATGGGATTCACCAGTGATTTAAATACCCCCAAGGCAATTGCTAGATAGATTTGCCAATCCACAAACGCGAAAGCTTTCATTAAGCTGCTGCCAGTGTGACTCAGCAATGAGACCAAAGCCAGCCATAGTACAGCTGAATTCGTACACTGCGATATATGTATATATGAGGGATTTGAATATATACATATATATATATATATATTTATCTTACTTGGCGTAAAGACCAGAGAAATAGCATGCCGCCGGAACCAGCCACAGCTGGCACTAAGATGCTAACAGTCTCGTAACTGGTAAACTCCCGCACGGTCCAATGGAACTTAGCTCTCATAAACATGTAGAAGACCGAATTAGTGCCATCTTCATAGAAAACAAAAAGCATCCGTTTAAATTGGATTAATACTACTAAAAAGAACACCTACCATTTACAAAAGCTGTTAGCAATAGAACACTCATGATAAGCAGCAATATGGAACGATCCTTGAATTCACGTCTTTTAACGCTGCTCCGTAACAGATCGGTAAGTACAAATCCTTCAGTTGTATGAGGTGTATGTAAACTCTCGGGCAACAAAGTAGCCATTATAAATAGGGCAAAGAATATAGAGCAAGCAGAGATGCCAAAGATTGTATAAGCATTAGTTGCCTCATATACGTATCCAGAAGCAAAGCTGCCCAGAAGTAACCCTATGTAGATGCATAGCTCATAGGCGATCATTCTGCATGGAAAGCAATATATTTTGTTAACTGATTATTCTGGCTGCATTTTATATACTAACCTATAGGATCTCATTTTACCCGTGGACACATCTCCAATAAAGCATATTGCAGCTACGGAATATGTAACGCTACTGCCCAGTAAGGATAGTGGTATAATGGTTACCAAGTAAAGCCATGGACTAACCATGCCCTCATATTGCACTGTTGCATAAGCAATAGCTGCAGAAAGCAGATACTGCAGTGCATAGCCTAAAAAAATTTAAAAATTTTAAATTTTATGAACAGAATAACAATACCAAACATTACTCACCCAAGTAGGCAGCAAGTAGTAAAGGCTTTCGTCCATAACGATCCGCCAAGGCGCCAACAAACAATCCACAAAAAGCTGGTATAATGCACTCAACGATCTTTATAGTTAAAAATACACGTGCAGCGTATGGTTGCACTTCAGCTTCAATTCGTTTGGTTTCATTTGTGGCATTCTTGGTGCCCAGCCACATGCAAATTGCATCTGAGTAGCCTAATCCGGCTGTGCAGCTTTGATAGATGATTTGCGACTTGAGTACAGTTGCTGCAATATAATATATAACAAATATATATATTTATATATATGTATAGCATTCTGATGACATTATACTACTAACAGGAAAAATTATATGCAAAGAGCAATATCAATATCAATGGTTCCAATAAAAACGTTCGCGGTTGAGCGCAGCTGTTGTCAGGTGGATATATTGCCTCAGAGCTCTGTGTGTTGCCAACAGCTGGATCTGCAGACCCATCTTCATGGAGACTTGCTTCACTGCTAGTACGTGAATAAACATCTTTTTTATAGTGTCCTTGTCTTCTTGTCTCCTTAGCGACCAGATTCTCATGTGTATGAGGTTCCTCGTCCATATTTTTTTTGCAACTAAACTTACTCAGTTACAAATGCTGTTCATTATGATTAAGTTAAAAGACGCATAGCTTGAAGATAAAGTACCGACATCACATATAAATACATATATATGTGTTCTTGGGGGTTTCCATGGTGTATTGCTATATTTACAGACACACACACACACACACATACATAGTTATATCGTATTTAAACCAATTAATGACGCATAAGCAAACAGCCCGTCTCGAGTCTTTGTTTATTTTTATGTATTCAAGACGTGCCTTATCTGCCCGCAACTTATAGTTTTGAATTTTTAGCTCATTAGTAAATTTTTAGTATTGCTAATATACTGGTCTTATATTAAAAGTATAATCACAATTTGTCGTATTAGAAATATGATTTAGCATACAATATTAATTTACCCATACAAATCAGTTTCGTTTTAAATGTCGCGCCTTAAAATACCAAACTCGATTTATTGGCAATCGATTGTAAAAGTTATATTTTGATAAAATAATCAAAATATTATGATTGGCAATACCATTAAATACGTAGTTGGCAATAGTGCTGCGCGCATTTAGCAAGTATCAATGGACGAGCAAAAGGAATTGAAATCGCTACTTTTAAAAACCAAATCTGGAAAACACCTATCTGAATATCATTTAAAATTGTTAAATAAGCAAAATATTAATACACCAGATGAATTTATAGCTGCAGAGCATCTTTACAAGCTGTTGGCACTCAAAGATGAGAAAATTGAAGAAATCAAGCGGGAGCTCTTGTTCTTACTAGTGAGAAGCGTGAAACTTAGTAGAGCCTATCAAAAACATCAAATAAATTATAACACAGGCATCGAGGAGTAAGTTACATTAAACAATTTATATTATATTTTAAACGACAAAATAACTTTAATTTCTTTTAGATTAGACAAGTTCCTAGACTGCATTGGTCAGCCCTTGCGACCAGGCCGCGTGTGGGAACTCTGCGGTGAGACTGGTGTGGGCAAAACTAAACTCCTACACACATTGGCAGCAAATTTCGTTTGCAAATATAATGGTAATCATGAAGTTCTGTTTATTGATACCAAGCACGACTTTGACAGTGTATATATACACGAAATATTGAAGAATCGAAAAGAAAATGATGAAACTATTGAGAAATGTATGAATGCTATTCATGTGATTGAATCAATAACCTCGACGAGTTTAATAGCAACCCTAGATAGCCTTATTGAAAAACTTTCAACTCCTGATGAGAGCAATGATACTGTTTCTAAGATTAAATTAGTGCTGGTTGACTCTCTCGTGGCCTGTTTCATGTTACTTCGCAGCAGTTCCGATCGACATGAAGGACGAGTCTTCCTTAATACATTAGTGGTGCTTATACGTAGGCTGGCTGGACAGCACGGTATAGCTTTTTTACTCGGCAATATGACTTTTACATTTGAGGATGAAGGTATGTACCAATATATTTTAGGTACTAACAAAGATGTATATATGTATATCTATGCAGCAAGTGATGACGTCTGTGTTGACGAAGACAACGCCGATTGGCTAACCCAAACAAGTGCAGAAACGCAAGAAGAATGCAACTTGTTAGGGGAATATTGGTGCTCAGTATGTACGCTTACACTGGCGCTTGAGCTAACAGAAGGATCCAATGGCGATGGCATGCGGCTGCTAAAAGTGCTGCACAATAACTATGGCGTCAGCGAGGGCAGCTGCTTGCTCTGTATCACAGATGCGGGTGTCATTTAAATTTAATTTGGTGGCTGACGTATTCCTTGATGCTGGTGGTAAGATATCATGACGCGTTTACCAGGCTCTATTGAGTCAGTTAGTCCAGGTCTTTTTCGTTTGTGAATTGCACTTGAATTCGATGTAAATGTGGGCGAAGCCACTTCGACTTTTGTGTCACTCTTAGTCGATGCATCCACTGACAAATCAGAATCGTGGGCATATTGGCAACTGGTCCCAAAACGACAGCGGCCTTTTCTATAGTTCCAGCAAATCTTCCGACCATTCTTCAACTGCATATGTGCATCATTGTTAACCATTTTAACATGATGCTCCAGGGAAGCCTTTTTATGCAACTCCGCTTCTAAAAATGGATTACTAAAAACATCGCCTGTCCGTTTTGTTGCTGTGCTGTCTAGCGCAGCGCTAGCGCTAGGCAATTTTAATGTTTTCAGCGCCGGAGAGGGGCTACAAATAACTGTTATTTATATGTGTTTGAAATTGATTTTATTAATGTTTAACCTTTTTAAAATGTGCGGTTCTTCAATTACAGATCCATTGCTGCTATTTTCCTCATCTGATTCGGATGAATCGCTATAATCGGCGACAAGAGACATTGTTTATGTTTTCGATGAAAAATACAGTGTTGCTGTATAATAAAAAAACAAAATTACCAAACTTAAAATACTGAAAGGTGTAATAGCTGTCACACCTATTTACGAGTAGAAGTTGCACGATACGTTGCATACTTTTAGGTGCTACGGTTAATAAAAAATGTCAGATGGGAAATCCTTAATAACTAAAAAGCTGCAAGGACAACAAGGATGTTGTTTAGTATTTTAGATTTCCAAGGATAGATATAACTGAGATATAGTTTATTTAATATAAATCCAATTAAAGAATGTCCTTGGATAGCACCGATTTAAAGGACCTTCTTCCGTTATGAATCAATTTCCGTAAGAAGACCATTCATTATAGAATTTTTAAAAAAATAACATCATAATTGTTCTTAAAATGTAAGAGATGTACATATGTAAATAATGTTTTCATTTAAAGAGTTTTTTAAAATAAATTCCAACGAAAATTTTCAAATTAAATTGGTTTTTACTTCAGTTACTTTTTTCTAATTCTATACGCCTAGTATTTTAAATTATTTTGTTGATTGGATAAGAAAACTAAACGCAGGTGTCGTCATATATTGCCTACTTTTATGGGCTACACGAAGTAGAAAAATAGCTGTAACTCCTTTATATCCTGCCATATTTTTTAAGGACATGGCGCGTTAGGACCTCTAAGAGTGTCCCTATCGATTGGCATTCAAGGATAATGAGGTCATCTAAGAATCATGGACTTGGAAAATTTTATTCGTGGGGCAACAGAAGTCGAAGCCAAAACATAAAATCCTTAATAACTCGGAAACCACAAAGACGATTGATTTGAAATTTGGTCAGCTAATAGGCCTTATTAAGCCCCATCGTTTGACGTACAACTTGTCAGGATATGTAAGGATATGGCCGAGATATGGCGATATTTGTGTATACAAAAAAGTCCTTATAACTCGGCTGTTGTAAGGATTTTCGTCCTTTAAAAAACATTTTCTATTGCAGATTGGCAAACACTACTTCTATACCAAAGGACATCGAAATAGTCCTTGAAATGACCGAGTTAAAGGACATTTTGTGTCTTTTGGTCATTTTTTGCAAGGGACCCCCTTGTAAAAATTTTCAAAAATTTTTTTAACAGATCCTTGAATCCTTGAATGCCAATCGATAGTGCTGGACTCTATGATATCAAAAAGTGTCGTCCTTTTGGTATCCTTGAATAAACACTCAAGATATAGCAATAAATATAGTTAATTTTACATACATTAACGTAAGTCCTCAATATCCCTGCAGGATATTAAATGAAACGTTATGATTGAATCCCTTTCAACTCAGGATCTTTAAAAATAATTAGATTGCAAGTTCAGAATATGTTTCATTTTTAATGAGTCCGCTTTTAAATCATAATACATATGTATAATCACTTTATGCATGCTTTAGTTAATGTGTGTATGTATATGTTTATGTATATGTATACGCGCGTGTGTGTGTGTGTATTCGCTATTTGCTAATTATTTATACAGTTTATATAAATATAAAAAAATTAAACGTTTCGTAGACTTTGTTACAGATAATATGTTTCTATGCTGACAAACTTGCCTTTTTGTTGCTTCACAGTGCGATATGAGATGTGAGTGTGTGTGTAAGTGTGTGGGGGGGGGGTGTTATGGGTTAAGGTTCAGGGATAAGTATAGGTATAGGTATAGGTATATGTTTACAAATATGCAAAAATTACATTAAAGGAAGGAAGTTAGTACACATCCATGTAATAAATTCCGTGGCAATTAAAGGCGCCTTTTAACCATAATAATAATGTTGGTAAACCGAAAGTTATCATAAAAGATGCTTGGCTTTCACCTTGCTATTATAAATAAGGAGCCGTTAATCAATAGGAGGACGTGCCGAAGGATCATCACGATCAATTGGCGGTGGTGAGGTAAGCACTTCAACGCTTTGCGCTGGTCCTGCGGTGAGGTAGCCCGCCGTTGGGTTAATACCTTTAAAATTAAACAATAATTTTAAAACTATTTAAATTTTATGCGAATAAATAGATTTACCCGTCAAATAGCCACGTATATTGGTATCTGTGATGAAAAGGTCATGACGTTGATCCTTGAATTCTGCCCACACTGGATGCTTGAGCAGTATCTGAGTAACACGATCACCATAATTCAGATTGTGTGTCATTCCCTTGAGCGCAGCGACAATTTGTGCTTTAACTGCGGATGCGTTATCAACGAATTCCAGGCGACTGTCCAATAAACCCAGGAGGAACGGTATAAGACCCACCTCCAATGATTGGCTAATTAACGAGTCCTGTGAAGTAAGGAGATAAATGGATAAGAATTCTACTGATATTCGCCACTTTAAGAAACTTACATGTTGATGCTTAAAGAGCCGACTCAGCGTTTCGCACGCCTTCTCAATGCAATCCCGATTGTGCTCCATGCACTTCTTCAACGGCGCAACACATTCCGTTTGCGAGATGGCACTCACACAGAACTGGATGGAAACATTGGAGATTTGTTAATTCATAGTGGAAGAATGATTTAGTCTTTACTTACTTCGGATAGCGTCAGTTGGTGTAATACTGATAGCGTGTTCTTTGGTTGCACTGAGAGCAGGTTAAACAGTTTGGGTATATGTCCTAAAACAGGTATATCATCGGAGAGATTAGGCTGTGAGCGAAGCAGCTCAACTAGCGCAGTTGTCGATATATCCAGTACGTCCTGTTCCACTGAACTCTTGCTAATTTGTTCGACAACAAAGTCCAAGAGATCCGAAAGAAACAGTTTGGGTTTGCGCAATGTCCATGCGGGATTGCTAACAAACAGACGTAAATAGACACCGGCAACAACAATCTCATTAGAGACAATATCCTTAAGCATTTCAGGATCCTTCCATACATGTTTTGCATTACTCTTTTGTTGCTGATAGAAACTACTGCACGTCTCAGCAATTGCATCACAAACATTTGTACGCGTATTATCGTTCCAGATTAACTCCGGATGCTCATGTATGGATTCAAACAATTGCACAGAAGTCGCCGGTGATTCAATCATAGCATCAATGAACAGTGCAGGTAAAAATTTGGATATGGTAATCCGTACTTTGGGCCCATTAAGACGATCTGCTGTCATTTTGGCCAAAATTTCAGCACACATTTCGCGTATTTGTGGATTACGCGAATTACAGAACATATCCAACAAATATATGACCGCACCCTTGGCCTGCGCCTCCTTGATCATCTCTTGCACATTCATTAGGCCCGATAATGTTTCCAACACTTTGACTTGGCTAGGACGTAGCTCAGGATCCCTTAGCGCTACCAAATAGTTACCCATTATCTCACAGGCAGCCACCTCCGAAACGCATTCCTTGTTGCGTGATACCAAAGCAACCACTTCCAGGGCCACAGCCTTAACACTTGAGCTCTTGAAAAGAAAGCAATAAAAATAAATGTCTTGTAATCCCCTTAAGATCTAATCCAATTCCACTTACATCCGCAAATATATTATTTGCCAGGAATCCGAAAATCATATCGAAGCTACCAATGCATTGAATTTCTACCTCAGCATTCGCTTTGATTACTGCAATCAGTGCCCGCAGCACCATAGTAATGTGCAGCTCCAATTGGCTATCACTACTATAGTCATACTTGGCCTGCTGCAGTGCAAGCTGTTGCTCCGCCTCTGCGTCCGATTCAAGCTTCTTGCGAGTTTTGGAACGATTATAGGATTTTAGCACTTCGTCAAACGTGTTGCCAGTTTTCTTTTCCATATGCTGATGCTGCTGCTGCTGTTGCTGCAGTTGTGGATGATTGGGAGCCAATGTGGGCGTCAGTATGCCATCGTTACCCATCTTTGGCGCGGCAGTAACAGGTGATGCTTTCCGCGAATATTGCAAAAACTGATAGGCATGTTTTAAGTACTCCAACAGATCCATTATAAACTGTTTGGGATGGGTAATAGGATACGTGGGCATATCGTTGTAGATGCTTATGAATATGCCACCAATTTGCAGTTCATCTCTGTAAAAAAAAACATGCAACAGGTGAGCATTGAAATAACTAGCAATATTGATGGAGCAACTTACTTGTGAGCATCGAATTCAAAAGTGGAAACCAGCTCATACATTTGCGCTATATCTTCGTGCGTTTCCTTAGCGGAAGCTAAACGCTGATGCTCCAGGAAATCCTTAAGCTGTGCTCGTGTCGTATTGTCCCAAATGAGATACGGATTGCGTGTATTGACTGTGAGCAATTTCAGCACCTCGCTGTCCCTTGAACTAGCCAATTTATTTGCTATGTAGCGAGTCAGCAGGCGATCCAGCACCTGCTTGATCAGCGTATTCTTTGCTTCACCCGTAACAATATACTTTTGTTGAATGGCATTCATGCGCTGCTGCTGGTGTTGCTGATTATCGCTTTCTGTGGGTGTAGAACTGGAGGTGTCACTGCTGACACTGGAATCCTGTTTGGTTAGTACAGCTGGCTCCTTGTCTTTGCCTGTTGTTATAGCCAGCTGTTTACTCTGCAAGGGATTGTGCGCATTTTGCATATACGCCGAATTCGTTGTGGTTAATGGCTTGGGTTTAATGGCAGGTGCTGGTTTAGCTGTAGCTGAGGTTGGTGAATTGGATTCGCTGCCAGTTATGGGTTTCACACGGAGGTCCATGGCATAACCAGCTAAAGATATGCAACCCAGCACGGCCATTTTAGCCAGATTATTAGCCAACTGCTGTTGATTAGATTTGTCGCTAGTCTCCACACCACTCTCTTCTAGCGTATAGTCATACTCAAAGATGAAAAGCAGCAGTGACCAAAGTACTCCATTGCGAGACAGATTGCATTGCAGATCATAGTTATTGGCAGCCAGACTGGTCACCAAACTAACTGACAGTGTGTGTTTGAAGTAGACCACTCGACACACATCTGATAGGAGCTGAGGCAGTTGAATGATCTTCTGTTTGCACTTCTCAAAGTTGCAGGCAACTTCAAAGCAACGCGTTACGTTGGAGATGACCTGGTAGTGTAATGAATCTGGTTTGGAGTCCACACCCAATATAGAAACACAGCGCGTATAGGCTTCCAGCAATGCTTCAATACCCTCTTCACGGCGCAGCTCCTCAGCGTTAAGCGCCGAACAGTGGACTGTATGGTAACACAGCTCGGACGCGGCAGTAAGCAGTTGCGCTTCCTTAGAGAACAGCTCGTCGTCCCTGGTCTCCAGGCGTATTGTCTTGATGAGCTGTGGATACCCAGCGTATTTATAAGGCCGCAGAACTGTGAAGAATATTTGAAAATATTAGTATTGAAGCTGCTAAAGATTAGGGTCAACTGCTTACCATGTGGATACCGCTCAAAGAGTATGCTCTGTGTGCGCAATACTAATACAATATTATTGGGATCTGGACCGCCAGAGCTCCAAACGGAGCGTGAACACAGAAATTCATAGGCTTGATTGACCTTTTCAAAGATCTCACGTCCATTGGGATTTTTATCCGGATGATACATTTGCGCCAGCTTATAGTAGCTCTTGCGTATCATTGATTCATCGGGCTTGGGCGTTTTATTTAGATCAATGCCAAGATCCTGGTATGCCTGCTGTATTGTCATTTGGGGTGGCTTCTTTTCCACCTCCTTGCGCCATGCATCCAGCGTATGCTTGAGCAATTGCACAGGATCGGAAATGGGCCAATCGGGGAACTTTTGCGTGTCGCACAAGTGCCGGAGGTAGTAGATATGGCAGAACAGTTCGTTTTCCAGTTGTGGATAACTGATGACGGGTATGGCCAAATACGGATATCTGGCCATTGTGTGGCCACGCAAACGTGGCGTAAAATCAGCAATATGAGCAGCAATTTTTTCGATGAGCAGGCGTCGCATTTCCGGGCTCCAAATCACCTCGGGCGTATCGAAATTACCCAAGAAGGTTTCCGCAAACTTTTCGGCGCTGTAGTTTTCCAAGAAACATACCATGGCTTCGGGCAGTAATTGACCTAGGATGCTACGATGCATAATACCTGATTGCGACGTCTCTTCGCTTCGGAATCCTTGCTTCATGTGGGTCATTTTAAGGAAACGGGTAATGGGTAAGATATTGCTGCCAGTATACATGAGCATGAAGTAGAATACACCTGTCATGTAGACCTTTGGCATCTCTGGATTGTCTTCCATTATTTGGCAGAGTAATGTGGCAACGCGTTCCAGTAGACCCGGATCATGGGTCAGACACACCTGTACCACATGCGGCAGGCAAATGAATTCCGAAAGCTTACGCGACAGTTTGGGTCCAGGAATAAGCACTGCCACACCATTTTGTGTGCGGCTTGGAAAGAAACTTGTGCATTTTATTAATATGTCGAGGATTTTTGATGACAACTCCGTTTCATTATACAACGGTGTTCCCTTGGCTATAAGGCACCACTTTAGTTGAGGAATTTGCTGTAGGGAACGCCAACCATCCATGCCAATGGCCCAGCAACGTGTCTTGGGTGTGATTAAACCCTTTTGCCAGAGTTCCTTTAGTTCGGAGTAGGTGATTGGTCCCTGGCGTTCCGCTTTCTGGCCATCCTTTTCAATATTATAGTACCAATCTTTCTCCTCATATGCAGCCATGTTGGGACCTGCTTCAATCACATTTGTTTTAGTGTTTAATTGAGCTCGACCCTTGTGTAAGTGCGCTAATGTGATCAGATCAACCAGGCACTGCACATGATCGATTAAAGCGCGGCAGTTGGATTTCTCCAACACCAAACAGGATATAAGATTGATTAACGCATCCCGCATGGACGGTGATAAGCACTACGCGAAAATGGAGATATATATTAGAAAGATTTTCTAGAAACAATATTAACCTTTGACTTACGCGATCGCTCAGTTGTAGTATATAGGACATATCGCTAAACTTGCCAATCTCCTTGTGATAACGTTTATAGACCTTGGCTAGAGCTTGTAATGAAAACACAGTCATTTGATCATCGTTAACACGTTGGCGGCACAATACACGTCGATACAAAGCGTTAAAGAGCTCAATTCTGTCGAGAATGGAATAAAATATATATAAATATGTTGAAAAAAGGTTGTTAAACTGTAGATACTTACGGATCCTTGACCAAATTCTGTGGCCAGTCATCCTTCTCCAGTATCAGACGTATATAGTAGTCGCCAATTTTGATTTCCTCTGCTAAGCATTGATAGCCAACCTCAAATTCCTGATAGTTCCAGGCAACAATCATCTGGCCAGCCAGGTCCCGATCGTTAAGGAATTGACGCAACTCATTCTCCAGGCACATGCGCAGCTCTTCTCGCGTCTGGATATATTAAAAATTAGTTTAAAGTTTGTCATGTAAGTTGATGCTTACCTTATGATTCCAAATCAAGTTGGGTAAACTATGATCTTTGGCAAAGTTATAGAAGAAAAATGGCAAGTTAACAATCGCTTCGGAAGTTTTTTTCTTTTGGCGTCTATTACGCAGCACTACTGGACGATTCTTGAGCGCTTGAGCAGCATTATCCTGCTGCTCAATGAGGTTCATACCCCAATGCTTAATACCCTGCAAATGCTTTTCTATCACATTCTTTCTAGTCTTTTTGGAATGTTGAATTGCAAATTTGAGATTATCGCGAAAATTTAATTTATCTTCCTCCACATCAGTTTCGGGCACAGCTTCCTCTGTTTCCAGAAAGGTTAACAATCCCGCGGGCTGCAAAATTATACGAGATTTAGACAAGCTTCTAAGTTATCGTTAAATGTGACATACAAAAATGCGTTTGAACAGTTCCATGGCTTCATCACTATCTGTTAGCCAGAGTCCAATCAAATGACGCGACAGCTGTCGATGCGTTACCAATGTGGGATCATTGCTGGGTGTGTAGAGTGCCACAAGTAAATGACGACACAACGCTGCTTCATCTAAAGCTAGAGATTGCATTTGCTGTGCCACATGCAGCTCGCCTTCTTCAATGATTGCTCTCAGCACAAGGCCAGCACCCTTGACAATCGCCAGCGATGGATGTTGAAACAATTTGTATAAAAATCGTCCACGATCTGCGACCAGTTCGAGCAGCACGTCAAACTGTTTGCCTTCGGTGGTCTCGCTATAAGGCACACACAATGCAAATGTCAAAAAGTCCAGCATTGCGGATAAAACAAGTGCTCCACTGCCGTGGCTCTATAAAGGACAAAATAATTAATCAAATGGAAAACTTAAGTTACCGAACCACATACCACATGCGTTGTCCACATATTGAGCAATGTTTCTAAAAATGATTTTGATGCTAATATGGAAGATTTATTCAGCTGTTCCTGCTTCAGATCATGATCAATATTCACTGAGTGCATCAATGAATTGATCATATCAATTGCCGAGTAGGTAACTGCTAGATCCTTGCGCCGCAAGGCGGCGACAACTTTGGTCCCAATGATTTCCCGGAAGCTGCAAGGAATATAATGATTATATCAGCTTAATCTTCAGCTGTAACTAAATTGCATACCCTGGAAGATTAGTGAAGGCAGCATAACCCACTTTGCTGGCCAGCAGACGCGTCAAAGCATGAAATATAGCCTCCAGTTCGCTATTGTTCAGCTGCGCCGTGGGACTATCAAGTTCCTTTTGAGCCAAAGCTTGCAAGGCACTTAGTATAAGCTTCTCCTTGTTCTCCGCAAACAAACTCTGTAAGAGAATTGTATATGTATATAGATTTTGTAAAAGAAATTTCAATCTAGAATTATGAAGATATCTTACATCCTGTGTGACACTGTAATTAAGTCCACTGTGCGGCACATTGGCATTAAAACGTTCAAGGATTTCATGGCGTTTGTTTGGAATTTGAAAATTATTAATAACTAGACGCAACAGGTTAGCCTCTGCCTCCTCATCAACAGAGCTGTATAAGGGCACATAACGTTTCCCTCGCGGCGTATTGCCTATCCGTATATGTACATCCCGATTGCCACTGGAGCGTACAGCATCCAATACAGTGGCCAACAATGAATCACGATCATTGGTGCTATAACTGCGCACAATTCCATTCTTATATTCAATGCAAAAGCGTTGTAGATTGTCCTTATCGCGCACCAATGCAAATACATCCGACAGGGGGCGTAACGTACAGACGCTATATGTTTGTGGATCCCGTTCAAGCAGCGTTACCTCTGTGAGACAGAGTATACGTTTGACTGGATCCGGATGTCGTGGCGTTATCTTTTGCACTGTGAACTCTGTCATCGATGTTTGGAACTGATCACCGCTGCAAAATAAACAAATGATAATTTCATGCTGTTGTCAGTTCTCTATTGATATTGATTGCCATTACCTGTATTTACCAAATCTCTGGCGTTCAAATTGTTCACGAGTTATTTGACTCTTGAGTATTTTGGTTTCAATACCCAGAAATTGGGACGATCGTTGTGCAATATTCTGCACAATTTCATGATGATTGAGCGCCTTGAACATATGCAGGCGGCTGAAGCCACCATAGGCCATAACGATGCCATTTTCATAGTCAGATATGCCTGCTTAAAACGTGCGCAGAAACAAAAACCACAAAGATGAGTGCAAAAATATAAAAACAAAAACAAAGCGGACATGTATTAAATTGGAGAACATGACGACAACAACGAGATGAGCACGAGAATATCAAAAATTTTGTTAATCCACAAGACTATTTAGATAGTTAGTATGCAATGTGCTGAGGATACTCAAGTTATTATATAGTAGGTACCTATTATTCCCTCAATATCCTTGTACATATAACTAGTGAGCACATCATTTGTAGTGGGATCCAATTGATCCAAAGAGCACGGCGTAACTTCAAGTACTGTGGGTAAACTTATACCCGACCAATGGTATTTATAGGCATTAAATCGCTGTAAGAAAAAGATAATTATTTTTTAAAGAAATAGATAAAACAGAAAAGGTTAAATACTTACCAGAGAATTTTTAGGCTTATCAGCAAATTCTCTGTAATATTTTAAAATGGAACTGAGTATGTCGTTGCGATATTCTGAAGAAAGTTTTATCGTATCCAATTTCTTGTCTTTCTTAATAGTTAGCAGGAATTCATTGGGTATCTGCAGGGCATGGTATTACAATATATTAGTTGAATAAATTTACTTCGATATTAATAAATGCTTTGTTATTTGAATTAAAATTACATTTGTGGTTTTTGAGGGTGCGGCAGCAACGATATCGGAATAGGGCCACCGATTTGTTAAATCCAATTTATCCGGATTGTATGTAGAGATGCCAACAGTACCAATGGACAGTATACGTCTATATTTTCCTTTCCATGAGTGCTTTGTCACAATGTAACACTCAAGATCCAAATTTTCCTTGACCGGCAACATCTTAGATCAAGAATGTGACCGCTATATAAATAATGCGCACTAACTTTACTCCACTAGATAACAAACTGTGTGAAAGATGAACAAATAAGAACATAGAAGAAAAAAAAAACTATTTAAATCAATGGGTAGGGCTTGTGCTTAAGGCGGGAACCCCTTTGTAACACATATCTGAATCATAGTTCTGATCGCCCAAAAATCCAATTTACTGCTGATTAATCAAGCGGACTGCGCCTGGCACTTATCAGTTTAACTAACAACGACGACGCGGCAGCCACGGCCCACAAGCAAGCCACAAAGACCGAAAAGGGGGAGTAAACGTGACGACGACGACGACGACGTTGACGAACTATGTGTACGACGTTGGGATCCAATCAGAAACAGCGGCGTTGCTAATTAGCTTAACAAATTGTTGCTGCTGGCGCCACTTTTATTTTCTTACCTTAAACATTTAAAACATTTTAATCGCTTGCACAAGATTTTACAATTATTGTTTATTGCTACTATTACTAATTTAACTTTATAATTATTTGCAATTTTTGCATTTGCATTTTTTACAACAGCAGCGCAAGCAATGAGACCAATCCAACTAAAACTAAGAACACTAAATAATACCATATACCAGGGCTACCACATACACTGTGACTAATACACTGTTAACCTATTATAGGCAAAATTTATTTTTAGAACAAATTAAACGAACCAGCATTAACTTTTATCGCAAGATTATATGGTATGTATATATATATAATTGTTGCTAAGTAGAGATTAATTTCTACGAAATTCAAAATGCGCATTAAATCACACAATCAACAAATAATATATTAAATCAATGAATTAATAAGATGTAATACAATCCCCTTTGATAAATTTAAATATTCATAAATATTTATAAAGCTCTAATTAAATTGTGCAAGCATTTACAACAAACGGAAACATCGATAATATTTTGAGTATTATTTAATCGATAGCCATCAAATTTCAGCGCGGTTTTTTTGAATCTGTACAGATTTTGAAGAATATATAAATTGATGTTACATAAAATTAAATTAATTGCTGTCCGGCAATTCATACAGCAAATTGAAACATTTTTCTTATAAACTTATAAAATAAAAGAAGAAAAAATCATTTTCCAACCAAGAAAACAACAGATCTATGGACTTAACTACAAATAAAATTGTTTATTACATTGCGTGCTGACACAGAGGTCTTACTGCTGTAATCTATATTGCATATACGTAATTTTATCTAAATGTAAATAAAAATGATTCGTGGTTCTATGTTTGTATTATAAAATATGTACGTTGTATGCATGTATGTGTATAAAAAGATATCAAGATAAAATCTCAGTAACAAAAGCAAACAAAACAATCAAGAACGAGAAGACGATTCGTATTTTACACAAATGTATAATGATGCTGCATTAACTCAAATTGACTGAGCTCTCAACTAAGATAGGCACATATTATTTAAATATATATATATATAGATGTATGTATGTAAGTATGATATAATTGTATTGTATGTGTTGATAAATTATGGTCTAGGCTAGGGGCTATAAATTCTTGTACTGCTGCTTGTATTAATATTTTGGCAACATTGTAAGATGTGAGCTTGTTATTTATATGCCCGGGTGTTGGCCAGGTTCAGAATGGGCTAAGTAAACAATTCGGCATATCGCACATTCAAAATGACTGAAAATGATAATGATGATGATTATTATAATGATGCTAAGTCTTAAACAAACTTTCCGAAAAATCCTTAGACTTATCAACTTTATCAACAAACATGAACATTAAACAGATTTTTTTACTATTAAGAAGTTGCTCTTGGACGCGCTCAGACTTCGGTATGTATAAAGCCCAAAATGTAGTACAATGCTGCAAATGGCCAGGTAAACTTAGCCAGGTCAGCAGGCGCATTTGTTCTTCGTATCCGTTCCTGTATCTCCGGCATTATTAAGATTAAACTTCTCGCTGTCAGCTACATCGGCAGTTATAAGTTTGTCATTGATGAGTATCTAAGTAGGGAAATAAAAAAAAGGGTTCAATTGGGATAATACTTATACATATAGTGGAATATTAACTTACTTTATTCACCAAAGCACGGGCTGCTTCGTCGATGTTAGTGTTCTCCTTGGCAGATGTCTCAAACCAGCCGGCAAAACCATTTTCTCTCACATATTCATCCATGCGCTCCGGTTGCGTGACAATGCCCTGTTTTTCCTGATCGCACTACAAACCAAAGGATTAGAAATATATTGTAAAGCATTGGTTAAAGTTCATTAACCTACTTTATTGGCTAGCAGGATGCATGGTATAGGACTTCCATCTGGCAATTGAACTTTTGAATCAAGGTCTTCTTTCCATTTGCTGACACAATCAAATGTGCCACCACGTGTGACATCGAAAACAATAAATGCACCAACGGCCTCCTTATAGTAGACACGTGTCATATTCCCAAAGCGTTCCTGTCCAGCGATATCCCAAAGCTGCAGGCGTACTATCGTATTGGCATCCCAATGAAGTACCTTCAGTGCAAAGTCCACACCAATTGTGGCACGATAGTTCTGGCTAAAGAATTGATGCACATAACGCTTGATGAAGGATGTCTTACCGGTGCCAAGCTCACCGATGACTAGAATTTTGTACAGATGTTCCCGTTTCTCGCTGCTGGGAGCCATAATGGTCTGTAAAGAGAAATTTAGAGATTGAAACTGTATGAGTAACTGTAGGCAGTTGAATGACACAAGAGGCTAAACATAATATATAGATGCAAGTGGTGGCAGAACGTTGAATATTCAAGGGGGTTACGGGGGTTGGCATGTAAAAACAACTGTCAAACGATAGACGAGGGCAACATGAGACTTTTACGGCTTCGCTGGGTGGTAAATCGACGGCATAAATGTGTCTGCAATTGAGACCGATGACACCTTACCGGTTCCATTTCCTGATCCATGGTCAAATCACCAAAGGCCGGCATCGGCTTTGATTGTTCGCTGGGCTCAGCGTCTCCCTCCTCTGAGACGGAGTCACCGTTCGAGTATTCACTGGCTACTGATTTATAGTGTAGCGTCTCCCGTCTACCCTCAATGCTATCGTGATCGGTTAAAGCAAATTGATGCTGGGCAAAATTATAACGTCGCAGACTGGAATCACTATGATCCTCACTAGAACTCAAATCTTGATTAGCTGCAGCAGCTAAAGCTGCTTCATAGGCGTCTGTGGCTGGGCCACGCACTGCGCTTCCAACGGCAAAACGCACCTGTGGTGCCTGTGCTGGTGATCCTAAAGGCGTTAGGACTCGCTCCTGCCCAGCTGCGTGTGCACTCTCTGCTAGGGATACTGCGTCCGTTTGCTCCTCGACGTCGCTTAGTCGTACAAGCACAATCTTTGAGGAACTTCCTACAGCGGCTGATGTTGTTGGTAGTGGTGGTGGTGGCGGTGGTGGTGCTGGATATGTGGATGGCAGTTCTTCTGTGCTTGATGGCGACTCTAGCGCCGGCACCGAATTCGCTTGAGTGGCCGTTGTGCCGGTGATGTTAGATCTAGCTATGCGATGTCCTCGTTGTTGTTGCTGTTGCATCAACTCCCTCTCCTTACGGCTAGGCACGTTGGCCGCTAAACGCTGACTCCTGCTGCTACTGCTGGTGGTGTTGGTGGTGGTGTAGCTTGACTTGCTATTCAACTTGCGCACTGCTCCACTGCTGCTAGCGGACTGAACACTACCTATCGCACTCGCCCGGCTCGGCTTCGCTGGGGCTCGTTCACGCGGCGGCGTATCTCGCGTACTCTCAGTGATAACGATTTTCTCTTCTGCCGCGGCTGACGCTGACGTTGACGCTAACGCTGACGTTGGTGGTGCGTTTGCTGTTTGCAGTGCTTTGAGCTTCTTCTTGGTAGCCGGCTCTTTGGATACCTTGGCTACAATTAGCTTTGTCGTGCGACTGCTGCTCGTAGTATCTTTTGTTGTTACTGTTGTCGTTGTGGTTGTTGATTTTCCAGTTGCTGTTGCAGTTGTTGCTTCTGCTGTTGGTGTCGGTGTCAGATAATCCGTTTCGCTCACTGAGCTCTTGGTGTGGCTTTTGCTTTTGGATTTGCCTCCTTTGACTGGCTCAATTTTTTTACCACTGATGGTAATTTGAAGGGTGCTGCTACTAGGTGATGGTAACCCTGTATCCAAACCCAAGCGCTCCCTGCTACTGCTCAGCACACTAAAGTCATCACTTGTTGCCACGCTGTGTGGACGCACTTTCGCTTTCCTTAGGCTACCCAAAAGTAGGCGACGTGTAAGGCTCTTCTTCTTACTGACTTTGGTACCGCTATCTGTGCTGATGTCACCAATGCTGGTCAGATCTTCTGCGCCACTTATTACCAAGTGCTCCTCGCTACGTGGCTTATCTTTGAGACGCTCCTTGTTATCCTTTGGTTTCTTACTCTTCGGCTTGGACAGACTGCGGAAGGCGTTAGAAAATCGTGAACGTGTTTTGATTTTCGACTGTGATTGCTCCTCTAGCTGCTGTAGTTCCTTGTTTACCTCATCTGCTGTGCGTGTGGATGTTGCTGCTGCTGTTGCCTCAGACAATTCCAAGTGTGCCTCTTTCTCTTTAGTTGGTTTGGTTTTGTTTGCTTGGGTTTCAGCGTTTTGCATATTATTAGCACTTTTCGATATAACAGCGGGGCAGGGGGATGTTGTGGGTTGAGGGATGTGGATTGGTTAAGACTGTATTGTGGCTGTGGTTGTGGTCTTTGACTGTTCTACTTAGCTCTAATTGCTAAGTCAAAAGGCAAAGGCAATGCTAGGGCTTCCATTTGAGTAAAAAAGCCACCAGCAACACAATTAAATGATGTGGCAATAATCAACAGGTATCCTGCATCCTTTGACTATATTACAGTTGCAATCGTATGATAATGATAATGATGATGTTGATAATGATGCCCCTCTTAAATGTGGAACACAAAGCGACCGCAACGAGTATAAAACAAACGCAAACTGAAATCTAAAATGTAACTGCTCGAGTTTATATAAATTTTTGCAACGCCTCAGGGCACGCCTCTAGGCACCCCCTTATTACCGTTGTGGTGAGCCTAAAACAGTATTACGTTACAGCTCCCCCACTTAGGGCACCTTAACTAACAACTAATGAAACCGCTTACCAACACTGTCCAGCTTAAGCGTCGCCACTTGCGAAATGAGCGTGAGAGCCGCCGCTTTTGAATGTGCCGTCCCAGACTTGTGACAGTTGCTTATCAATCATTTCTGTTGTCCGATCTTGGACAGCATTCAGCTGCATAATGAAGCCAACTGTTGTAGTTGTACTTGCACCCAAATTCCAATTCCAATTGAAATTCTAATTGGACTCAAGGCTAAGCTATTGATAGCCAAAGAGAATCAATTTCACTTAACTAAAATCTTGCCTTCTAACGAGGTCAATCAGGCGTGAGGGTTATAACTATAACTGGTCTAGCTAGTGCATATACTACCACTAATACTACTACTACCAGTTAAAGTAGTTATAGTTATAGTTGGGGGTGAAGATGTGGGTGAGAGTGTGACCATGCCTGCCATACACATTCATTGAGGCAGCAAATTTGCATGATAGGAAAATGGGCACTTCGCTGGCTTCCTAACGTGTGTGCTGAGGATTTGTCAAAGAATCATCGTTAACAACAGCTAACATGACTTATTTAGGTAAAGTGGGTGGTGGGCTTTAAGGCTCTAAGCCTGGTTAACACCAACTACCCCATATAGATACATCTGATGACTAGCACGACAAAGTTACTGTAACTATACGATAGAATTACGTTTATTACAAAACGTGGTAAGCCACAATAAAGACATATCGCCTATATAAGATTACACACACAGACATATATATATATATGTATATGTAGTGGTTAAGTGTATAGACTAAAACATGCGGAAGCTAACAACTGCAACTGATGTCATGTCAATCCTCATGTAACCCAAATAAGCAACAAACAATTGAGACCAAATCATAATATAGTAACTATATCATAAATATCAGATTTATATATAGACAACATTACAAAATATCTAATAGTTTTTTTTAGTATATTTCTTGTGGTTATCAAATTTGAAAACTTCCTTATGAAAAGTGAAATGCTTCAAGTACTTTTCCAATCAGAGAAAATTGACAGCAAAAGTGTATCCTTATGTCGCTTCAACTATACCTTCACCTTTTATTTGTTTTGCTAACTATGTTAGTTTTATAACAAAATAAACTAGAATAATTTATGTATATATATATAAATATATATATATATATGTGTATATATATATATATATACATATATATATATATGTATATATATGCATATATTAGCACAAGGCATTACCAATGTTAATATATAATTTGCATATTCTTTCAATACAAAATTTGAACTTTACGTTTGAAACGCATTACTTAAAGGTTTGCTTCTGCAGCAATGGAATGTCTGGAGTCAGTCTTACTTGGTGAAAGACCCAAACCGGACGTCCATTACTCGAAATGATTTGCGTAATAATTACATTCCTATCCCAACCCCATACTGGTGAGTCCATCTAAAGCTATTGAGTATTGATATACAATTGCCACGAATCCCAGATCCCGAGACACCGAAATGGACACTCTTGGGTTCACATTGGCCCATCACCTTGATTGTCATAGGTTATGTACTCTTTGTACAGAAATTGGGTAGAAAATTCATGGAGTATCGTCAGCCCTACAATCTAAAGTACATTCTGATTATCTACAATTTATTTCAAGTCTTGTATAATGCAGCAATGTTTTTAACAGTAAGTTTCTATATAGAATTTCCATAAATGCATATATATATATATATATTCTAATTTGATTAATTTCTATAGCTAATATATTATCTCTACATTGAGCCCATGTATGATCTACGCTGCATGAAAGGTCTAGCCTCGGATCATCCTTACAAAAACATTGAACGTTGGATATCCTATGCCTATTTTATTAACAAAATTATCGATTTGTTGGACACGGTATTCTTTGTGCTACGCAAAAGCTATAAACAAATAACGGTACTCCATGTATATCATCATGTCCTGATGGTCTATGGCGTCTATTGGGTAATCCGTCACAATGGTTTCGGAGGACAGTATTTAATGATGACCAAACTGAATTCATTTGTGCATGTAGTTATGTATTTCTATTATTTGATATCTGCAATGAATCCTGGTCTCAGAAAGAACATCTGGTGGAAGACTTATATAACAAAGATTCAATTAACTCAATTTGTAGCGTTGCTATTTCAAGGAATTTTGGTACTTGTACTAAATCCAAGCTGCCAATTTCCGCTTTTCCTACAGTATTTCCAAATCTCACAGTCCCTTATAATGATAATTATGTTTGGTAATTTCTATTATCATGCATACATCAAAACAAAACAAAAACATAAATAAATATAATATTTAATAGAAATATTTTAATAAAATCAATTGAAGAACCTTTTGTTAAATAAAAAAATTTGTTAAAAGTATTTAAACCCAAAATTAAATCTTAGTTTTTTTAAACTTTAATCTTTTGGCTAGTCTTATTTAGAGTTGGCTAGACCTCATTTAACAATGCTTTAGATTTACACTTTCTGTATTTATTGTTCCCTTTGCATAAAGATACCTTTTAAGCACCTTTTAAAGCACTCTCACATGCCATCAAAAACCGAAAGGCATTAGAAATTCACTTTCGAAGCAGCAGAAATTGTTTTCTATGCTGCAAAAATATTTGCACGCAATCCACAAAAGGGTTAGAACTTAGACATCCTGAAGCTACAACTGGCACTGGTCCTGTACCTAAGGATGCATGAGCATGTAAAGTATTTTTCCCTCTCTCTCTCTTCGTCTCTCTTTCTCTCTGTCGCTTAAGCACTGCAATTACCAACGACCCCATTCCAAACAAAAGCTCTACGGATGAGGTTGGCGTCGATTTGTATAGCGTTTAAACAGAAGTTTCAGTTGGTTTCCCTTAGCCAACATGCATATTATTACAGGGTGGGGAAAAACAGTACAAAACGGTACACAACGGAACTATAAGCACACTTTGGCATCTCGTGTTAACAATAAAGTTAGTTGATTTCAAAACTCTAGCGAAATCACGAAAATTTTCTCAAATTTAAGTTCTACGTGCAAACTTTGCCCCATTTTCCATAGCCGAAATCTTAATAAACTATAAATTGACAGCTAAATTACAGATAGTAATATAAGAAGGTAAAACTATCAATATTTCAATATCAATCTTATGTCAATCAACAACAAATTTGAATCAACACTCTATGATATGGCTTATACACCTCTCGTTTGGCATATAAAAATGTAACTTAAAACTTGCCTTTAACTATTGAGACATATAATATATCCGCCCTGATTTAAATACTATATAACTATTTACTATATAGCTGTGTAAGAGTGTGTGTTATCTGTTTTCTAGACTCGTAATGCAATTCATTAAAAGTATGCAATGTAGTTTGAACGCAGTTGACGTTGAAAGTATGCCATGTTTTGGTCATAGAAGATATCTAAGAAGAGAGATGAAGTTATATATATATAGATATATACATATATATATTTCGAAATTGAGGTAACACTTGAAGTGCTATTTTAATACAGGAATGCATAACTATAGAGTATATTCTAATATATACATAGTATGCAAGATTTCTTGCGATCTATATATATCTTAAGTGTTTACCAAAATCTGAAACTTAAGAGACCAGCAATAAGATTTTTGTATATAGAGCTAATAATATATATTCTATATCGTAAATAAATACATATATGATCTTAAGCAATATCTATGTCGCCCCTATCTGGGGTATAGTTGTCAAATCTGGGGACTGGCCTGCGATAGCCATATCAGAAGAGTGCAAGCTGCCCAGAATAAAATTTTAAGGCTAATCACGGGTTGCGAGTGGTTTGTGCGGAGCAGCATTCTGCACGCCGATCTAAAATCGGTCTTTGACCAAATAAACCACCATTCCAGTCGTTACAACACCAGGCTGATGGGCCACAGAAGTCGTCTGGCAATTGGACTGGCCAGACCACGCCAGTTGACTAGACTTCACAGAAGGCAACTGTGGGATCTCATTACCCGGAATAGTCACTAATTCTCTTTGAATTATTTTAGTTAAGGTTAGAGAGCCCTTTGGGCATAAAGAATAGACGCAAAGGACACAAAGGGGTTAACTGTCTTCCCCGTATGCCTTAATAAAAAAAAAAAAAACAAAAAAAAAAGGCAATGTCTTGATATAACTTTTCAGCCTAAAGTTGTGCTTTGAAGCCTTGAAAATGTGCATTAAAGTGCAACAAAATGCAAATCGCGTTTGAAATTCTAGTTGGACTTAAGCAATAATATCAATTCTAGGCACCTAGAAAATACCATTGATATATATAGATATTATATTTCAAAAAGGAGAAACTTGTTATATTTGATATAGCTGTCATGTGACCTTGTAATTGACAACACTTGTGAATAATTGATAATACTTATTGAATATGCAACGGAGTTGCAGCCGCACCTTGCGTGCTGTGAGCTTCAATGTGCCCGCATGGCAGCTGATTTTTATTGTTTATCAGCTGCAACAACAGCAGCTTTAACAATTAACATGCAATCAGAGCAACAAAAACAATAAACAACAACAACAACAACAGCAATAATATAAACAATAACAATAACCAGAGCAATAATTTAAAGCGGCCACAAAGTGCATTGGCTTGAGGGCGACGATGCGCAAAGTGCGAGGAAGATTATGTCAAATTGTATATTAAAGTTCACTTCAGAATAATGAAATCTACTTATATAAATATATACATATATATTTATATATATAATGCATACAACCACATGCTGTTGATTACTCAATGAATTGTACACGCGGCAACAGATATCAATGTGTTAAAGTTTAGGGAACGCTATTTGTATCGATATCTTATCTGTTATATGTCAATGTCGAGTCATCGTTATGATTAGATTTTGGAATTAACAGAAAAGGAATGCAAAATATATATGTCAAAAGCCCACTCTATGATTCAATATATTAAGAATTTAAGCCCACTTTTAATTGTTAAAGCCTTAATTAAAGCCACAGCTCTCTGCCTGCGCTTCCTGTGCCCGTTCACTTTTGACCCCAAAACGTGGCACAAGCAGAAGCTCTGTACAACGTTTAGTTCCCATAATACAAAAGTTTTATATCTATACATATATATATAGAAATTATATATATATAAGTTAATACATAGAAAATCGTTAAAGTATCATAGGAACACACCCACATACACACATAGACCCAGACTAAATACTCAATCGACCACTTTTCCAAATGAAAAAGGCATGACAAAACAGCTGTTGTGTGTGTATAAGTTTATGTAAGCGAGTGTGTGTGCACACACTTATATTGAGAGTGAAATTTTTTTTTTATATTGGCCATAACACGTGCTTCCCGTTCAGTAGCCAAACCAAGCCGGTACTATAGATATCCATCGTCTAAGCTGCATCAGTCTCTTTATGTGACTTTGATTTTTATCGCATTGTTTATAAGGTCTCAAATAGGGCAACAATTTAGATTTCATTTTCAATTAATTGGTTTTTACCCAATATAGCTATATATATACATATATAGAAATAAATATTGTTTTAAGTAGTATGACATCAGCTTTGTATATGTTTTCACTTCGGTTTCATAAAAATATCAACAATATCAAACAACTTTAAGCGTAATTTCCATTTAAGTATCTGTTTTCCCCCTATTCTTATTTTGCTGAGTTGAACCTGACCCAAGAATGTTGTTATACAGCCGATTTGAATATCTAATAGAGTATCCATAACAACATTATAGATATTTTTGCCACGGAGACTGTTAGTTATATCTGGGTGGAGGTTTTCTAAGGGCTACAATTGGGGGCAATTGACCGAGGCAACAGCAGTATGCGTTTTATTGCAAAACTTGGTTTATACGTGCGGCGAATCTATGGCCTCATACAAAATAAACATAAAACGAGGGTGGCCTAAGAAGTTAATACAACATTTTTTGATTAAACAGATGCGCAATATTCAATTCCTATCATTTAAAGTCATTGACATTCATATTACCCATACTCAACAATCGAAAATTTAAGACCATTTCCATATTTAATTTCTTTCATTAAAAAGTCATTCACATACATACTGTACTGATAACAACGATTATATACGTCTTGAACTACCCTCGCATGTTAGACATACAACCCGTACATATTTTAGTCTTGTTATACTCACCCCATTATAAAGATAACCATTATTCCGATTGATATCCATGTTAGTGCGTGCCACAGGCATATCCGCTGTTAAGAGTGCCTCAACGGCGTTGAGATCGATTTGTGGCTTCTGCTCGGCGTAAGATGGCGTCTCGCTGCGCAGCGAGTATTGAGATGAGCCCAATTCAAAGGATTTTAGTTGTTGTTTTTGTGGGCGTACAAATATGGGTGATTCCTTGGCGCTTAAAGTGCCTAGAGAACAGTTACTTAGTGCCTGATGTCTATATTCAACTGGCCTAGTATCGTCGTTGTTGTTATAGCCGTGTCTAAGCAGATATTGACAGCGCAGGCAGGCACAGCTACTGCAACTGGTATCAAGATTATTGACCGACTTTGACTTGGCCTTAGGCGTGAAAATGCTGAGATCCGTCAGAGAGTCGCATATGTTGTTCCGTCCTGCTGAGGATGAGACAACGCTGCTGCGTATAACGCCGGTTGCCATACAGTAAACACTCTAACAAAAAGGACGAGGTGTCCAAACTACCACACTCTATCCACTCGTTGCTCTGACTTTGAATCTATTGACAAATTTGTATACTTGTCTTTGTTTCTGTTTTGTTGATAGTGAAAAGTGATTTGTCGTCTGTTTTATTTATTTATCACACAGCCTCTTGTCTGCGTCTATTTGTATCGGTTTCCAGTTTACCAGTTTCCAGTCAAGGTCATTCGCATGGGCTTTATCTATTATGCGCTGTGAATGCTTCCAGTTGATTGGCAAGTGTTTTGCTTAATTAATTTTGCTGAAAGTTATTTCGTTAGTTCATTTGACATCACATCAAATAATTCTATCGTCTATTTTCTGTGTACGTTTTTTTTATTTTTCATGGACTTTAACGGTAAAGCAACATGTGGTTGACGCGAAATAAAATTACGTTCTTTTAACTCTCTTTATCGCCGGGCTTTGTTTGAACAAACGGTACTTAAAGCACTTGCACTTGAACTTTTGTTTTCTTGTCGCTTTTTTGCGCACTTTATCAAAAAAATATAGCTATTTTGCTACTTCTATATAATTTTATATTTTGTTTTTTTTATTATGTTTTTGTTGCTTGTGCGAATTTTGTTAAGGTTATCTTTTCTTTGGGTGCATTGAAGGTTTATTGAACTCCAAATTTGGCCAGTTGCTGCATTTTTGACCATAAACCAAATGTCAAGTAAACAATTGCAAACTGGTTTTCTTCAACAAAAATATATAACTAGAGCAGAGCAATTAAATGACAGACATTAAACATTTAACATTCACTTGTTAATCGCTTATTACATAAACAAGTTGCTATTGTTGTTAATATTTTTAAATTCATATCATATCACTATAATTAAATTCACACCATACACGCCGAAAATACTCTCGCTTTAGTTAAGACAACATTGAAAGAAAGAAACAGAAATAAGCGCAACACATCCGCACGTTGTTGCATTCAATTGCGAACTGAACGAAAGCTTCGTGACAGAAGCTTTGCATAGCGCGAAACGGTTATACGATATAACCGCTACAGGCGTTCGGGTGGACGCGCTCCCACATAACAGCTACATCTGGTACAACTTGTTATTTTTTTTTTGGCAAAACTGATAAAATTCGTGTGCTGCCACTTAGATATATTAATATGTACCAAAAGATTACTCAATAAATGTACCAATTTAATGAAAGGTGTACCAAAGAAAGTAATGACTGACTCATATCAGCCAAATAAATACCGTATATTATTTTTAAGATTGTTAATTAGTCATAAACAATGTAATTTTTTGTGAACAAGTGTACAAAATGGCCTTGTTATACAGTTATCAGTAAAAAAAAACGAGTATTCAAAGGGGCGCCAAAGTATGCAATAAGAGTTGTATTTAAATTTAATGAGTAAGTTTGGTTTAAATCATTTGGTGCGCTTTAAATTATACAAATTAAATTTAGTAAAGAAACAAGTACTAACTGTTTGTTTTTTGTTATTTATATTTCATAAGTGGCTAACTTATTAATAAAATAAATGATCTTTAAAACTATATTAATAGTTAACTAGATATCAAAGCGCTTCTAGGAATATTGTTTTCATGTGATGACTTTGAACTTAAAATAGGTACAAAAAGTTTGCTGTCACAGTTAAATAATTTAATAATTTACAAATCACTTTAAATTTAAACTAATATCATTAAATATAGTAATGGATATTGAAACATATAAGTATATAAATATATCTGTATATCTAAATTTATACGTATTTAGCAGCCATCAATCGGGAAAACTTTAAGGAATTATATACATGAATACTCCGTATTCATAGTTGATAAGATCGAAACGATTTAACAGTATTATCGTAAAAATCCCATGATCAGGATATGATCACATTATATTAAGGTATTAACTGCAATGTTGTTCAACTGTTCATTTGGCATCCTTTCTACTCAACTGATTTTGTGCATGAGAGGCTTTCTTTTGTGCCAACATGAAATGCGATACATTCTCATAAACAAGAAACGTGATCATACAAGCGGGTATCACGCGTATCAGATTTGCCTGTAAACCCTTGTAGAAACCCCGAGTCTTCTCGAATCTGCAATGAGAAGCAACATGGATAAGCGGTGAGTAAATGTTACCAAAGGTTTAAGCTACTTACTAATGCAATTTCAAGTGAAGGGGAAAGGCAATGGCCTGTTTCATATTAGCAAAGAGATTCTGCACAATTTGGTCACTTAGGAGCTAGCTAGTTGCTACTTACTATAGCGAGTTGTTCAAGTTGCGAGCGGCTGAAGCTAGCTGAGATTAGCCTTGCCCATAGCCAACATGGCGAAATGAAAAGACTCGTATTAAAGACTTTTGTTTTTTAAGGGAAACTCTTGTAAGGTTTCATTCGCACTTTAATTTTTTTTATGTACTATATGGTACTTTGTTCTTTATGTTTTCTTTATCTTTTTTTCTTTAAGTGTTTTTTTTTATGTTTTTTGTTGACAATTTAAATATTTTTATATAGCTTATGTGCTCATAAATTTCAAGATTATAATAATAACCATTTGCAAAATTATGAAGAATCCTTTTGCCAAAATGAAAATTAGGCTAAGCTATATCTTTAACTATCTATATATATATGTATATACATAATTTGAAATTATATTAACATTTTGTGTTATTAAATAAGTTTTAAATAATTTAACTAAACTATGAAATAAAAGGTATGCAAACGAATTAAATTTTGCAGAAATTTCATTTTAGTTAAAGTATAACTCATTTGTACTAAGTGTACTTTAAGTTAAAATATATATACTATATATATATAGATATATGTTATATTTATACGTTATACATTGTATAATACATTAATTACTAATGCCTAACTATGGAATTGACTTATAGTTATAGTTACTACTGTGTACTTAATCTAAAACTATAAATCAAAATCAAAAAAAAGGAAGTATCATATGATTATAACAATAATACAAATTATGATAACTTTTGTCATTTGTTGCTTTGCACAATAAAATAAACTCGTTAGATTCATGGACATATTCAATAGTTGTTTCTTTTAGCTTATTCTTTTGAAGTTTTGTTTTGTATTTTTTTTTTATGTATTGTTTTGTTTTGTTGCTGTTGTGCTGCTGATGCTGATGCTGATGTGGTGCTTGATTTGGTGCTATGAAGATTCTAAGGTCTAAGGTTCTATAATTGTTAATACTATGACAAGCTTAGCTGGTCAGCTTCTCCCAAATAAGCATAACCATGCATATGTTGGGGGTAACGTGAACCAAGTACGGCACCAGTCCCTTATAGAAACCGCCCATGCGTTCGTACCTCCATGTCTGTTTAATACAGTCCCAGGTACCACTGTAGCGATTTTGATGATCCTGCAAACGTGCCCGCACCACCTGATATGGATATGTAGCAGCGGCGGCAATCAGTTTCGATATCGCTGCGAATGCCAAGTATTCACTTGTAGCCTGTGGGCGTTGCGAATATCAAGAAATGGGTAATAGGTTAGACACATGTATATATCTATATATATTGCTATTGAACAGATGCCAAATTTCTTGCTGCCGTCATAGGCAGACACGTACGTATATATGCATATATAAATTTGTATATATATCCATATGGCTACAGTTGCCACGCGAATTTGGTCATGTGATGCTGTTCAGATATATTATATACATACCAGTTTAGTATCGATGGGTAGCTTTCGGTACTCATTATAGGCGTTCTTCATCTCTTCATAAGTCATAAACTGTATGGCACCATGGGAGACACCCAACATGCCGGGTACAAAGCCTCTGTATAGACCGCGAATACCCTCTGCCTTATAGATTTCGGCCAGGGCATGCAGCATGCCACGATATTCAGTGCTAGTCGTTGTATCAACCTGCAGACATAGACGGGTTTTAACCACCCAAATGGGATTGGTTAATAGCAGTGTGAGTGCACCAGACTCAGCTGCGGCCAGCATATGCATTGTGGGTCCCAAGGGCATCGTCGAGTTACCGCCTTGAATGAATGTTTTTATTGTATTGTAACTGTCGGGGGGAAAACAAAAAAAAATTAATGTTAAGTATTGGCCTAAGCTATGTCAGGGTCATTCAAGTACTTACAACATAAAGTACAATCCCCACGATGAGCCCGAGCCCCAGATGTTTGGCGTCACGCCCTTGTATAGACCACGGAAGCCCTCTTGACGGAATATGGTAGTAAAGGCACTACCCAATCCCCGATACTGTGGCACTGTTGCTGTACGTCCATCGTTTACTGTAATGAATAAATCAAACAATACTCGTTAATAATGATAAAATTGTTTAAATGTTATTTTAACCGTCTAGACGTCAGCCTTGGGAGTAAAAAAAGACCATCACAATGCTACCAACAGATTGGAAGGAAAAGTGTACGGGTTAAGATAACAATAAACAAGTTGACTAACTGACAATAACAATTTTAACTTTAACTGATATAAAGATGTCAATGTGCCGATTCATGCAACAGCTGTTTTTTTTTTTGTTTTTTTTTTAGTGCTCATTTTTGGCAACATTTCAAAGTTATTTTCGGTATACTTTTGCTTTTTTAAGGGACTGTACGCCAATTCCGTTGTTGACTTTACTGCTTGCTGGCTAATGCCCGGAACAAAAGCAAAAAAAAGAACAATAACCACAACAAGCAGAAGAAGAAGCAACAAGTTGTTTTCGTATGTGTCTGTTGTTGTGGCCAACACACAGAGAAAGAGATAACGCTAATTACAGTCGGCGGATGTGATAAGACCAAATGGAAACAAAGCTGCTCGTGCGTTAGCATTAGCTTGTGAAGATAACACATAGGTACAAAATATTTATATATATATTTATATAAAGTCATTAAAAAATATATATATAGCTAATAATAAACATTGACAAGTTCCGATCTGGCCTGACAACAGCGCTTCATCAGAAAAGGAAGGCTCGTCCCAGTTTATTTATAGCAGCAGCAGCAGCAACTAGTTTCACCGTTTCACCTTGAGCAAAGATCCTAAAAACTGGTACTAGGTACAGGATATTGATAAAGCGTATAAAGGGTATATAAGTTCTCTTTTCATATATATAAAATATGACCTAAGAAATTAGTTCATTTCTAATTACTGCTGAGTACAGCGAAATATAAATAGAAAACAGCTGATTGTGCACCCTTATATCAAACAAACATTGTGATTGTGTATGTACATGTGTATCTGCTTATATGTGTTAGTACGTGTGCTGCGATATAACAACTGTTGACAGCTGTTGCGCACTTGACAACAATTGAAACCAAAGCTTTAGTTGTAACCTGTTTTCGATAAACTTGTATTGCCTCATGCTGGTTTTGTTGTGTGTGTGTGTGTGTGTGTGTATTATCTGTCTTACATTAAGTTTTGTATGTGTTATGATATGTTTATATGTCGACTGACAGCTGCTTTAGTTGCCGTTAATAAAAATTGCTACGATGTACAGTCACGTGATGGAAACGAACAAATCGCAACAGCAAGATATAAACAGGTTTTTTTTTGTCTTTTTTCGCCAGTTTCTAACGTTATTTCCCCCATTAAACTTTATCTGAAATGCGTCACACACTGTTTACTATGAATATACAAACACATTCATATATGCAAGAGATGTAGGTATCTAACAACAGAGGGCGCTACTTAATGGTCTGATTAACTGCTGTTAAATTTCACATAAACAAATTAATTTGTTTTTATTGTTAAAGCATATGACCGTTTTCAATGTAATTTAGCCAAATACAATAATATTTATCTTCTTATTATTATTTACTTCTCATATTTATTCAACTTAATGCATAACGCATTTTTGTGTAGATTTCAATAAATTAAAAGCAGAAAATAAGAATATTATTAATAAAAAGTTGTTTACGTTGTTTTAACTAAAACCTGTTCCTGTTGTTATTGCGATTTTGTTGTCGTTTTTGTTGATTATTATTATATTTTGAATTGCAATCGTAATTTACGGAAATCTTGCACACGAGGACAACTATATATATTAGCTGTTAAACTATAAATGTACAGTCCAAAGTGTGTTGCAAATAAAAAGTCTAAAATAGTTGAATCATTTATGATAAATATTATTGATTATAGTATCTTGTTTTTTAAATGTATAACAGAGGATATAAAAAGTACAATTAACCAAAATTATGACTTATTTTGTGGGCGTGAGTTTCTAGCTGATTCTATATCATAATTCAAAGAATGATAAGCCAAAAATGAAGCACAATCACTCATGTTTTCTAGTATTTTTAATCTGCAATTTTATTTATATTTTTGCGAACGTCAACAACAAGTCAATAAAACAAATGTCAAGTGCGGGCAAAAATGAAAACCTTGCTGCATTAACAATGATTTTTAAAACTATTTTTACTGCTCCACGTGCAGCATTAAACAATTGCTTGTTTGCATATACTATTATAGAAATCTCCAGACAAGTAGCCCCATTTAAAATGCTTTCCGTATAATAGTTTCATTTATATTAAACGCAAATGCATTGAAAATTGTTAGAGATAACACAAACAAGCGGAAATACAAACATCTAAATGGAATTCAACATAGAAACAACTCAATCGAATACTACGAATACGTGCTAGATGTATGGCCTTTTCATAGATAATGTACACGCGTGTATATATATATATATATATATATATATATATATATATATAAACTAGACTTACCAGCAAAGCGTATTTTAATGAGATCCAATGGATGCAAGATTAGTGTTGAAGCCACTCCACCAGAGACTCCAGCTACCAAATGCTCGTATTTGACATGGGTGAATAAGTTCATTTTTAACTTGTTAACAGGACTTTGTGCTGAAGTTGCATTCATGTTAAATTTATTATTTTGTGCGTTTCAACTTAAAATTTGTATTTGTTAGCATCAAATAAGCACGCAAATCACTTTCTCTCTCTTCTTCTGTTTCTACTCTTGCTTTCGATTTAGTTATATTTATGTGCGTTTTATAATTGTACTATCTATTAGTATATTATATATATATATTTAAATATATATATTTATATGTATATTGTATTTATTTACAATCTTTGGCCTTTAGCGTCGAGTTTCAATAAATCCAACTCAAAATCACATAAACTCGTTACACATGGCCGCCATTCGATTTGCTGCTGCTTCTGAATTTGCCTTGTTACTAGGCGCAGATTTTTTTCTGTTTTCGTTCTTGTTGCTGCCGCTGCTACAGTAGTTGTTGTATTTGTTGTTGCTGCTTAAACATTTCTGCCTTTGTTTCGTTGCCGAGCACATATTTTCTCTTTGGCCAATTGCAATTTTTTTTTTAGTTTTTTCTACTGTTTCACTCTGCTTTATGTAAACATATATTTTATAAATATATATGTATACAGTAAATCTAGCTAATGAATTAGTTTATATATACGAGGTATACTAAACTAAGGCAAGGAGGCTGCTTTGGCTATTTGTTATATGTTTAATTGAAAATAATTTTGTTCTGCTCCTAGTTGCTTATATAATACCAACAGCATTATAAATCAACATTTTTCTTTCTTTTTATGTAAATGTATTATTTCACTATTGCAAAATACACGTAAAACCGATTAAATAATACCAGAATCTATTTCAATGCGCGTGCACAATTAATTTGTACTTCTTTTTTCCTAGTTTTTTTTTTTTTGCTCCCTGTCACTTCTCGACCGATTGACGAAGAAAACACGAATGATTCATCTGATAGCCGATGAACGGTTTTTGTACTTCTCAATCAACTAAAGGCGAGCGATAGTTGCTACTTATCGATATATTATTTGCTGCAACTTGGCACTAAGAAACAATACATACCGATAGGTTTATTCATAGTATTTATATAAGTGAAAATTAGTGCATTTTATTTTTGAATTGCAATTTTTACCTAATTTATAGCAATCGTAGTTTAAAGATTTATAATTATTAAAGAAAAATAAATTTTATAATTTACATAAAAAAATGTTGACTTTGCGAGAGCGGCTCAAAAGGTTTAATATGTAATAGCAAAATTATCTACATAATTTTGAGTCATTTAAAAAGGCAATAATTTATATCATTCGTTTTTTATATTTATTTTTGATTGTTACACAATCGTTAGGCAATTTTATTTAAACTGACGATTTAAAGACAATGTAATAAAATTATCGACAGAATTTTATAAATGGTTCGTTGGTTTTCTTTCATTTATTATTACAAAATACAACTTATTATTAGTTAGAACGAAAAAAGGGTTTTCTTTTGTTGTGTATATATATATATATTTAAATGAAGGCGACTGCAGTGAAGTATTTAAGTTAAGCAAATTTTGTTTTTTTTTATTAGTTGCCTAATCATATAGTTGCTATTGTCATGGGTATATATTGCTTCATTAAGGGGATATCAGTTCCATAATTATATTTAAATATATATTTATATGTATATATATTTGGGTGTATATGTATAGCAAAAAGTATGTAAAATTGGTAGGATATAGTTATAACTAATAATGATTGCAGTTTATTTAGTTTATACCTTGATTTTTCTTATATTTCAACTTTTTTTTTTGTTAAATTTACAATTTTACAAATTTTGCGTTACAAAAAACACAGCTCGAGAGACAGTTAAGTTAACTGACTTCTCTCCCTTTTGGGCGCAAATTTGTAGGTAGTTCGTTAGGTTCTTTTTTTATATATTTTTGGCAGGATATTGTGTGTATGTTATATGCGTTAATTCTGCTTTAATTGCTGTATGTTTTTATATGTATGTGTATGTGTGTGTATCAGTGTTTTTGTGTTTGTTTATCTCTAATACGCTCAACTCATTTCGCTCGTAAAAAGACCTAATATTAAATTATATAAAATAAATAATCGAAATCATAATTATATACGACTCTCCTTTAGCGTGTAAAAATTATAAACGTAATTTTTCATTAATGAAATTCAAATAAAATAACACGACAAGCTTCTTCAAGCGGTATCCTCACATTTTACACTCTCCCTCCCTAACTATCCATATTTCTCCTCATCTGATTTTCTATCTGTCTATAAGCCCATCTATGGAGCAAGATACTTAATCATCTTCATGTGCATTCGCTGCTTCTGAAGCAGCTGCAGGATGATCATTGGCACTTTCATTTGCGTGGCTATTGTCCGTTGCAGACGCCGACGTTGCGGTTTGTCCACTGCCATTTTTGTTACTATTGTGGGCATCCGTCTCATCGCCAGCGGGTGCATTAACCTTAGCCTCTAAGGCACGTATGCGATTCTCTTGTTTGACAATAATTGCCTTAAGTTTACGTATCTCATCTAGTATAGTGCGATGATCCTTGTCCTAAAAAAAATATTATATAGATAACTTAAAGGGTCATTTATGTAAAAGATTTTAATTCTTACCGAAATTGTCGTAACATCCTTGGAGGTTTCCTTTATTTCCTTGGCCTCATTGTTGTTCGCGGAAAGCTGGTTCAAGCGATTTACCTTTATTGAACTGCTGCCAGTTGATACATATCCACCCTGTACAATGGAAACACGATCCTAATTAGGTTTATTAGAATAACTGTTCGTTTTGGGATACAACAAAAAACAATAAACACAACAACAAGCGCCACGCAGCGTGCGTGTTAAGGCGTGTGTGTAAGCCGTGAGTGGATGCGTGTGTGTGCGTATATTTGTGTATTGTATACAGTGTTGTGCCTTGGCAAATTAATATACAGTTAAAGTGTTTACTGACTGTGAGTTGACTGGGTCTAAAGCAAAGGTTGACGAGACACACATAAAACACAATAGATAAAAATGCGGAGAAACAAGCAGATCGGATCAGTTATTAAAGATTTTTGAGGTAGCCACTTAGAACAGCAGGCATAGCACAAAAAGAAGCAACTACAAGAAGCTATTGGAATACAATTTGCTGCAGCATATTAAATGTTGCCAATTGCCTACAATAAGTCATCTGGAGCATCCTGTACAATGTACGCTCTCTGCTTGCAGCATAAGGGACGTCGATGCAAGAGGCAATGACGAAGCTACAGCCGAATGAGCGCTGTATTCCAATTGTAGGAGATTTGGTAAATCGCAACTGGTTCCACTTACTTTGAGCGAGAATGTTAGAGGATCGGCATCCTTGCCGGCAATCCATTCTTCAGCCTTAAGAGCAGCCGCAGCTGCCAGTGTATCCGGATAGAGATCCTCCTGGAAGAGATCAGATTTGCGCGGCACTGTCATTGATATGACCTGGCAGAGACCATTGTTGTTTAGGCGATAGAATTTAGCGATTTCGCAGGTGGTTACATCACAGCCTCGCTTTGGCATTAGACCAATACCGCGCTGAGGATCTGGCGTTTGAAATGTGTTAATATAGTGCACAAATGGAGGTTCTGGCGTGACCTAAAATGGAAAACATGTTAGTTAATAAATTCTATACGTTGAGTAATTGGAGCATACCTCAAAATAACGAATCACAGAATCACCCTTGCCGCACAGATAAATCAGATTTGTATCTGCATCATAAAGTGGGAACATGACACCGTTTGATGTATCCAATTCAACCATGACAATGGGTTCACTGAGCGCATCTGGTGCACGCAACGAATACTGACGTTCTGAGCTGCGATTAAAGCCGGTGGTAAAGATCAGTCCGTGACGCAGAAATATGGCGCGTGTTGCCTTAGAGCCCTCATGGCACATAGCTTCACTTTCTAGATCACCGCTGCGCGGATCATAGATGCGTATCTTTTTATCCTTGCATGTGGTAACCAGCTTGGAGCCATCCCAATTAAAGCAAGCGCTATACACAATATCCGGATGAGAATCAATATGTACAAGTATCTCTCCGGTGCCCACATTCCAGATTACTACCTAAAATTGTGCAATTGTATTAAGTCAAATGCCACAAAATAATTGACCCAAAAGTGAATCTAATGCCAACCTGGTTGTCCGAACCGGCAGTAAGCAGTACATTGAGCGCCGATGGATGCCATAGCACCAGACCAACACGTCGCTGATGGAACACCAGATCCACAACCGGTTCTGTTAATGTGCGCGATAGACCACCATCAGGTATCTGCCACACCTTTACAACACAATCCTCCGAGCCGGAGGCAATAACGTT